>CAHIKZ030005435.1:800000-1232500 GCA_903632075.3 Acanthosepion pharaonis | reverse complement strand
TACTTAATCAGACGAGAAACTATGCTTCGGGCATGATTCGACCGCCATCATATACCCCAGGAGATGAGAGCTCAAGTATTAAACTAAATTTAAAACAAGATATATCCAGATCATTATAATTCACTATTCTTGGCTCAGAATATTACAAAATCTGGAGCTATGTCGTGTTTCTTGTTTATTACACAATCTAGAATATTGCCGTACGAAGCTTAGCGACCTCTAATTTAATAAAATACGCAGATGACACAGTTTTCCGACTTGAGATGAAAACTAAAGGACTTCCTGGACAAAGTGGCGAAAGAAAACAAGAGAAAAGCATTAACCATCAAGAAAAATTACAAATTGGAGATAGATATAGAGAAAACCAAGATGCGAGTTACAAATTGGAGATATAAATATCAGGCAATTCCAGAAGATTAAATATCAGGGAAGCGTTTAAACAGGGGATGTAAAATGCTACACCGAGATCCGATCCCGCATTAGACTAACGAAAGAAGCATTATAAAAGCTAAGCAAGGTGCCAAGAAAGGAAAAAATAGTTTGAAACAAAGAAAAGAGTGCTGGATTGTTATGAGATATCCACTCTCTTTTATGGTAGTGAATTCTGGACAATCTCCCCACGGATGAGGAGAAAACTAGACGCAGGAGAAATGCGGTACTACAGAAGAACACTGAAAACTCCATGAACGGAGCAAGTAAGCAACAAGGAGGTCCTAAATAAAATGGCAACAGAAAGAACACGTCTATTCAGAATCAGGAAAAGACAGCTGAAATTCCTTGGACACATAATGAGAAAGAAGCGCAAGAGAGATAGAGGAAGGAAGCGAGCCACTTACCTGATGAGTTTGTATGAATAGAAGACAGAATGTGGAGCGGGAGATTTAGTAAAAGGAGAAAATCAGCTAAGAAACACTCGAAATAGGTAGCTGTGGAGAGCCTCATCGCCTATGTCTTGAAGATGAATCTTGGCCCAATGGTCAGAATGATGGAGCGGCCAGAGAGGATCAAACTCGCAAAACTAGCGAGTTGGTTTTCGAGATATTATTGCTAAATATCGAGCTACAGCAAGAGCCCTAACATTCTATTTGCGTGCCCTTTCAGGACGTTGGTGATCATGGCTCTCCATTCCTGTATTTTATAGCTCTTAATGAATTCTGACTTTATCACTCCTAAATCTTTCTCCGCTATCCATTTACTCAATGTCAAAGTTATGCGTTGTTTTCCTCTGCCCCTCTTGCCTTCAATCTGTTTGTGAAAATCATATTTTCCAAGCGCTCTTTCCTCATTATCTATCTGTTGTAGAATACCTACGGACGATAATGTGTATGTTCCCATTCACATAAACTCAGTAGTAAATACTGTATGTTGGTCTGCAGTTGGAGATTCATTGTGGAAGTCACTTGACTCACTTCTACGCGCCGCTAGCGAATCTTATATGTGTTGTTCTTGTCCTAAATATCATCGTCCATTACCAACCTTACTGTGATTATTCTATGCAGTAAGCTTCTCTAGGTTACAACAGTATCCTAGAAGTTTCAACTGTCTCTTCCTGATGTTAAGTATATGAAAACTGAAAGCAAAAACAATGCTGATCTACAAATGCCGGAATATGACTTTCTGGCATTAAATCTAATTAAACTTAAATTTGGTAGGAAAAATATTGGTTTTTACTTGCTAGATTATTAAATGTCGAATTTCGTACACAGCGGGGTCGAACTCACTACTCAGTAATAATGGTCAACCTAACTACATTTGTTAAACATTGCCCCACGCCGATGCGCCCAACGAAAAAATAATATATTTACTATTTCGTTACTAGTTCCTTCCGACGACATGGAGACGTTCGCCTATCGTGAAGAATCTTACGTTCATTATCAAGTAAAGCAAGTAAACAATATAACTACGGCCAAATGTGTTCTGGAGATGATCCGTCGACGACAGGTGGCGCTACAGTACCTTGCCAACGTGACCTACTGCAAGTACCTGGAACACAAACACAACTTGTCGGTAGGAAAGAAAAAACAGCGCACGGTTACCGAAGAACAAGAAACAGAAAGAGAAGTTACAGGAGGACAACCAAGACTTTTGGCCATCCGCCTGTCCGGTGATCTAGGCGAAGCCGAGCCTCTTTCAAAGGTAAATAATGCTAATTTATTTGCTTAATTCATAACGGTTTATGGACTATGTCGGAACACATTTTTTCCGCGTTTTTCAGGTGAATTATAAAGACATTTACATATTTTTAATGCTATTTTTTACCTAATACAAATCCCAAGTGCCATTCAAGGTAGAGGGTTACAGAATAAGATTGTTGTAAGAGCGTATAAGGGGGGGGCAAGGGGTGCATCTTAATGAGGTTATGCAGGATAGATAACGTTTGAACTTTTACTCAAAAAGGTTAAAATTGAAGAGAACTAAGAAGCTTCTCCTTGGGAGTCTGCTCCACTTAGCGGAAGTTCCTCCTTACTAATGGAACACGAAGGGAATGACAATGATTTAATGCCGTGTACGTGGCATGGTGGGTCCTTGATGCAAAGGTCAAAATTGGTGGAACTAAGTAATGTAGCTCGTTTGAACATTTGCCATAGCAATATCGATCGAGTAGCGAGAGGCTAACAACGTATCGTCTGCGGGAAAGTTGTTGTCGACTGGAAAATAATTAATTGCAAACCAGGCTGTGAAATCGCTTTTGGACTCTAAGTTGAGCAAGATATTTACTTCCATTGCATTTCACCATTTTTGAGACAGTTTCATTATCCCATACTTCCAGAGCTTGGCATGTTTCTGGGTAATGAACTGGTTTTTTACAGACTTCCAAATGTTGTTTCAATTAATAAAAGTTTTGTAGGAAACTAGATAACTGGGATAAGATCAGGTGAATACGGCGTATACTGTATGAAATCCCAACCAAGTTGTACAATTTTTTTTTGCTGAGTTTGCAAATAAACGTTAAACCCCTAAGATTGTCCTGATGGAAGAATGGCCAATTGTTTTTCATCGATTGCTGCCTTTAATCGATCTAATTGTAAAGAATACTTCTCTGAATTCAACATTTGAGTTTTCGAAGGATCTCGTAAGAAAATAATGCCTATCCAATCTAACTTGATACATAGAACTACTTTCTTCGGTTGCAGACTGGCTTTTTGAGTGGTTGACGGTGGCTTATTTCGTTTTATCTAAGACATACCTCACTTCTTATTGCATAAACAATTCATTTTTATCGGCTGTTATTTTTTAAAAAATTGTCATTTTCATTGCTTGTGAGCAGAGAATCACAGATCGTAGCTATTCCCGCATCCAAGTTTTTTCAAATGTTTTGCAGCGCTTTTGTGAGTTATGGGGAGTATCTCTGCGGTGTTCCGTGTCCCGTGACCTGTGTTATTTTTAATCAGCTTTAAATGTGGACATCACTGGTTGCAAACCGGAATATTCTCGTCTTCCACTCCTGAACCAAGCGAACCACTTACGAACATCATCTCTATAAACGTTCATATTTTGTTTTGCTTTTTTACAGCAACTTTTTTTCTTTCCGGAAATAACTGCATTTTAATTTCGTCTATTTTCACTGGTAACGCAAAAACATATAAAATTTACAATCCATACACCAACCGTATAGAAAGACTCATTGAAATGTGACATTTCGTTCCAATCCAATTCATTTCGTTTCTTAAATGAAAGTAGCTGAAATGTTATAAAATTACGTTTGTGAACTTAGAAATCTCACTATTGTACATTTATTCATATAAATATTTATCTTGAGTTGAAACTGATAGAAATCTTCAGCTTTTAAAGATAAAATAGTTTTCTTACATTTTAAAGAGTATATGAGATCATCTAAAGGCATTGTCACGAGAATGCTTGAAAAAAAGATTTATTTTCCAATTTTACGTTTTTCCCGTCATGGGCATTGTTTTATCCGTGATGCAACACCGTAGCTCATGGACAGGACGGAACGGAATGGCTGAAAGGGAAATGGATGACAAACATGTTTTGTTCTCATATATATATATATATATATACATACGTGGAGAAATATATATCACACATGTCTACATTTCAAAGCAATATAAAAGGAGGAACAAAATGAAAAGTTTTACATATAATTTTAAGATATTCCTGACCTGGAGAAGCAATTTTTAGGACTCCAGATTTAAACGGGCCGGATTCATCTATGTCCCAAAGGGAAACGGTATCATCTGCATGTTAGTTGTTGAGGCAGATTTAGCCCTAGCCTGGGCCAAAGGTCCAGGCTAAAAGAAAGGAACGTTCTCATTTGGTTGCTATTCACGAACTGAAAATCGACTCCCGCTTTGATTCACAGTATGGAGTAACGTCACGCAGCGGTCGTCATGTGGCCACGGGACTTACCTCTCACCAAAGGGAGATAAGTGCCTTCTTTATCTTTACAGTATAATCTAGAATTTTCTTCACTGCCAAATTATGTTTTCACCATTCATTAAAAAAAAGGATAAAAATATTTTAAAGTAATTAACCAGAAGGAAACAAGGAAAAATTGTTCGTTTTTCTGCGGCTAGGAAAAGTTATCTTACCAGTTAGAAACTTGTATATTTTACATGTCCAGGCGTCAAACGCGTTATTTAATTCTTGGAAAAAATTAAAACTATTCATTTCTAACTTGCTAAAAAGATTGATATTTACAGTAACTCAATTCTGAAAAATTTTCAACATACTGAAGATTAAATAATTAATAAATATTTTTTCTGCTTCTTCCTTTCAGAAAATGGCGATTTTTTATTTATTATTTTAACATTATCTTACAGATTTACTTTCTCCTTGATTAGATGCCATCATTTCAATATTTTATTTTTCGTGACAGAATGCATTTTACATAAACAGCTTATTTTAAAGAACCAGCTTTAACCACGAAGGAACATTCGGTGTATATAATATCTCTTTGGTTGAACAGTTTTTCGTTCCACAGTTTTCAAAACACTTCAAACTGACACGTTGATTTAATTGACAAATATCATAAGTAAATATGAACCATAATATCTTAATGCAGAGGTCCAAAAATCCTCTGTGTCTCTGTGACTGTGTGTGTGTGAATTTTTAACTACTTTTAGTTATATTGTTTTTTTTTTCCACTCTGTGAAAAATAAGGTAATTGGAGAAGTGATGGGAGACATTTCGAGATTTATTTCTATTTTGAATAAAGAGAAGAGTATTAAAGTTCAGTTGAATCAGCATATTTTTCAACAGAATCATGGTCAGTAAATTACCATGTGAATATCATGACGAATGCCTGTTCAGTATTTTTTTCGGAATGTCATTCTTTAGATATGAATGTGTGAAAGTATATGGGTGTGTATGTGTGCCTATACTGTACACTGTGATCGTTTGCCGAAGGAATACAAATTAGTCATTAACTTGATTGCAACTGAGCATTCGCCAAGTCTATATAAAAGAATTTCCTTTTTAAATGTCGCATGGAATTTTATATTTATATATATATATATATATATATATATATATATATATATATATATATATATATTTAATCAAGCTACATAAATTGAAAAATGTACGTGAAAACAACATGACTCAGGCAGGAATAGAAAGTCTCCTACATCTAAAACAGACGGGGTCTGCAAATGTTAACGAGATGTGTACACTCGCAATCATATATATATATATATATGTGTGTGTGTGTGTGTGTGTGATTGTTTCCATGAGTAAAAAAAACATTATTATCTGTAGACGTCTCTTCTCAGAACTAATCTTTTCATTATTTTTATATTTTATCATTTCTACACACACACACACACATATTAGTGGACATTGAGCGACAGTCAGTTTGATGGTTAAATGCAATTTTCAGACCATCTTTATCTATCTATTTATCTATCTATATATATATATATATATATATATATATATATATATATATATATATGGATTTTTAATTTTTAATTTATCTTATGGCTTAAACGCTATTTTATTGGATTTGAGTAGACGAATCTTCTCAGATCATCAGTCCGGTAGAGGAATAAAAATTATATATATATATATATATATATATATATATACAGAGAGAGAGAGAGAGGAAGAGAGAGAGAGAAAATAAAAGGTCAGTCAATCTAACAGTGATCTCATCCCACAATCCTAACTCTTGCACCATATGCGGCCTTCTTTTGTAAATCACTAGGTCTTAAATGACACTTAAGATTATCGCACAAAATTTCATAACTGTATGAATTGGTTAAGTTGTCAGATCTTCATACGTGGAAACAGACAGGAGAGTTCATTATATACGCAGAGAGCTTGTGATAGCTTACCAGAGAATAAAACTGAATATAAATAATTTTGTTTTAACCATCGTAGTTACCTTTTTGTACAAATGTCCCTATATCGGCGTGTGTAGATGTGCATGCATGAGTATATCTAAACATATATATATAGGGTGTATCAAAAAGATACTTCTACAAACTATGAGGGCGGGTTCCGCACACCAAAACAAGGTAAACTGTTCATATAAACATATTTCCAAATTTCCAAACGGCCGTCGTTGTACCTCAAGACTGCAACTCATAATAAATGTTCAAAATGTCCTCTGCTTGCTTCTACGGACGCATGCCCCCGTCGGATCATTGACTGGCGGACCCTTTCAAATACTCTCACACAGTGTTGAATGGTTTCGCAGGCTCCCAAGCGCCTCTATTTTATTAATGTCTGCTACATAAACCTTTTTTTTTTTTTTTTGGTTGCTCCACAGATAAAAATCAAAAGAATTGAGATCGGGGAAACATGCAGAACATGGAACCGGTCCTCCCCTACCTATCCATCTTTCATGGTAGATGTCAGCCAGTGCATCGGGAATAGTGTGACTAAAATGCGCTGGATCCTCATCATGCATGAATCACATGCGTTTTCGTATTAGCAGAGGTACATCCTCTAGCAGGTCTGATGTGTTCGAAATGAAGTTGTTAAAGACAGCTCCTGTAAGACGTGCTGAGAGGACATATGGACATACCAGACAGTCATCTAAAATTCCAACATTATTCCACACAATTCCACACATTACACCACAAAATTCTACATATTAATCGTAAACTGATGCTGATGTCTAGTCTGTATTGTACCATGGGGATTCCGTTGGTTGGTTGTGTAAATTTGTTATTTCATTTCTTCCAAATTTTGCCGCATCTGTAAACAAGGCTGAAGACACAAACAACGGATTGGCAGTTTGTGCAATAAAGCATCGGCAAAATTTCTCCCGTGGTGAGTGATCACAGGGCGAAAGATCCTGCACACATTGCAAATGGTACTGATACAGGGCTGCTCCTGAGTTACCCTCCATGAAATGTACGACATGCTTGGCCATTTGATGTGTGCAGATACCTGAATCATCTTCAACAGCCTGTAGAATGTGTTTTTCGCGGTCAGGCGTACGAGCAGATCTCGATATTCCTCGATGCATTGTTTGTGTCACCACGGATCCTGTTTCGGCAACGCGACGGTAATCAATAGAAAAGGTTGGATGGCTCGACTGGCTTCGGTGTGGAAAGGCAATCTGATACAGCCGTGCAGCCTCACGTCAATTACTATTCTCGCGGCCGTATGTAAAAATCATATCTACCTGCTCACGAGATGAATATCCCGTCATTGTTAAACGGAACACTTCTCAGTTAATTCACTACTAGACACATTAAACGTTGAAGACAGACTAGCCCCAAATATACACGAATGAATGTACAGCGCCATCTACCGTAAACTTCCTTTAAACGTAATAACTCAAAAACGAACGATTTGCCGACATATGTTTATATGGCCTTGCTTTGGTGTGAGGAAGCGTTCCCCTTAAAGTTTGTAAAAGTATTTTCGTTACATCCTATATATATATATATATATATATATATATATATATATATATATATATATATATATGTGTGTGTGTGTGCGCGCGCGCGTTTACATATAAGTATGTACGTGTGGGTATATCGGTGTACAAGTGAGTTCACGAAAAGGCACAATTCCTTTATAGAAGTTGATCAACTTCACATTAATTAACTGGAATGATTATTTTTTGACGAAATAATTACTATTCTACTATTTCATCAAAGATATCATTCCAATTGATTGTTTTTTTACGGCCTACCACCCCTTTGTTGGTTTTATCTTTAGGATTATTGAAGGTCGCTTACATTACCCGGTGTTCACAATCGTTCCCCAATCTCAACCTTATCATGAAAAATGTATCATAAGCAAATAAAAAAGACGTGCAAACTTAATCGCTAAAGGCTTGCGGCCACATCACGTTGAAATAGCGGTTCCCGTACGATCACCCATGTTAAGCAACAAATAACCTGATCTGTGCCTAGAAGAATACCAGGTGCTGCAAGGTTGAATGTACTCGTGTTTCAATAGATAATGGCTCGGAATTGTTAATCGAAGAGCCGAGTTCTAATTTCACTTGGGTTCGTTATATTCACAAATACACTTGAGAAATCAATCCACCTCTTTCCCAACCTCTGCTTAATTAGTAAGACTTCTATCACTCTGCTATTATTATCTCCCTCAAAACTTCTTACAATCTAAAAAAGTATTTTCAGGCTTTAAATAACCTGCAAAGGGTTGATAAACCGTAGAAAACGAATCAATCAATCAATCTACTGATTAAGCAGAAGAAATTAAAAGAAGAAATTAGTAAGACTTGTAAGCCATTATTATCGCCAAAATATATTCTTAAAATCTAAAAATATTTTCTGGCTTTAAATAACCTGCAAAGGATTGATAAGCGGTAGAAAAGGAATCAATCGTTAAATGTTGTAATGTCAATGAAAATCTTAATTTATTCAATGAAATTCATTTGAATTTAATTAGTTTCTTTGTTTGTTTTTTTGTTGTTTTTTTTTTCTATTCTTCACCCAGTGCAAGGCACAAGTTAAAGGTTACTAAATGTTGTTGTTGTAAGGGCGTAAAGGGAGGAAATATGAAACAAAAATTATTAGGATATGTAGGATTGATAATGGTTGACCCTAGACTATAAAATGTTAGGATTGTAGTGATCGGAGAAGCATCAGTTCTAGAGAAAAAGCTGTCCCTATACTTCCTTCTTACCAGTGGAATATGAAGGAAATGTGGATGAGTCGACAGTTTACTTGACATTGCGTGTCCTAATGTCTCGACTGGTGGGATCAAGGAATGTAAAATACTGAGTCGTCCGTATTCTGATGAATAGAGCGCACAGCAGAATCAGGTCAGAGATAGGACAAGAACAGTACGGGTTCGTTAAAGACACCAGAACAAGGAACGCGATATTCATGCTCAGAATGTTATCAGAAAGAGCAATACAAATACAGATGGACGTGCACCTGTGTTTTATATACTACGCAAAGGCGTCCGACAAAGTACGCCACAAAGATCTGTTGGAACTGCTCAGTAACTTTGATATATTTGGGAAAGACATTAGAATAATCAAGAACCTATACTGGTAGAAAACGGCCTGCATGCTGATAGAGAATGAGTTCAGCTGATATGCAAAAATAGAAAGGGACGTAAGGCAAAGATGTGTCTTCTCACTGGACTCATTCAACCTATACATCGAGGAATTGGAAATCCTACAGAGATTCATCATTGGCGGCCACAATCTTACCAACATAAGATACGCAAATGACACAGTGCTAACAGCAGACACGGAAAAGAAATGACAAAACTTCCTACAAAAGTTAGCAAAGGAGTGAGAGAAGAGACTAAACGTAAACTACAAGAAGAAAAAATGCATGGTCATTAAACGGATGAGCCTGAAATGCGATTTACAGGTCGGAGACATTAAAATCAAGCAGGTGCAGAAATATCTGGGAAGTGATCTGACAGAGGACGGTAAGTACGACGCTGAGATCCGAAGACGTATTAGGATGGTCAAAGACGCATTCCAAAATCAAGGCATAGTATTAAAAGACAAAGAAAAGAGTACTGAACTGCTACGTGATATCTGTCCTTTACAGCAGCGAATGTTGTATAGTCTCCTCAAAGATGAAGAAGACATTCGAAGCAACGGAGGTATGGTTCTACAGAAGGATGCTAAGGATATCATGGACCGAGCGTGTGAGCAACGATGAGGTTTTGGAGAGAATGCAAACAAGGAGGAAGCTTATATTTAACATCATTAATAGGCAGCTGATATATAGCGGGCTTAAGCAAGTGGATGACAGAACAGGACTAGGAGAGGTAGCAAAGGAACAAAGCTTATTGAGAGCTACAAGGGATAGGGAGAAGTAGAGAGCCATGATCCTGAAGGGACACGGCACATAAAAGAAGTAACGTTTAGTCTGTGGAAAAGGGGATTGGATAGCTGTTTATCTTTTGCTAAATTTATTTCTTTTATTTGCACGTTTAGTTTTAATTTTTTTGTTATTGGTACTTCACCTACTTTACTAATATATATAAAAGTTTTATTTTTTCAAATAGTAATGAAACCGATAGCGATAAAACCTTGAAAACTTTAATCAAGAATGATATTAAAAGGATGTCAATCATCACTTATAGAATGAAAATGACAATTTATATGTTATTGACAAAAATAAACATTTTCTTTCAAATTGAATACGCTTGGTCGAATGTCGAAACAAAGGAACCTTTTACGCTAATCTCCATATTGGGCAGGACCTGACGAACTTTGAGACACTAATATTCCTAATCTAGGGTGTTACTTGTGATTGAACTTGAAAAATTTTCTATTATGTCAATCACTTCTTCTTCGATGTTATCAGTTATCTCCTGTTAATTCCCCTCTCCAAATTCTCTACTGCCTTAATCAGGTATTGTCCTCAAGGATACATGGCACAGTGGATAAAGGCGTTGGTTAGATCCAGTGACAGACCCACAGAGTGTAAGTTCAATACCTGGTTAAGGCAATGGAGAACTTGGAGAGGGGAATTAACAGGAGATAACTGATAACTGACATCCATTAGACATGGTACGTGGAACTAGAACAGTCTACCCCAGCGAGCGAAATAAATGGTTCAGTTCGACATTCCAACCACTTGAAGAAGGCCGGAGCTTACAACGGCCAAAACGTTGTGATAAATTTGGCAACAACGATGAGGACAATAGTCCGAACAATGTAAATAGTGTACATAATACTTCATCTCAGAAATATGGACAGATACTGCATAGTACTTTGTTTATTATTTCGAATGCATCTTTGGTTAACCCAATGCACGTTCGGATATCTGTACTGCATTTTCCATCCCGTGTTAAAGAGCCCCCGATATTTAAATTTCTATACGTGTTTGATGTTGGCATCTCCAATTCATAGTTTGTATCGTGGGCTTTTTCTTCAACTGACAAGCATGTAGACTTTTTAAAAAAATTGAGGGTTAGTCCTTTCTTCTCGCTTTACTTTCATACTTTGTTTAAAATGCACTGTACTTTTCTTTCTGTATCATTAACATAGTGTCATCCGCGTATCTGATATTGTTAAGATTGCGCCACGATAGTAAGGTCCAGATTGGATCACCAGTTCCCTTAGGATAGCCTCGTTGTAGAGGTTGAATATATCTGGTGAGAAGACGCATCATTGTCTTACGCCACTTTTTTTTTATTTTTGCGTACCCACTCAATTCATTTTTCTTTTCGTATTCAGACCGTTTGCTGCTAGTATCAGTTAGCGTCGAGGAATTGTTGGAGTTCTACAATCGGTATTACGACAAGAATTAATTTAATTTTTAAAACTGTTATTCATATCTCTAGAAACTCAAGAGCACGAATATCTAAAAAATAAATTTCATAAAAGTTATAAGAGGGGGTTCAGTTTGCAATGTAAATTCCTTGTAAATTGATCCCTCTATGGAAGCCAAAATACAATATAATCATACGACGTATTTTCTCAAAATGTAAAAAATATTTTTTTTAATTAGTGATATGGAGTGTTTAATTGACATTAATACACCATATAATACTCGCTTATCATTTTGAAGCTAATTTTAAGAGGGTCACATCATACACGAGATATAAAATTAGCGTATATACTGCTGGCCCTTGCTACGCCGTTGAGCAAACCCTGTATTCATTTACTGTAGTCATATTAGCTTAAAAATTAGGTTTTCAAAGGTCTCATGATATATAAAAAAGAATTTCAGACTTCTAATTTAATTATTTCTTTTTTCTTATAATTTACGATGTGTACTGAATATAGTGATAGATGTAGGGAAGCACATACGTCGTACTAGCGGCACGAGAAAACATACTCTTTTGTATGAAATACATACATATATATATATATATATTAATATTAATGCTCTGTAAATTTACATTGAGCACTATTTTGTAAAAAATAAAAATATCAATAAGAACACTGGATTACATATCTTACTGTTCTTTCTTTTTATTTAAATATCTATCTATCTATCTATCTATCTATCTATATATATATATATATATATATATATATATATATATATAAGACATAAAATATTTTTAGATTGGAAGATCTACTGATAAAGGTCCTACTTATTAATCCATAGCTGGGGAAAGAGGTGAATTCATACCTTTCCCAAGTGTATTTGTGAAAAGTGAATATTACGAACTCAACTGGAACTCGGCTCTCCGACAAATTCTATTAGTATAGATCCTTCAAATATTCCCCCTATATGTGTGACATTGATAGAAAATCCCTGTGAACGTGTGGGGTGATCATGGGTAGAATCGTGTATTTCAGCCAAACTCAGTTCATCATGTAGCTGAGAAGCAATATATATATATATATATATATATATATATATATATATATATATATATATATATATATATATATAGATGTATAGATATGTATGTATGTATGTATGTATGCATATATTGTTGAATTAGATATAATAAACGTTCAATTCTTAGATTTTGAAAGTTAACGTATATAAATGTGCATTAATAATACAATAGATTTTTTTCTCGGATCAATGTAATCATTTCTGTCGAGAGTACCGATGAGTAACTAAAAAAAAAATTACGAAACTATGAATCGGCTTTCAATAAGTATTGAATTTTATTAACAAAAAGTCTGTGAAATTCGATAGATATTAAATTATATAATTTTACATATATTGATTACTCTTATATAAGACCTAGCAATATATATATATACATACACACACACACACACACACACATATATATATATATATATATATATATATATATATATATATATATATATATATATATATATATATATATATATATATATATATATATATATATATATATATATTCACGTCCATTTCTGAGTTCATTCACATCTACAAGTCTACTATTCGTCCATGCATTGAATACTGTTGCCATATATGGTCTGGTGCCCCCGCTGTTCATCTCGATGTTCTCAAAGAAATCCAGAGACGGATATGCAATATGATCGATTCTGACCTGGCATCTCGACTCCCTTCACTTTCTCACAGACGTGATGTGGCTTCCTCTGTCCTTTCTACAAATATTTTCATGGCATCTGCTCTGAGGAACTATTTTCCCGACTCCACGAATTTAAGCGTGCTACGAGGTTGGCATCTCGGTCCCACCCTTTTACTGTTGAAAGAGTTAAATGTAACCGCCTCTTCTTCTCCAACATATTTTTCTCTCATACTTCCCGACAGTGGAACTCCTTTCCGCTTACTTGCTTCCATGATAACTAAAATCTTAAAAAATATAAATGTAATGTGAATCGATATTTTCTGATGCCCCGTTTTTTTTATATACTTTCCTCAATCTCCCCTTTTTCTCTTACTTTCACTCTCTGTAACCCCTTGCCTTGCTTGGAGTGGGGAAATCTTATATATATATATATATATATATATATATATATGGCTGCTCAGTTCTCTTGGGACTTTTGCATGAATTTAGTAAAAGATTCATAAATAGAACTTTATTTGAAATAAAATTCTATGAATGATCTTGAGACCCTTCTTGACGAATCCACTTAATTAATCCGCCATTAGCATCAATGACAGCTTTTAATACGAGGTCTGAAAGGTTGTCATAACCCGAATGAGATACTCATTATCTATTTGGGACATTATGTTAGTTATGGCAGACTTCAGAGATTTTATAGTGTTATGTAGTCATTGATCTACTTCCCTCTCGACTACACCCAACATGTAGTAGTAGTCTAACGGATTCAGATCTGGAGAGCTAGGCGGCCATATGTATGGAGTGATGTGCTCGTGGAGATTGAAGCTAATTCATTCTTGGTTTGTTTTGACCATACGAGACGCCGCAGAGACTTGATAGTAGGTGTACAGGCTTTCTTTGCTCACTCTCTCTGTCTAAGGCCTCACAACCCTCTCCAACACCTGCTTGTAAGCATTGACCCTTGAAGAAAGAAGTTAGAATGATGTCATCTCCCTCATTACTCGCAACTCCCATCACAGTTACTGGAAACATTGTGCACATGACCGAAACGTCTTTATGTTCTCATTATAAGCATCTGTCATTCCTTTCTTTGACCTTTTGGTCATGATCAAAGTTTTTCTCATTAGAGAAAAAAAAGCATTCTAGATTCTTGATGTTTCACTTTGTTCAACAAATGCTTTGCACAGATCTATCGGTTATCTTTTGCCTTTTGAATTGGCCTCTCCGCATCGCATATGACGTGATTCGAACGAACTTATGCACAATGCTTCCAATAAAGTGCCTTCAAGCACTGAGCTCCTTAGCAACGATTTTAATTAACTATTTGGAATTCTTATCGATAATTTTCTGCGCCATTCGTACAAATTTGGGTGCTTTGATGGTATTAGAACTCTTAACAGGCGCTTCCTGTTTAGATACCGCTGCAAAATCCTTGGAGAATCCTCGTTAGTAATTTTCAGCTCTTCCCTAACTTTGACAACAAACGTCCGTGCAACATTCAGAAAGCAGTCAAGCTCTAAATCACTATGCTCTGCCTTTAAGGCAACGATTACACCGTACTTTTTCCTTTGTCGAGTTAGCTTGATGTTTATCATCCTTTATCTGAAAAGAAATGATTATAAAGTTAGAAAAAATTAAAGCTATTAAAAGACGTATCCATAAAGAACTGAGCAACCCGGTACACACACACACACACAAACACACAAACACACACACGCACACACACACACACACACATGCACACACACACACACACAAGCACACACATATATATATATATTAATAAATGTCCGTTTTTTTATTTGCGTATTTGCCACTCTGTCAGTGACGTGTGACGTTCATAATCTTTGTTCGCGTGTTCATCAGTTGGTTCATAAACGTAAGTTCTCCACAAAAGCATGTATTCAAATATGTTCGATTGAATAATAGACATATTGTGTCTACTTATTTTTAAACTGATCCTTTCCAGTTGTCTAATCAATTTCTGAATGTTAAGATGAAATTCCTCAATGAAGGCGCCGTATTTTTTGTTAATCCAAGTATTTTCGATCTTTTCCAAGATAATTTTCAGAGGTAAATTACTCGACAAAATGGATTACGAATATAGCAACAACAGATTAAAATGCATATAACATTTAATGCCATATTACATTTCAATCAAATTCGGGTCAGCCTCATTGTATTGAAACACTTGTTTTGAAAAACATCCCATAGCTACAATGGATAACTTTTAAATTCTAAAATAATTACAGAGAACGTTCGTGCCTGTTATTAAAAATCCTCATCACAACTAGATGCAGATTTTATTTCAGTTACAATAATATCTGTGTAATATATCCCTGAAGATGATCGTGGAAAAGCTCGAAAGTTCCTGGGTTAACAAAAACTACGGTACCTTCCTTTCCTTCGTGAATTTTCATCTTAACATCAAGAAACTGATTAGACAATTGGAAAAGATCATTATAAAAATAACAATATGTCTATATTATTCAATGAAACATCTTTGAATGAAGATATGCTGCCTAATCACAGCTGCACACACGCACACACACACACACACACACAGATATATATATATATATATATATATATATATATATATATATATATATATATATATATATATATGCATTTCATTGAATAAGATAGACAAGGTGCTTTGATTTAGTTTTTATACAATTTCTCATATGATCTAATTTTTCTTTTCTTTTCAGAGGATAAATTACATAAAACTGTCCGAATGTTGTTTTTTTCCGAGCACTTTCGGCTATACATTTAGCCATTTTTAAGGATGAAATATTTTAACATTTAATTTCTAATTTTAAAATATTTCATCGTTGAAAATGGCTAAATGTATAGCCGAAAGCGCACGGGAAAAAAAGAATATTCGGACAGTTTTTATATAATTTATCATCTGAAAAGAAAAAAAAATCTTATGCGAAATTGTATAAAAAAACTAAATCAAAGCACCTTATCTGTCGTATTCAGTGAAATGTGCATGAAAGGATTGCTGCCTAAATACACATCTATATATTACATAATTTTGTTAAAACAAAATTACAGCCTTTTCGATTCACTTCCATCTCCCCCTCTCTCTTTGCCGTAACACTCATTTAGACATATCTGTATTACTGTTGTCTATCTTCTTTCCATTTTTCCTTTTCTTTTCCCCCAACTACCCTCCTATTCCTATATATCATTTCCGTTAAGTTAACCATCTAAATAGGTCACGATTAGGTCACTCCTCCTACCCCAATATAAAACATGCTTAAGAGAAATATGAAATTTACCCCTCTCTATACTATACCTTGTCTCGTTAACTACAACTATCACCCTCCCTGTTAAATCACATAAATTACACTACCCACCAATTTCTAATCCCATTTTTCCTTTCATATCGTTGTTGGAAGTATTACCTGATGATCCGGAGTCCTTCAAAAAGGATTTTGGCGAAATAAATTATTGTAATGGTACCTTTTAAAGTGGTCTGTTTTTTCATTATATATATATATATATATATATATATATATATATATATATATATATATATATATATTATATTTTGGAAAACTGGCGGGGATTGACAATCACATTTTTTCTTCATATACGTGATGAACTGACCTTTACAGATGGGAGGCGTAGTGTAAATACTTCAAATGGAAAAGGAACGTGTGTCTTGCTAACCAATATTCCAAATCAATACATTTTTGTATGTTGAAAATACTAAAGGCAAATAGACAACTATCTCTGCTATAAGGCAGCCATGTTTCATAAATGCTCGTTGTAGATGTCTGTATTTAACACACACACACACAATAATACACACACACAAAATATATAGCGTTATACGAATGGGGTAATGGGAGAAAGGGGAGATAGTGTAGTGATAAAAGAAATTAAAAGAGATTCAGTCAGAAACTTATTATATATCCACCCACCTAATGAACATCATGTAATTATGCCAGTAATATATGTATATCATATTTCAAAATTGTTCCAAGAGATGAGTCAAGAAAAATCTTTCTTTTTTTTTTTCTTCTTCTTCTCTTTATTTCCAAGAAAATGACGAAACCTATTCAGCTCACAGGTCGTCTACCGCGCGGAAGTGCCCGTCTTCTTCACCTCACACCGCTCAGCGGGTGCCCTACGGGCAAGGCTCAACATTTAGAAGCTGTTATCATTATTACTATTATCATCGGACAATATCGTGTTCTTATATAATTGCTTGTATTGTTCAAATCACTACCTAATACATTACCAGAACAGTGAATACGGCATTTCTATGCATCAGTGACCGAGAGAAGAAGATAGAATGGGAAGGAAATCGATAGAGAAAAAGTCATAGAAAGAACAGGAGGAAGTAAGAGAGAAAGAAAGAGAGAGAGAGAGAGAGAGAGAGAGAGAGAATGATAAACTGAAAGAGAGGTTTGTGTCGGGGTGGGAACTAAAAGAAAAAGTGAAGGGGAGATTAAAAAGACATAAATGGTACAGCATCATGAAATCTTGAAGAAGTCGAGTAGAATAAGAAACAAAATCGTAAATGAACTGATGGCTATTTTCTAAGCGTAGCTTAGATGTGGCACAAGGCCGAAAGTGTGGCGCACCCAGTGTGGCTCGAACTCACTACTCAGTCGTAATTGATCTAGTGAGACAAGTTTGCTAGAGATTACACCACGTCGAAGTGCCCTATGATTTACTATGTGTAGCTTAGATCTGGCACAAGGCCGAAAGTGTTGAGCACCCAGTGCGGCTCGAGTTCACTACTACTTAGTCGTATTTCCTCTAGCGAGACCAGTTTGCTAACCATTATACCACGTCGGTGTGCCCTTTGATTTACTAAGCATAGCTTAGGTGTGGCACAAGGCCGAAAGTGTGGAGCACCCAGTAAGAATCCAACTCACTACTCGGTTATAAGTGATCGAGCGTGACAAGCTTGTTAACCATTACGTTGATGTGACCATTGTAAAATGAACTGATAATACGGAGAAGATACAGATAAGAAGAGGGGGAAGAAAATACCGAAAAGAGGGACAAAAGGGAAGAAAAAAGAAGAAGGCAAGAAATAGCAGAGGATGTGGAGGTAAGGAATTATGAGAGGGAACGAAGAAAAATGAAAATAATACCGATGAAAATGGCGCTACTGTAACTGAAGAAAACAAAGAAAAACTTAAAGAGGAAGAAGTTTCTTCAGACCATGAAGAATGAGAAACACTCTCCATAAAATTGAAAAAGAAATTGAGAAAGAAGAATATGAAGAAAGAAATTATAATTTAATAAATTAGACGAGGAGAAGCGGTGGGGGAAATGACGTAAGAGTAAATGACAAACCATAAAAAAAGACAAAAAAAATTAATTAGCAACAGAATATTAAGAATAATCAGTATACTTCGAAAATCTTAGATCTTGAGAAGCTGATAAAAAAATTTGGAAATCTAGAGGGGAATCTAACTCACCCAGGTAGCAGCATTACCAAAATCTAGACAACTGAGAATAACGTTGGTGTATTAAATAGACTTGCTATCGCTTGATCTCCAACGAAAAGTCACTAATTATTACAAACTTATTACTCTAAAGCCATACAATTTTTTGCTTATATGCATCTGATGGCAGACACAGAAGGAAAACTATAGGACCTCTAAAACAAGATAGTAAATGAAAGCGAGAAGAAAGGACTATCAATTTTAAGAAAACTGAGTGTATAGTTGTCTTCAAGAGAAAATACCCAAAATGTAAATAACGGATTGAAGATACTAAAATCAAACAAGTGTCCCTCCTAAAGAATATCAATTCGGAATTATTCCCAATCCTAGCGGAGTTATTCAACCGCTGTCTGAAAGCGAAACCCTTCCAAAGCCCGCGGAAGGTCTCAAGCAATGAAAGCGAGTCTGCGATCTTCTCATTCCCAGTACAGACCCATTAATCTCCTCAGTATCAGTTTTGTTGAGGGCTATAATCAGCGTGAAGGTCGTCGAACACCAAGAAAAGAACAATCTCTTCAGCAACGAGCACTCACAACTGACGTCACTCTTGAAAACACACTTCGGTATCTCAAAGGCTGTTGACAAGGTGTAGCAGAAAACTTTATTACACAAGCTCTTCAGCCATGGAATCACTGGAAGCGTCTTCCTAACAGGTATGTCCCTGAAGGTAGTTATTAATAGCCAGTCTCTGATACCTCGAAAACCAAACTAGTTACATTCCATCATCGCCGATCGGACCCCCAACTACCACGAGATTCGATGAACGGATGTCCCCTCCGGGAGGCATGATGCCTTGAGAGAATATGGGGCCTCAAACTGACGCCTCAAGTGGAACTCGTACATACGATCCATCGCTAAAGATCCAGGTAAAATGCTCAGCTCTCTGTACCGCTGCAGTAAGTACCTGACTTTTCATACTATCCTCTACGTTTACAAGAACCAGATCAGGCCCCAAAATGGAATACTGTTGTTATATTTGGTCGAGAGCTTCCAAAACATCACTATCCAATCTTGAATTAAAAGCGTCTCCGAGTCCTTGTGGGTAACGAATTATTCCCCATCCTCCAACCTATCTCTCACAGGTGAGATTTGGTAAGTTTCTCGCTGCTCTTTCGCTACTTATGCTCAAGCGAACTACATTCCCTGGTTTCGCCAGTTCAAACCTTCACAGAAATGACACGTCATGCCACTTATATAGTAGCAAACCATTCACATTCCATCTGTATTCCATCGGTGAAAAGTAAGTTTCACTCGAACAGATTCTTTCCGTAAACCACTGCTCTGTGGAACCGACTCCCAAGAAGATGTTTCCCTAATCACTACAATCTTACCCTGTTCAAGTCTAGTTTTAACTGATATCTTCCCTTCCTATCCGCAGAAATCGCCTCTTAACGTAACCCTCTACCCCCAGTGGCCCCCGGGCCTTGTACAGAGTGAACCTTACCCTAAAAAAAAATATATACGTTTAACTATCCGAGTCATGGTAGTAAATGCTGGACAATTTCCTCACTTACAAAGTGAAGACTGGAAACAGCAGAAAAACTTGTTCTACAGAAGGATGCTGAGAATACCAAAGACAAAGCGTGTAAGCAACTAGATAGTTTTAAGAAAAGTGGAAACAAAAACGACACTTATATTCAGAATCAATAAGAGACAGCTGAAATTTCTTGGACACGTAACGAGGAAGGTGGGCTTTGCTAATTTGACACTCACATGACATATCGGATGCAAAATGGACAGGGGGAGGCAGATCTGATGGTTAATGGATAGCGAAACAAGGAATGGAAGGTGTGTTTAAAATGACAACTCTTGCTAAGAGCTACAAAGTATAGGAAAGTGTGGTGAGCCATGTACTGAAGTGATACAGCACATAGAAGACAAGGCATCTGATGACTGTCTTTACGGCTGATCCTGGACCTGAAAGTTTAATGAACTGTTATGTAATATCATAGATTGTTAGGCTTACCGCCATATTACGTTGATTTGTCGGCTCCCGTACGATCAGCGAAGTTAAATAACATCGAGCTTGGTTTGAACTTAAATTGGTAACCGGTTGGGAATACCAGGTACTGCAAGCTTGAATATGCGGGTGGTGTAATCAATAATGGTTCGGAATTGTTAATCGAAGAGCCGAGTTCCAATTCCAGTTGGGTTTGTTATATTCACCTATGTGCAAATACCCTTTGGGAAGATATGAATCCAACTCTTCTATCCTCAGCTATGTGTTAATTAATACGACTTTATTACTAAAATCCTTATTATCTCAAAAGAATTGTCTTATAATCTAAAAATATGTTCTGGTTTTAAATAATCTGCAATGGGTTGATAAGCCGTAGAACCGAATCAGTCAATCTAGAATATTCTGAAATCACTTGAGGTAGCCACGGTTCAGTTTAGAGTCAAAATGTCCAGTCAAGCAATAAGAAAATGATATCTTTTAATGTGACTCCGAATAAACCGGAAGCACACATTTTTAACTTCTCTGTAAAGATTTATCTATTTCTGAAAAGAAGTAGTTGAGATGTTGTTGGCTACGTAGTTCTTTCTCTTCTTCTATACGCCGTATCTCTTCAGAATGTGGATGGTAATAGCTCTTCACAACTTCCTATCCTTTATAGTTCTAAGCAATATCTGTCCACTTACTATCCCTCCCAGTGTAGTCTCTGTTTTCCTGTTAGGTAGATTACACACTGTTTCACTCTGTCCTCTGCCTTCAATAGGTTCTTTGAGCATCAAATTATCCAAGCCTTTTTTTCCTCATTGAGATTTGTAAGCCAGTATCTTAAAATTTCCTCGTTGTTCACATGTTCCGTTGATTATATTTTCATTATTCTTCTGCAGAATCACATTTTGGTTACCTTAAGTCTTCTCCACATTTGTGAAGAAATTGTCCAGCATTCACTGCAATATAGGATATAGATTGTTCTAGTTTTACGTGCCATGCCTCTTACGGATGTCTCGATTATTTCCTTTTTACTCAACTCTCCAAGTTTTTTGGTTCACAACAACTCTAGCCTGGTATTGAATTCACAACAAGTCACTGGATCTAACTAACGCCTTTATCCACTGGACAATGTGTCCCTGCATCACCTGAAGAAGACCGGAGTGTACAACGGCTGAAACGTTGTGAATATGGCAATGAAGATGAGGATAACAGTCTGAAATGTAAATAGTGTAAATAATCATAATACCTCATCTCAGAGATATAGACAGATACAAAATACTTAATTCAGTAATTTGAAAAATTAAATTAAAAAATTGAAAGACAGAACTTTTCAATATTTTTAACCAAACATGTTTGAGAGGATTAATTTTCAGTGCCCCCCCATATATATATATATATATATATATATATATATATATATATATATATATATATATATATATATATATATATATATATATATCATACTTTTATAAAACCCAGGTTGTGTGTGTCTGTTCGTTTATATATTGGATCGGATTTCCTACATTTTTCAACCGATTTCAACAAAACTTCACAGGACTACGTAAAATTACCTTGCGGTGGTTCTGACAGCGCCAAAAATTGGAGAAACCACAATTGTTTTTGCACAAAATCAATTGAAAACACGATTAAGAGGCATCGCTATCGCGAGAATGAAAGGGAGGCAACTCATATCGAGTTATACTTATTATAAAGGTTGTGTGTGTGTGTGTGTGTGTGTGTGTGTGTGTGTGTGTGTGTGTGTGTGTGTGTGTGTGTTCGTTTATATATGGGATCGGATTTGCTACATTTTTCAACCAATTTCAACAAAACTTCACTTTTTTTTGACAGGTAGTATTTCTTATTGTCTTGCACACTTTTTTCTTTATTTTTACATTCAGAATGCTTTAAAAATTCCATTTACAAGACAATTGTTTATAATAAAATTCTATTCAATCGGTAGACTCATAACGATTGAAAACAATGTTTTTGTTTGAGTTTGGGTTTTGACCAATTCGTAAAAAAAAAAAAAAAAACTAATTAAGACATGCGTGTCCGTCAACCTTAAACAATAATCTTTGTCACTTTTATTTTTCAGTCTTTATGATGGGCGATACTTGATCTATCTATTACTGTTACATCCCCGGGCAACGCCGGGCTCTACTGCTAGTATATATATATAAATTTAAATTTTCCATCGATTTTACACTAGTGAGGGCCTAACAGTTAAACTTTTTAGAACCGAATCGCCAGATTACCCACACATCATTTGATTATCGCGGTGATGACATATGTAGAACCAGCCACGGTTTTGGAAAGGGGTGTTGACAGAGAAATGGCGCACAATATACCACGATGCTTCCTCAAAGTTGGAATTAAGAGTTGTCTTATATAATAGCTTGTGTAGTAAAATTTTGTGCTACACCTCGTCGAAGGGCTTTTAGATATAGAATACTATGTTCCTCGAGGTGTGTTTGTTGTCATGAGCCTTACTGGTACTGCGAGTGATGTTAGTAAGGACGTCGGCAGTGGATCGGGCCAAGAGAAACCCATACTGCTCGTCGCTGAAGAGGTTGTTCTTTTCTAGGTGCATGACGGCCTTCATATTGATTATAGCCTCAAAAAGCTTATATATATATATATATATATATATATATATATATATATATATATATATATATATATAAAATAAAAAAAGAGAGAAAACGCAAATGTTTTTGGTTGTAATGTGTATTTTTTAAATAAATATTATGCTTTAAATTTTTTAAAGCAGTTAGTCCTAATTGCTATTTTTCTTATATATATATATATATATATATATATATATATATATATATATAGGTACCTCCAAAAACGCGATACTTAAGGATTAAAATGAATTTTAAAAATGACAATTTTTTCTTAAAGCTCTTATTTTAGTTTTCCTTTCAAGTTCGTAGATTAAATTTAATATTTACGTTAAGCAAAATAAATACGTATTTCAATATGAATTTAAATTTATTGAAAATAGTTCTTTTGAGGACAGGGGAAAATCGATGATTTTTTTATCTATTGTAATTTTCTTTATTAAAAAAATCTTTCAAGAAAAATATATCTTTTTCTAAAACTTTACTTGAAAAACATTAGCTGATGTAAAGTTTAATCAATTTTATTTGTAACAAATAGTACTTAATTTTAATTTCAAATCTCGCAGAATTTACTTTTAACACGGAAGTATGTGTTTTTATGAGTTTTTGAAAAAATTTTTAACAGTCTGAAAGCCTTCACTATTTTTTTCTATAGGTAAAAATTGGTTGCCGAATATAACATAAGCACCTTTTAGATATGATTTTTTTTAACTAGCCAATATTTAAAAATTAGGAAATTATTCCCAGTAATCAAATGTTTTACTGAATTTTATGTATTTTGAGTTTACTATAGTTATCACTCTTATGTTTTAATATTATCATGTATAGACGTCCATATTGAAAAAAAATCAGCACATTTATATGCATACACATAAAGAATCAAAATACTTTTAAAATTACTGGAGATCGTTAAATTTTCCATTTATGCTCAGTAAATATAGGGTTTACTTAATAACAATATCATATAAACAACCCAAACTAATACAGAATTTTAAAAGATTTAAAAATTTAATAAATTATTCTAATTAAATTTTTAAAAAATTAAAACAGTTTTTGTAAAAATTCATTATTCATCGAAAATAACTTTTTTCTTAACGCAACAGTGTTCATAACATATGTTATCTATAAAATCAATAAAAGTCTTTTCTAATTAAATATTGCATTTTTTATTTTACGATTTAGAGCAGTAACTGCGGTCCTGTTTTACAAAAGAAATTGGTGATTTAAATTCTCCAAGGACTTTTGCTTATAACTAATATAAATATGAAGCCGCGCAAAAAATAATTTCTCAAAATTTCATAAAATTAAATAAGTGGGGAGTAACAGACATGAAAAAATACAAAGTTTCTGCTAAAAATAAACATTTCAAAAATAATTTTATTTATTTGTAAATAAGTACTGGAAGTTTCATTAAAATTCGACAATTCTTGGAGTTTTGCAAGAATTTCTATATCAATGTTTTTCAGTGGAAAAAGACACTCAAACTTTTCTATATTAATCTATGGTCACCTTTTGACGCAAGAAAAACAAAATATTTGACTTATTTTAAAGGTTATAAAAACGATTAAAACATAATTTAATAACCAAAAAATTATTTAGTCTTTCCTATTAGTAATAACATAAATATTTTGATGATGAAACTTTGTTCTTATTATATGTATATATTTCTAGACAATCTTTCTTGGAATCTGAAGAAAAGGAACCAAAACTTAGTTAAAGTGCTTTCAGTTCTAGTGTTCTATTTAAATGCCCTAACCAAGTAATGATACCCCAAAAGATGTCTTCTTTTTTTTTGTTTTTTAAATCAAAGCTTTTTAAGACTCTCTGGACGTAAATTTACACTCTTTAAAAGAGCAGGGATGACTACTCAAAGGCGTGTACCTACTAAATATACTTTAAAATAATATAAAATATTGTGGGATTATTAATAAAATCGATTTAACCTTTTACATAGTTTAGGTCTCAGATATGAAAATAAAGATAGTAAATATTGGCTTCGAGGGATCCAAACAAGAGATGCGTATTTCTTAAAAAGAGTAATTGAACATTTATCGATAGTGAAAGCTTTCCGTGGACGAGCAATCACAAGCACGTCGGTGGTTTCTCCTACAACGCTGGTTCGAACACTGCTGGAAGGCAGATTTTCTTTATTAAGCCTCGAATTCACAGTCCGATAAACCTAAATTTAAACTGCTTAAAAACAGAGATGTCCACTCAAACAGTTGCATCCACTAAATACAGCATTTCATGTAAAAGGATTACAAATAAAATCCATTAAGTCTTTACAGATGATACCTCAGAACGCAAATGCTACTTCGTTTAGCCTTAAAGCATTAGTAAAATAGAGATGAGCATATTGATCGGTATAACATCTGAATAATAAAAAAGAAATTTTATAATGTCTTGGTAAAGGCTGAATTTGCATCTTTGCATTTGAGAGCGCATTTTGATGCCTACTTCATACATTAGCATTCAGTAACATTGACAAAACGCCCATTGCCATGCAACCAGCAGGAAACCGCGGATTGTAAGATGTCATTAGGTCTACGATGAATGAACCAAGAGTGAAGTCATCAGCTCCAGAAACAGCAAGGGTCTGGTAGACATCTATTAGCACGCTTTTAGACACACACTAAATAGGGTTTCCTGCCCTTGACTATCATAAATTTATGAAGTAATCACTTAAAGCTATATGTCTGCTTATTTTTTTTTTACGAAATATATGTATTCCCTTTAAATCTAAAAAAAAAAAAAAAAAAAGGAAGAAGAGGAATTAGGTGAGCCTGATTACCTTTTAACTGCATATCTTACACCCTCTCCGTTATATATATATATATATATATATATATATATATATATATATATATATATATATATATATATATATATATATAAAAACGAGGGTAAAACATAATTTTCTCCTCGTTGCTTTAGATAAAAAGAAATAACTAAAAAGTAATAAGCAAATAGCTTTAAGTGATAAATTTATACACACACACACACACACACACACACACACACACATATATATATATATATATATATATATATATATATATATATATATAAGAAGAGCGGCTGGAAAATTCATGGGCTGACGAAAATATAAATGTAATGTAGTAAAAGTATTAGACAGACCAGTTGATAGACTAAAAAGCATGGTCCGCCTGCTGTTGTATTACACTCGACCCTCCTAGGACATTGAGTTCTACCTGGATTCTATCCTCTTGGGAAATTATATATATATATATATATATATATATATATATATATATATATATATATATATATATATATGTATTTGTGTGTATTTGTGATTGACCACTAATATTATATATATATAGAGAGAGAAAGACCACTATATATATATATATATATATATATATATATATATATATATATATATATATATATATATATATATATATATATATATATATATATATATATATATACACACACACTTAAAAAGCCGCCGTATTAGGTGCCATTTAAGCTAGCTGGGGTGGGCTCTTGATTGGGCCTTCATAGCGATAGGTAGGGGAGGAGTAAACGCCATAGCCAAAAATAAACTACAGATGAACTTAAAATTGGCCGCCGCATTTAACTATTTCAATACCATTTAAGTTTACCTTTTAAACGTTTAATGATGATTTTTCTGCTGACATACAATTTTAAGATAATTTGATCTACCTAGGTCCTTACTTTTCGTACAAACAATTATTTTTATTTCATGGTTGACTTTCGCTGGATTTCTTAGTTAATTTCGATTATTTTTAAATTTATTTCCAAATTATAAAAATTGTTATCGTAAAAAAAAAATCACCGTAAAAGATCACGTAAATAAATCGACGAAAACAATCGCATTAATGAAAACTTGGGAATCCAAAATTTCAGGAATGCGGGTCCGGATCCTGATTTTTAATTTGTTCACGAAGTCGGCCTGACTCCAGAATGGTATGATATATTGAGCTACGGCTTCTAGAATGTATTCATCAATTTTACACCTAGAACCTCTTGGTAGGAACTAAATTAAGACTCTGTCTCGACCCAAATATTCTTGGCAATTCCTTCAAGGACATCATGCGAAACAAAAGACTTTTAAATACAGAAATAGATAAGATAAAACTAATTATAAGACACTTAAGTACAATTAAACATAACCCAAATAAAAATGTGGCAAAAGTGGGAGTAGATAATATGACAGAGGATGAGGTACAAACTAAAATAGATGAGATATAAAATAATGATCTCCCAAGAAATAAAACGGAAGAATCTAGCTTTGACATAAATAATTGCACTGATTCAGATTCTGTCAGTGATGAAGATGAATCAAACAACATTAGAGCAAAATTCCGTGAAACAACAGAGTTGGAATCACTGAAGCGAGAACCACATCATTCAAATAATCAGTAAATCAACTCGCACACAAACGTCAGAAAGAAATCGGCTTCCAAAAATTCATATGACAAAGTCCAATAAACATAATGTGCAAACATATAACGCTGCAAACATTGTTAACGGACAAACCACTGGGAATCATCACAGAAGTATACAATGGTTGATACGTAAGAGCTTTAGCAGCAACTGAAAATCGTCATGTCAAGACACATAAGAGATTAAACAATAAACAAAAACAGCCCACTTGGAGACAATTTTAAAGCAAGAAATTAATGAAATCGTATGTGAACTCTCGATATTAGATGAGGTTTCAAGAAATTCAGCTGTTTCGATACGAAAAGCAAGTCCAGTTTCCCTGAGAGCTATAATCTCCAGCTATTCAAATGTAATGTCAATCGACATCTCCAGTTCCCTTGATCAATCCACTACCCTTCTCCTCATCCTTTCTTCTATCACTCCTATCTGATCTTGCTCAAAATTTTCGGTAACCCCTTGCGTCCTAGTGGCTTCCCGCCTTGCTTGGGGTGAAACGCTTAAAAAAAACAAAAAAAACGAAGGTCAAGCAGAAATATAAAACTGAAAGCAGTAAATGAAATTCCACTAATCAAGGAAATACTTAATCAGAAATTGTAATTATGACACTGAAAACAAGACCATATGAAAAGCGTTGTAGGTTCTATCGACAAAATATGATATTCCAAACGGATCTCTTGAAGTTTTATAGGGAAATTGGAAAAGCAGTTATAGAAGTCAAAAGCCGTTATCTATTGAAGAAGTGCAAAAATCCTAGGAGAATATTTGGAGCAACCTAAAGTAATATAATCTTAATATAGAGTGGATCAAACGAGAACATGGCTGTTATATTCTGTGAAAGATTGAAAAAAATATAACCAAGAATAATGTTAGGCAAGCTCTAAGAAAATTCCAAAAATGGAAATCCCCAGGAAATGACAAGGTACCAAACTTTTGGCTCTAGCATTTCTCATCAATCCATAAATCTCATGAAAATAATAAAACCCTTGTGCAAATTTTATCAATGCTAATTAATAGCCCCAATGGATCACTGAAAGTATTTCATAATCTATTTTCCTATGAAAACAACATTCTTCCCCTGGGACAGAAGGAATGACGAAGTGGTTCATATGGTTGTAATGATCAACTACTAATAAATAAAATGATCCTGGAAAATTACAGGAAAAAAGATAGAAATCTCAGCACTGCTTGGATAGATGATCGTAAACCCTTCGATAGCATGTTATACTCTTGGATCCTTAAGTCGTTAGAAATGTACAAAGTCTCCTCGGTGATAGTAAATTTCCTTAATTATAGCATGAGAATGTGGAAAACCACATTATACCTAAATCACGCGAAAGGTACTGCCACTTCTTTCAAGGAGATTCCCCGTCGTCACTTCTGCTCTGTCTGTTCTTAAGCCCCCTTTAGCATGAAAAAAAAGAAAACCAGTAATAATTAGGGATACAAAGTAAAAAAAAGAAAGTGTTTAATCACTCATACTACAAGTATATCAAACTCTTTATCAAAGATGATAATGAGTTGGAGGGTACCCTCAATGGTGTAAAATGTTTTAGTCATGACATAACTATGGATTTCGGATTCGATAAATGTGCAAAAGTAACATTCAAGAAAGGAATAATTTCAGAAACACCCTCAATAGATTTAGATTTTGTTACAAAGATTAGGGAACTGGAACAAGAAGACACTTATAGATACCTAGGAATCAGCGAAGATGAAATACAACATACCCAAATGAAGGAAAAAGTGTCGGAGTTATCTCCTCCTCAGCTCCTTAACCCTTCACCAGGGGTCTCTCTCCCCTGGCTATAAATACTGGCTGACCCTTCGATCTCTTTTCCCTCAGGCCTTGAGCCGTTACCTCGCTTGGAGATAAGGTGGTAATTCTTCTCTCATTTCAGCTAACACCAATATGTGAGCTCTCACAGATACAGCATTTCCCAAATTCTGGGAACACGCTAAGAACAATACACGTACGTACGAACACTCACCACAACACACACACACACATAATATTCACCACACGCACTCTGTCCATATAACTGTCCATGTAATTTGTAAACTTTAACTTGTTATTAATATATATATATTTGTTTACATATATTTATCGGGCTTGTTTGTTTTCTTTGTCTTCTTTGGACTTAATTAAAGTCCAGCTTTCTCATGTAGTTGGACCGGCTAGCAGGAAACTCTTTTTCCTCAGATTAGGTCATTTGCAGTGGTATGCAGTAATATGAATTTATTTTCAGTGTGAATGGTGAAATTTGTTGGGTCTTGAAAAATATTGCGTCATCTGTTGCATCAGATTTATATCATGCCCAGACACTATTGTTTCGTCTGTTGATTAGTTGTCCTACGGCCATTGTCTGCGATGGACGTTACTCCAAGGAAGAGTACGAAAATTGTAACACTGCACGAAAACACTGGCAAACATTACCAGTGATAAAATCAAAATACTGACCCAGAAACTATCCCGATTAAATCCAGTCAAGAATCTGTGGTCAATCTGCAAGGAACGACTTCGTAGAATAGACATACGACGTACTATCATGTGCACTGGGTGATGTTTCATTGGAAAAATACAAAAAAAAGGAAATAATAATGAAATTATTCGTTTTGTTTCAAGTAATTTGCACAAGGTTTTATATTAAAAAAAATCTTATCGGCCAGAAGAACGAATTAACAACGCAATCAACACGAGTCATGTGTGATCTTATGTCAGTATTTAGTACACCTAATTCGTCAAAGCTTTTGTGGAATTTTGCTTTTCGTTGCTTACTTAACAAAATATTGAAATCTTCAAAATGAAGTAAATCATGCTCCTTAAGTGAGTTATAGGTCGGTATTCTGGCAGGCCGAAAGGAAGTTCTGATCCCTTAGTCTCTCTTGAAAATGAAAACTCCATACAAATAATTCGTTAAATCTGTTGTGATATTCTCCTTTTTATTGGTTACTTAAGAAAATATTTAAGTAAATCTTCAAATTGAAGTAAATTATGTTCTTTCACAGAGTTATAGGTCGGTGTTCTGGCAGGACGAATGGAAGATCTGATCCGTTAGTCTCTCTTGACAATGGAAAACTCCATACAAATAATTCGTTAAATCTGTTATGATATTCTTCTTTTTATTGCTTACTTAAGAAAATATTGAAGTAAATTTGTTGCAGTCATGTTCGTTGAGAGAGATATACAGTCGCAGTCTGCTTGGCCGAAGGACGATCTTGCCCGATTGTCTGCTCGTTGCTGTTCAAAATTATTATTTCTTTATGCCTTTCAATGTTTTACTCATGTTTCAAATCGTCATTATTCGTTTTCCCCGATCCACTTTCAGGAGATCGCAACAAGAGAATGGGTCGATGTACCAAGGCTCAATTTTGACAGCATGATCGCTGGTGAAAGCAGTTCTCCGTGTGATGAAACAGGCGTATCAGAATGTACGATCGTTATTGATGGAAACGAAGAACCTTCGGAAGATCTACTGGATTTTGAATTTGTACCAGAAACATAATAAATAAAAAATAGGTTTAAAAATGAAAAAAGGAAACATTATATATTTTTATCGTTGTTCTTAATGAGGGTTATTACAATGCGGAAAGATAAGTAATAGCAAGCCGAGTGAAGTTGGCTAGATTATGCATTTGTATACATTGAACGCTGAAAACTTAATTTAAATTTAAAACTAAGAATCCCTGCATATTCAGTATTTCTCAATGTAAAAATGTAACCGATGTTTTCACCCAGGACCGACATGTACTACACCAAACACCCGACCCGAGGGAGTTAATTCTGACTAAGAGCCTCAGTATTTTGTCACCCTTGCTAGCTTTTTTTCTACTTATATTTATATAGGTTACAAATTAAACAAAGTTAAACTATTTATGGATGAAAAATTTTTGCGCATTTTGACGGCATTCTAAGCTCTTTTTAAGTCCTAATCTTTGAATTTGTTTTGTTTATACTAAATCTTAAAAAAAACACTATATAAATTCACTATTTTTGTCCATGATAATGAATGTATGAAATTATTCAACTTTTTAACGATAAAAAAATATTGCGGCAAAACGTTGATTTATTTAAGATGGAATGATTTATTATGCCATGTCTCTAATTTGTAATTAGATACATCGTATTTATTTCCAATTTTTCTAGTTAAATTGTTCACCTACCAGGTCATCCCATACGTTCTGTCCGAAATATTATATATGTAATTTCAATCTAATTTTACAGTATTCTCAAATGTCAAGTGATACGGATTGATAATCATATGAATTTTGAAATCTTTAAATTAATATAATTTCTTTTTACAGAATAGTTTGACTGAATTAACTACTCAAATTAGCCTTTCAAAGATGGCAGTGTCGAAGGATCATTTAAGTTACATAATGCTTTATGAGTTTAAAAAAGAGAACTATGTAGTCGAAGCGACTCAAAATATTCACTTGGCTTATGGAAAAGTGTTGAAACTTGACTAATGCATGGAATAATAATGCAACACAAAATGTACTTAGAACAAAATGTATTGAACAAGAAAGTGTACACAATATTTACATATAGTCTTTTGTATATTCTTGGGAAGACCGTTCCTGGAGAATATGTTGACTTAGTCGCAGTCGGACAGAGTCTCTGGATTGAATCTCTTGATTCCTCCCATTCTCTTCCCGGTACCAACCATATTTATATGGTTGTTACTCCACTATGCAAATTAGGTGGATCCTACCACAACAAAAAGAATACCTGAATGAAAGAACTTGCAGAAGATGGTTTGCCAAATTCAGAAGTGAAAATGTCAGCCTTAAAGATGAAGATTGAAAAGGACGTCCAGTTGAGTTTGATGATGAACTCCTTGTGGCATCGCTTAAAGTAAATCCTGCAGTATCAGTTGAAGAATTGGCAATGAAACTTCGTTCAAACCATACAACTGTTCATCATCATCTCCAACAACTTGGAAAGGTTCCTAAACTTGGAAAATGGGTGCCTGAAGAATTGTCTGAAACTAACCGCAAATTCCGAGCTGACATCTGCTCTTCTCTTAATTCTCCTTTTTGAATAGACTTGAAAATGGATTTTTTATCAAAATGTTAAACGTCGTAGCCAGTGACTTGGTAATGGGGAAAAGCCCAAACACAACCGAGAAGGGAACTTCATACGTAAAAGATTCTTCTCTCAACTTGGTGTGATTACAAAGGAATAATTCACATTGCTACCAACTAATGTGACAACCAATACCCAAGTCTACTGTCAGCAATTAGAGCGTTTGAACGCGGCTTTGAAGAAAAAAAAAACCTGTTTTAGTGACTCGAAAAGGAGTGGTGTTTCATCAAGACAATGCACGACTACGCATTGTAAAAATCACATCCAAGAAGTTTGAAGAGCTTGGTTGGGAAACAATTCCCCATTCACCTTATTCTTCCGACCTTGTTCTTTCAGACTACCATTTATTCCGTAGTTTACAGAATCATCTGGAGGATTAACTCTCAAAAGCCATGAGGAGGGTGAAACTGACATATCAGAGTTCTTCTCTTCGAAACCAAAAGAGTGGACTGAAAAGGTCTGTAAGATGACGAAGGGAATTCATAGATAATCATGGAAACTACATTGATGAATAAATTTCAATAAAATGTAAGATTTGATCACTCGTTCAAAATCCAGACAGAACTTATGGGATGACCTGGTATATTGCATGACATCCATTATTGTACATAATTAGGTTACTGTTGTGGATTCCGGGGTGAAATCCGGTACCAATAAATAACAAACGCCAAGAAGGAATATAGGGAAATAAATTTATTAACGTAATAATACAAACTGGTAATGCAGGTTAGTAGTTCCAGGAATACAGGTTAGTAGCAAAATATCTATACATTCTTTGGTATTGAAGTATCGCTGTATGACTTCTTACTGAGCCTACATGCTCGCTCACTGTGACTCTTGCTCGCTACGTTCGTTCTGTCTGTCTGTTACCTTCACTCTATGTTGCTCTCGTCTCTCGGGTCTTCACGTAGCAGTAGTACATGTATATACTGGGTGAGTCCATTTGTGTAAAAAGGGGAGGACCCCCTCAACAGTTACAATAAAATTAATATTTCATATGAGTATGAAAAATGAGATGTAGTAGAGTGGAGACGCCATATCATAGATTCGGGGTGAATGACACTAGATCTTTGCACCGGCCCTGCCTCCACCCAAACAAATATATAAGACTCCATCGATAAAAAACAAAACATTAGTCTGAAGATGTACATTCTAAAGACAAAACGCGTAACATCGGAAGCGTTTTTGTTTTCATTTTGTTATTGAAATACCGCTATGTAGATAGATAGATAGATAGATAGATAGATAGATAGATAGATAGATAGTGTCATGGGTCCTTACCTATAACTACAGAATGAACTCTTCCTTACACTATGTATACTACCCCCCTTCAAGAGAGAGGGTCGAATCAAGCCGAGAAGCTCGGCTTGACGGTCGAACTCTCTGCCTCTGGGCAGAGAGGAACCCGGACGACGCTCGGGGAGGTTGACTAACCCGATTCTGTTTTTACAATTTCTACGGGCATTTTTTGGCCGAGCCTACGGGCTCGGGAAACCCACGTAAAATTCGGCCTTGGGCCACATCCAACCTTCGTGGGGGGTGGCTAGATACCAAATCGAGCAGAGCTTCTCGGCTTGACGGTCGAATACACTGCCTCTGAGCAGCGAGGAACCCGGACGAGGCTCCGCCGAAGGGGAGAGTCTCGTTCGGGGAGGTTGACCAACCCGATCCCGTTTATACGGGTTCTACGGGCAATTTTTGGCCGAGCCTACGGGCTCGGGAAACCCACGTTAAACTCAGCCTTGTGCCACATGCAACCCTCGTGGGAGGGGTAGTTAGATACCGAATCGAGTCGAGCCGATAGGAGTTCACTCCAAACCAGACTGGCAGTTATACCAACACCTTTCACATCTTGTATTATTATTTCGTGTAATATACCTTCGTTATTTCTATTCTTGTGTTCGTGTTGTTCTTCCTTGGTCCTAACCTGGACCATGATAGATAGATAGATAGATAGATAGATAGATAGATAGATAGATAGATAGATAGATGATAATAAATTAAATTAAATATTTACTTACCTTTCCTACTTACTCAGATATTAAATCCATTTTTCAGGGGCGATTGTATAATTGAATTTCTTTCAATGGATTATATTTCAATGTATTTTTAAGTAATTTTACTCGAAGCAAGGGAGTAAAGTCACTAAGACGCAAGGTGTTACTGAATCTTAGAAGAAAACATGTGGAAAAAAACTCTATTAAGGAGAGAGAACAACAAAATAACAGAAATTAAGAAGACAGAAATCAATTCAATTATACAACCAAGAACACTGATGGGTTGATATAATCTTAATGAAACGCTGAGTAAAGTTAATCGAACATTACAATGTATTTTGAACTAATTATTCTGTATCTCTATAGAATAAAGGGAATAAAGCCACTAAGACGCAAGGTGTTACTGAATGTTATAATTACGGAGAATACTCACCTTAGAAGCGTTATCTTTCATAAATACAATGATCATATTTTTTGGGAGATTGTTTTTGTTAGAGAAATATAGTATGTGATTCCCGTCAATAAATACCAGATGTTTTGAATCGAATTTACTGCCAAGAAGGGTAATGATAAGATTAACCGTTTTCTTATAAGGAAAAATTCGGCATTTATTGACCGAGCAGGCAGTTTAACGTTTGGTTGAAATTAATAAAATCTTTCAAACGTGCATAAATGAAATATGGTTGCCCAAATACTCTCTATCTCTCCCCCCCTCTCTCTCTCTCTCTCTTTCTGTATATATATATATATATATATATATATATATATATATATATATATATATATATATATATATATACTAGCTGAGATACCTGGCGTTGCCTGGGTGTACATAGCTGTAATTGTATAACTACACACCACTTTATACCACACATCCCTGTCAAAAAAGGTTTGCCTGCGTCCCCGCTTGCATGCATCATCCGTTGGTATACTAAGCTACTCCCCCGTCCTCATCTTTTTCACGGTATGTCCTTCGCAAATGTTTGATTGTTCCATCGATAAAACCTTCTTGTGTGGTCGCTGTTCGGGGTTAAATTGTTTCTATGTTTTAAATATTCAATAAATTTCCTATGGCCGTAATAACTTTCTAATAGCATAACACTGTTTACAAATTCTTGATACATTTACTGTAAAGCTGGAGTTAATAAGAGGTCCTTCGTGAAATTTTCCCTTTTAACGCTTCAATAATTCGTCTCAAACAATCTTTGCATTATAGATTGTTCGAATGGCAATTTAGGATGAAATAATATGAAGAAACTATTGGCTAAATGGCAAGAGCCAATTTTGGCCTTAGTTTGTCGCAGATTTCGTCCACTTAACAGCAATAATCGAAAGCAAACATTCAGGCAAGAAAATTTGTGTCATATTTAATTTACATGGCAACTTTAGAAAGAATCGGATGAAAAACCAGGGAAAATGGTTAAATGGCTTTATAGTCATTTATTTCCAATAAATGGATATCTTTCTAGTTTTTCCCAAAACAGGCCATCCCACAATGCCATAAAAATGCAACATATATATATATATATATATATATATATATATATATATATATATATATATATATATATATATATATATAAAAGGATCAAACACTAATATTCCATGGTTATAATTTATTACATTGGAATCGTAATTATATTCTTATTCTGTCCTGAACATTGAGTTCTACCTAGATTCTATTCTCTTGGAAATTTATACAATACGACAATATTGTCCCAATCTTGTAAGAGCATAATTTTCCATCCCAGAAAATGTTTTATATCTTAAAAAACACTGAATTTATTGAATTTTTTTACAGGTTTCCAGGACGTTTAGCCATCGGGACGCCATTTGTCGTAAGAATCACAGAAAAACTTTTTCAGTTATTCAGTTAGAAACAGACCAGATAAAAATTGTTTTGTGTCCTATCCCCTGTGTTCCAAGCTGAGCAATGGTGAGAGGAAAATGATCATTCAGGCCTTCAGTAATAGTACCAACATTTTCAAAATCCATTCAAGAACCATCATGAGAACGGTGAATAAGTTTAAAAAAAGATGGAGCAGTAGAGAGGAAAACTGGATCAGGAGGTCACAACAGGAAGAGGGATCATCATTTCAACTTAGAACTAAAGAGATCAATTAGAAAAGATCCAACTCAATCCATTAGACGTTTGGCACATGAGAGGGGAATTTCAGCTATGACAGTTCAAAAGAGTAAAAAAAAAGACACGGAAATGAAATCGCACGTGAAAGCTGTGAGACACGTTGTTACTCCAGGACTGAAAGTTAGAAGTTTAAAGAGGGGGAAGATCATCTTGAATAAGTTGAGAAATGATCCTGCAATATATATATATATATATATATATATATATATATATGAACTTTATGTCAATTCTTCATCAGTTTCTGATTCTTAGCTATGATTAATTAATGACGATGTCAATTTCGTTTATGATCGATTTCATCAAGATTCTTCTGTTAAGTTTGAAGACTAATTATACATTCTTATTGCTCAAAGTAGAATCCAATAGTGTTATAAAAACATTTGCGAATTCCAGTATATATATTTATTCATTTCTAAGATACAACGATTCAAAGCTTAATCTAACCCCTGGTATATATATGAGTGGATGATATATTTGTGTGTGTGGCAACAATTCGATGGATATAGGCATTTAAACATGGTCATGGCGAATTCATGCATAAGCAAGAGAAAGAAGGATTATTTACGTGACTTTGAACACGCGGCATGATCGATGATTCTTGACGGGCGGGTTTGAACATTTCAAAAACTGATGACCTACTGACATTTTCATAGAATACCATCTTTAAATTTTACAGACAGAGGTCAGAAAAAAATCAAATTAAAAAATAACAAGTGAGCGGCCATCCGGAGTGTGGAAATCCCACGGTATAACAGCTGGAAGGGAGATGTCTAGACTGGTTCAAGCTGATAGGAAGACAACAATGACTCAAGTAGCCCTCTTTGCCACGGAGGATATAGAAGATCCTCTCTGAACATACATATCGAACTTTAAAGCAAATCATTAAAACAGCAGAAGACAAATCCGGGTACCAGTCTTGTCAGATAAGAACAAGAAACTAAGGCTTCATTTCGCTAAATTGAAAAAAAATAAGATTAAGAAAATCGTTGCCTGCTCTGTCAAGTCTCGATTCGAATGGCAGTGTCATAATTTGACATAAACAGCATGTAAATATGAATCAATCCTACCTTTGATCAACGGTTCAGGCTAGCAGTGATGAGTATGGAGTTATATGTTAATGGCATACACTGATAGTTTAAAGCGCAGCCTACCACTATAGCATTGTTACTGACCGTATGTCTTAATTCATGACTCTGGTAGGTCACTCCCAGGAGGACAACGCATCGTGTCACAAATCAGAAATAGTGCCAGATTAATTGGTGGAACACAGCAATAAATGTTCTGTGTTACAATCACCGGTTCTCAATAACGGAGAGCACCTTTGGGTTGCGGTAGAAAGGTAGATTCAAATCCTGGATGGGCATCCAACCAATCTAGAAGAATTGTTTTGTTGGATGCCATAATAACAGTATGGAACCAAATTCATGGTAGGAAGAACAGAGATGGATGTTAATGTAAAAGTAGGAACAATTCGGTTCAAGAAGAGCACATCTAATACAGTGACAAGTATGTATGTATATACACATATATACATACATACATAGACACACACGTATATATATATATATATATATATATATATACGTGTGTGTGTGTTTGTGTGTGCGTGCGTGTGTGTGTGTTTATACAGAAATTGTTAATTGATTATTTTGTCACTGCAGCTCGAACACTATGCCGTCTCTTCTCTCTCATATAAACACACGTGTACACATATTGAAACACATATACAAGATAGATAGATAGATAGATAGATAGATAGATAGATAGATAGATAGATAATGAACAGACTGAGATAGATAGATAGATATGAACAGACTAAGATAGATAGATAGATAGATAGATAGATAGATAGATAGATAGATAGATAGATAGATGAGATAGATAGATACATACTAGATAGATAGATAGATAGATAGATAGATAGATAGATAGATAGATAGATAGATAGATAGATAGATAGAACAGATAGATAATAGATAGATAGATATGAACAGACTAGATAGATAGATAGATAGATAGATGATGAACAGATAGATAGATAGATAGATAGATAGATAGATAGATAGATAGATAGATAGATAGATAGATAGATAGATAGATATGAACAGACTGAGATAGATAGATAGATAGATAGATAGATAGATAGATAGATAGATAGATGTTTAATAGGATATAGAAAAGGAGGTCATTTGTCATGGGTAAAATGATAAAGCTATATCTTACACATTATCTTTTTCTTTTTATGTCTATGAGAAGGAAAAAATCCTAAAGAAACCTTACACTGTGGAAAAGTTTGTCTCGTTAATAGGGATCCGCGGACAGCTACCGGCGTTTGTCAATGGATCCCTGCTTGGCATAATGAGAAAAACGTTCGCTCATCTGAATAAACGTAATGTCGAATTTCGAAGATCGACGTTGTTTTATTATTGCTTTTTTATATTATTTTTTTTCTTTTCGGTACTTTTTTTTGTTACTTGTTCAAATGTTTGTTTTCTTTGGTAGTAAACACGAAGAAATCTATTTTTTATTCGGATGATAATGAATGGCAAAATAATGAATAACACCTATCTTTCTAGCCGAAACGAATTAAAAAAAAAATCATGTATATATTACGCGTAGATTTGCGTTCAACACATACTTTTATATATTCCTTATTCCGCACATACCTTAATATGTACATTTGTGTATAAACCGTTGACAACTTGTATAAAAAATCAAAAACCTATTTTCCAAATACCAAGCAAGGTTACACACACACACATACACACTGTCCATGAGAGAAATCATGGAAAATTTGTTGTTTAAAAACAGTAATTTGACTTTGCTAACCAGATGCAAACTCTGTAGCTAAATAGTATAGCACATCAGGCTATATGACGGTTCCGTATAGGATACAGGTTCGTTTCCTGTCGGAGGACACATATTTTCTATTCAATTTCACGGATATTCAGGTCGGTAAATGTAATTAATACTGTTTATTATAAACTCAGCATTTACTTAAATATTTGTATCTATAAAAAAATAACGTATAAAGAAAAAATATATTAATATATATATATATATATATATATGCATACAACGATAAATGTATAGATAAAAATAGGTACGCATGTATATGACAATTTCATATATATATGTTTGTGTATACTTTTCTTTACTATGTATAATGAAAGCAATCTTTATCTCATCCGTAAAATATAGCTTTTTAGTGAGTTGCCTCACTGTATGAGTCAGTATAAGCATTTGTGCATTTAAACGTGCACATTCGGCTATTTCGTAAACTGCTCCATTATGTACATAGTTTAAAAGCACACACTGCGTCGCGGATTCCAGTATATATATATATATATATATATATATATATATATATATATATATATATATCAAACAAATAGAAGAATAGGAAAGAACCGTTAGGTTAATAATCCGAAGCTCTAGTATTTTTGTTTAAAAAAAAAATATGATTCCATCGCTACATAAGAGTTCTCATGTTTCAAAAAAGAAGCTAAAAACTTCAATTTAATTATAGAAATTAAATTAAAATATCTAGTTCTGTTTCATCCTCAAGCGAATTTTGTTGAGGATGAAACAAAACTAGGTACTTTAATTTAAAGAACTCTTATGTAGCGATGGAATCATATTTTAAAAAATAATTATAATATATTATATATATATATATATATATATATATATATATATATATAAATTATAAATATAAATTATTCAATAAGAATAAATTATTTAGAATAAGTTATGTAGATTTTCATTCAAATTTATAAACAAGGAATAATACGTCATGAATGGAACATAGCATCCATATTGGTCTTGATCCGACAGTGGCTATTTAAGATGACTCAAAAAATTTGGTTTGCTTTACATATACTTGTAATTCCTTTACATATAATTACTTTTATTCTCCTTTAGTGGAATATTTGTCGTGTTCAATGTATTTTAAAATAACTTAGTACTGTACAGAAGAAGCCATCTTCTAAATAAATAAATGGCAAACGTGTGTCTGAAATCCTTCTAACTCGGGCCACACTTGCTCTACATAAACATTTTATACCTTTTTGGAATCAGGATGGCCCAGGGATTGAAAATCTGCCTTTCATCTGGTGCTTGAATTTCCAGTATTGCGACTTGTTTCCGGATGAGGAGAGAACAGTTAAACATTCAAATTTAAAAATAACTGAAAAAGAAATTAGTGATTTTAAAAGTTTTTGATTTATATTGAATTTAAAGTAACACAAAAGCTTCGTGAATTTAAAATTTTTTGCTTTAAATTCAGTTTAAAATATCTCTAAAACTTTGAGTAATGAGGAAATCTATATTATTTCTTCAAAATGCTAAAGAATCAGAGTTAAGGTGAGAAATTTCGTCGATTGAGGTTTTGAAGTTCCGTATAGTTTGTTATTTGAAAAACACAACTCAAGTGAAGTTCCATAACGTTTGTGATTTGAAGAACTTATTTTTCGGCCAGAATTGAAATTTCGGGCTAAATCGGAGTTTCGGCCCAAATCGGTCGTTTGGCCAGAATTGGACTTATAGACCGAACAAGAGAGGTTCTGAAGTTCCATCGAGTGAATTGAAGAATTCAAAGTTATATCTTGAAACTTATCATTGCTGTTTTCGAAGCTAGACCAGCGGTCCCTTTAGTTTTGGGCCGGAGGTCCAATTAGCCCTCTGCTGGAGCTAACTTTAAAGCCCGCATGGAGTGCAGCTTTTAAGCTAGTAAATAAATGAACTATCTTCTTTTGCATGCCTACCCATGTATATTCTTTTTTGTTACTCGATTATGTAAAAACAAAAATGTACCGCGACCCTTCAGGTCATAAGCGATCATGGCTCTTCACAACTTCCTGTCCCTTGTAGCCCTTTGCATTTTTTTCTCGTTTTGTAAAGGCTGCCACCCCCCGTTTCGCTCACACAAGCTGATCAGGCATGTGGCTTGCTGTCTTCCCCTATCTCTCTTGCCATCAATATACCCAGTAAGGGTTAAGTTTTCTAAGCCATTCTTCCCAATTATGCGTCCAAGTAATTTCAGCTGTCTTTTCCTTATTCTGATTAGAAGGGTTCTTTCTGTTGCTATTTTCTCTAAGAATTCTTTATTGCTTACTCACACCGTCTATGTAATTTTCAGTATCCTTCTGTAGAACCACATTTATGCTGCCTCTACTTTCCTCATCATCCGAGAGACTGTCCAGCATACACTGCCATATAAATGGATGGATATCACATAGCAATTCAGGACTTCTTTTTGTTTGTAACTAGTTTTTCCCTTTCTCAGTACCATACTTAGCTTTCAAAATGCTTCTTTCGTTCGTCTAATGCGGGTTCGGATCTGGGTGTTGCATTTTGCACACACTGTTAAAACACTTCATAGATACTTAAACTTCCGCACCTGCTTGATGTAGATATATCAAATTTGTAAATCGCATCTTGGACTTTTTCTCTTGCCGATGACCATACTTTCCGTTTTCTTGCAGCTGATAGTTAGTACTTTTTTTCTTCTTTTCTTTTACTATCCTGTCTAGGGGGTCCTGTAGTTTTCTTTCTGGGTCGGCCATCAACGCAGTATCATCTTCCTGTCTTATACTGTTGAGATTACGCACACCGGTCTTAGTAGGGTCTCCATTTCCTTTAGGATAGGGTCGCTATAGAGATTTCCTAAATGTGGGGATAAAACACAAAAACCTACTGTCATGTCGGCGTAAGTACGTACAGAAGCGGGAAACTTTCCTGGCGACTCATAGTTAGAATAAAATAAATCTCGTTTTTCGCGTTCAAGACACAAGTTCACAGGCTGATTTTCTAAGTCCACCCCCACTACAAAAGAGAGGGAAAAAAAACGGAAAGGCTCCTGATTGATTAGAAATTGAAATTGTATTTATTTTAATATCTTATCTATTCTTGTTGAAAGCTATGCGCCGATTCCTATGAGCAGAGATCAAATTTTTATCACTTTCGTTTCTACTGCCTCAGCCACGCCGACTTTTCTATATGACATTTGTATGCTTGTAATAGTAGCTCAGTACATACTCGGCTTACGCGCATATCATGTTGAAACAACGGTGATCGTTCGATTACTGAAGTTTAGCAGGGCCGAACCTGGCCTGGACCTAGATGGGTGACTGCTTGAGAATACCAGGTGTTATAAGCTTGGATGTGCGGTGGTGTAATTGATAACGTCTCGCAACTGGAAATATTGGAGAGCCGAGTTCCAATTCCAGTCGGTTTCACTTATTATTATTATTATATCCACTTACTCGCAAATAACCTTGGGGAACATATGAATTCAATTCTTCTCCAGCTATTGGTTAAATTGTAAGTCTTGTATCAGTAAATCAGTATTATCTTAAAAAATTCTTACAATCCAAAAATATTTTCTGGTTTAAAGTAACGTAGAAGAGCTTGACAAGCCGGAGAAAACGCAATTCAATTAATTTCACTACAAACTCATTCACTAAATACATAATTTTATTTACCAAACTTTCAGCCACTTATCCATTTAAGATTTTCACCTATATTAGCCTTCTTTAATTATTCCTTCAGCTATCTTTCTCTATTCATTAGTTATCTATCTATCTATCTATCTATCTATCTATCTATATATATATATATATATATATATATATATATATATATATATATATATATATATATATATATATATTTATATATATATATATATATATTTATATATATATAAATATATATATATATATATATATATATATATATATATATATATATATATATATATATATATGTGTGTGTGTGTGTGTGTGTATATTTGTTCGTATCTACTTACCGATTGATCTCAATCTGTTCACATCTATCTGTCTGCCTGTCTGTCTGTATATGTCAGTCTGTTCACATCTATCTCCCTATCTATATTTCTATCTATGTTAGTCAGTTCACATCTACCTATTTATATATCTCATATATTTGCCAGTCTGTTCACATCTATCTATCTATCTATCTATCTATCTATCTATCTCAGTCTGTTCATATCTATCTATCTATCTCAGTCTGTTCATATCTATCTATCCATCTATCTCAGTCTGTTCATATCTATCTATCTATCTCAGTCTGTTCATATCTATCTATCCATCTATCTATCTATCTATCTATGCCAGTCTGTTCACATCTTTCTATCTATTTCAGTCTGTTCGACATCTATTTATCTTTTTCGCTGGGATTTTGGAAATTACTTCCAGTTATACAAAACGATTTACAACTAATACATAGAAACATCTTTTTTCTATATGCTTACAAACGAATGCATATGATGCGAATATATGGACACATATATTCAGCTATTGCTATGCACACAGTCTTCACCAATAAATAAATTAAATATTTTCAATCAAGAAGGAGCTGAAGAGTGAAGTTGGTTGGGTGTGAGAAAAGATTTATCGCAGATTTTCTTCTGTATCGAAATAAATTGAAATGGAAGACCATGAATAAAGATGCATTGACGACAGAATTATTACTTCCCTCTATTGCTAGGCTTCTAATAGGCCTTGCTAACGGCCTAGCCATCTTTTATATACATGTAACAAATAAAAAAAACATTAGGTCAGTCGTTTATTTTTTCCGCTTTTTACCTTTCGAATTTTAACACAGCTTGTTTTTTTTACACATTTACATTTAATTTCACTTGGCCATGTGGGTGGAAATGCACGTGCCAACATATGTAACTACCTATCTATCCACCATCTGTTGATGTATGATTGTCTTACATTTAACACTGAAACGTAGACCGACGCTCGCTTAAATGCTTCGCATATTTTTTCTGACAAGATTTCTCGAATATTCAGGCCGGTAGATGTAGTTGGATAAAAAACACTGTTTAATTAAAAAAAAATCAGAACGTCTGCTGAAATATGAGTATCCATAAAAAAAAATAACGGTTAAACAAAATAAATTAAAAAATAACAATATGTCGGATTTAATCCATTTCCTAAAAATAAATTGTCTTTGTCTACGTTAGGATACAATACAGAGCAGATTTGGATGATTCGGGAATCGTCGGAGAAGTGTGTGTTCAAAAGGCATTATTTAGGCTTTGTTTGACAGGAAATCTAACATGGCCGAGCGGTCAGACACGTTAAATCTAATGGCAAGTTCGAATCCTGCGTCTTGCGAGGACGCCGAAGTTTTCTCGAATATATGGGCCGCTAGATGTAATTGAAAAATAGAAGAAAGTACTGTTTAATTAAAAACAAAATACAAAAAAAAAAAAACAGAGCTTTTAATCGAATTTGAGCATCCATCAAAATAACGTTTAAACAAAATAAATTAAAAATAACACACACAAACACACACACACACACACATATATATATATATATATATATATATATATATATATATATATAGAGAGAGAGAGAGAGAGAGAGAGAGAGAGGAAAATGTATGAAAAAAATTACTTGTGATGCGTTTCGTCCTTAGAGACTTCATCTGACTAAATGTGTTATGCTGGCACAACTACAAATGCACACGAACTAAAACACTTCCTTGTTTGACCATTGGTATCTCCGATTTGCAATTCGCACTTTGGCTCTTCATTTTGCTAACAACCACGTATTCTTCCTTCTTGCAGTTGATGTTTAATCCTTTCTTTTCGCTTTTCTTCGCTACCTTCTTTAAAGCTTCTTGTAGTTTTCTTTCCGTATCTGCTACCAACACTGTGTCATCTGCATATCTTATGTTAAGACTGTGGACGCCAATAATTAATCCTGGTATCATTTCTAATTAGCCCAGAATTGCCTCACTGTATAAGTTGAATATGTCCGGTGAGAAGGCACATACTTGTCTTACACCCTTTTCTGTGCTTGTATATCTACTCAACTCATTTTCTCTACGTGTGAAGGCGGATTGCTGCCAATATTGGTTCTTGATTATTCTAATAACCTTCCCAAATATGTCAAGTACTTCCAACCGGTCTTTGTGCCGTACTTTATCGAATGCATTAGCATAATATATAAGACACCAATACACGTTGTTCTACATTTATATTGCTCTTTCTGATGTCGTTATGATAATAAATATCACGTTCCTTGTTCCAGTGTCTTCAACGAACCGTCATTTTAATTGTCTCACTTCCGGTATGATTCTGCTGCGCAGAATTCAGATAGGTTCTCGTAAAAGTAAATGTATAAAACAAACTTGGACTATATAATATTTACTTACTCACACTTTTTAATTAATTATTATTTTTAATGATTATATATCACTAACTTATAAAAAATAATTATAGCAAGAAAGGTTATTTGACAAATAGTAGATTCATTCTAACCACAAATTTTAGGAACTCCAGTATTCATATTTTCTCTTTTCTAGTCTAGACCTTACACATTTTCACTTAAAGGAAATAGTTCTTACGTAATATCAGTCGTCTTATATGGCAGTGAATGTTGGACTAATGAAAAAGATTTAAAGCAACAGAGGGATGCTGAGAATACTATAGGTTGAACATGTAAACAACGACGAAATTTTGCAGAGAGTGAAATCAAAAAGGAGTTAACATCAGATAGAGATAGTTGCAGTTTCTAGGGCACATATTAAGGAAAGAAAGCTTTGAAAATTTAATACTGACAGACTGAAGGCAAAAGTGACAGAGGATAACAGTGCACAACCTACCTAAAGAGCTTCTGTAAATGAATGACAGAACAGGGTTAAGGAGAAATAGTAAAAAGAAAACATTTATTAAGACTGTGTGTTGTCCCCTCATAGCTTCGTCAGTTTCGACAAGAAGGCGTTAGGTGGCGCTGTCAAGCACCTATAAAAACGGGGCACTTCTTCTCTTCGTTCTCTTCTCTTTCTTTTCTGCTCAGCATGCTGTAGCCACGATACCAATCGGGACTTTCCCAGGCATTTTTTCCGTCAGTGACTGAACTCTCTCACACACGCACGCACGCACGCTCACACACACACACACACACACACACGAACGCACCCAAATAATTCTTAACTTGTAATGTTTTTATTATTCATACCCGTGGATATTATCTCTTGTTACTCATATAAAAACAAAAATATAAAATATCGCCTTGTTGAAATTTGTAGGAATTAAATCCTGTATATATTTTTCAACCAATAAAATCCTGTCAGAAGGTTTGTTTGATAAACGATCATTACAAGGGCAAATATTGCCAAAATACTTGCAGACGTAGACCTATCATATGTTACTTTTGGACCATTTAGAAAATAACAATAATAACTCTCTTCACCACTGTCAGAAACTCGAGGAAGATTTTCGTGGGTCAGTATGAAATTGTTTTCTAATTTAATGAAAACCTTGTATAAAAAGAGTTCACACCTCTGTGTGAAATTATATTTTGAATTCCCTTACGGGTATAAAAATAGAAGCATACTGCTTCTCTAGGCTGAAACCAATTTGTGAGGCCAGTTTGATCAACACACGCGCACAATGGAAGAGAGACAGCCACCAACTAAGGCTTTGTCTACGCATACAATAGAAGGGATTAACCAGCAATCACTGACTAAGGCTATGGAGTCACAAACACATTAGGATTATGTTTCATTTAAAACATGTGTTGCTTTTGTTGTTAAATATTTGGAATCCCGACACTCAGCAACTAAAACCTGGGTAGACGGATCCCAACAAATTCATTCAATTTCCATTCACCTATGCAAAATATTATCATCATTGATTTAGTCTAACTATTTGTAGTCTTGTAATAGTTTTGCGACCCGACGTGATTTGAAACATGCACACACTGCAACAAGAGCTACAAACGACAAGAAATTGTGGAGATCCGTGATCATCAACGTCCTGAAAGGACAGGACAAATAAAAGAAGAAGTCCGGACTACTTGAAATACCAACATCAGCGCTTATGTACCTTGCAAACATTATGAAGTAAAACTTATTAATTATGTCACGTGTTTATCGCGGTTAACTAAAACTGCGGAAAAAAGAGAACTACTGCTGAGCAGAGAGTTATTAACATGAAAACGAATTGTATAAGGTATCAATAGACTCACATAGCGTCACAGAGTCGTTACATCGTTAGCTTTCCGATCATGAGAACCGGTTACAAATTTTGCAATGGTCGATTTGTCAAGGAGATGACTTTTTGGTAATATATGTCTGGGGGACCCCAGCGTGCCTTGTGAGTGAAACTGGCCTTGTGAAAGTGAAAATTGTTCGAAAGTGCTAGCGCAAAGTAATGTTGTGCGCAGATATGAAACATCGACCTCATTTAAAAAGTGAATGAAAAACGACAATATAAATATATGGAAAAAAAATAGTCTTCGTATAAAACATTTGCATATATATATATATATATATATATATATATATATATATATATATATATATATATTTACGAAAAAATTCTTAATACAAAGTTAGCTTGTATCTACTTTCACAAAACTATATACCAAAAACAATATGAATTTTTTACTTAACTGTTTGGTTTGTCACGAGCCTGAAATGCATGCGTCCCTGTTTGTATGAACAGTGAAAGAGGGAGATTGACGTTTCAGTCCAACGATGTCTCATTCGGGTCTTATCAGGTCACGTGACTGTTTTTTTATTCTCGTGAATATTTATCGTTAATGTTTTATTGCTTGGGTCAAGGGGAGATAACTTTTTTTGTCTATCGCCACAAACATCCTCACCTAGTAGCATAGTCTAGTAGTAATGAATACTTTTCTACCTCCTTTCATATGACTAGGCTTATTATTTCTGTCTGTGTTTTCTGTATACATTATTATAACATCACAATGAGGTTGTTTTTCGGTTATTACCTGTTTGTCACTTTTAGGTTGAACGTGTAGTTTTAATATATCTATTGATAACATTGACTGCATGTCATTGTTCATCTTAATTGCAAAATATTTGTCAGTTCTACGTAACACTTGGAAGGGACCAGTGTAAGGGGGCTTCCAGAAGCTTGTGAACTCTATCTACTCTTAGCCATACAATTTTACATATCTTAAGCTTGTCAGGAACGTATTGGCGTGATTTATTTGCAGAGCTATAATATTGATCTGTTGAATATAAGGAGTGTAAGGTATATTGTAACTCCTTAGCAGACTTCTGATTATCTATGTTACTGTTAGTATTATCTACTAGCAACTGCGGAATCATTATATGTGTTCATGTAACTGTAAAGAAGGGTGAAGTATTGGAAGAATTAAGACAACATTAATAGCTAGAAAGTAATCATGGCTGGACGCCCTTCCAGTAATACTAATGGGTATCCGTGCCGCACTTTCATGTTGACTGTGTATTTACATACACTGGCGATATTATTTTAAGCGATTATTCTTCAGCACACATAAAAAAACGTTGAAACTGTTATAAAAATCCTATATGAAAATAATCTAAAAATTTCAATAGCAAACTTTGCCGATATAGTCATGCCATTAACAGAACAATACGTATATGCAGTAATACTACAATTACATGAAATGGCTTAATCCAAACGGCATATTCGTACAATCCTAGAGAAGAAATACGTGCTGCTTTTTATATCATCTGGGTGCATTTTGATTTGATGGTTTGCTGATGCCAGGTTGATTTTTCTAAATCCTGATTTGTTGGCTAGTTTATCAGCAATTGAATCAATGTTCGGGATTGGATATGTATCGCTTTTTGTAATGCTGTTTAATGTACAATAATCACAGCAGCATCAGAAATTGCCATCTGGCCTTTTTACAACGTCTATGGGGCTTTGGTTCACTCAGTCAGAATATGTAATGGTACCATTGTTTTGTATTTTCAGAATTTCCCTCTTAACTGCCTGGGTTTTCTCTTCTGATAGACGTCTAGCTTTGGTAAAAAGTATCAGTTCTATGTTATACTCCTGTATATGTACTTGCTGGGTTGGTATGTGGAGATATAATGTTGGGATATATTTTTATATAGCCTTTAATGAAATCAGGCATATTATTATTTACGATTAAGTTGATACAGTCGTTGAATGTTTGTAGTTTCTTTGAACACGATTTTGTGGGATCAATGATCGTCCTCTATTAATAAACCAAATTATTTAGGAAGTCGAATCCTAGTAGTGGGTATTGAATGTCCACTCAACGTCAATAGAAAAGATCGTCGAAGGGTCGGTAGGCTTATCTCGGCTTTAATTTGCCCGTAGTGGCGTCTGACAGAGCCTGTAGCCGTATTTGTAAAAGCTGGTGTTGGTCCCATTGATAAACTGTTGACGTAGCTATGTGAAATGATAAATAAGCTAGCACCGGTATCTATTATGAATGAAAACTTTTTTGTCCCCAACTTTATTGATATCTCTAATAATGGCAGACTCCTGGGACGGGGGATGCCGTCTTCCGCCCAGTTAGTTTCCCCATTTCGTTTGGCGCCAGTGAAGAAGGATGCGAATTTGTCTTTTGTATCAAGTCTCTTAGTTTTTGCTCGGTCATTTGCACCAGTGTGCACATAAACTCGCCGCGTTTGAATGATAAATGTGTGCTCTACATATTTCTTTTATAATTGTCCCTTTTGACAAGTTTTGAGACAGTAAAGTATTGCTGAAGTTTTAGTAGGCACTTCTTTTGTCTGAATTTGGTTACACATGCTTATTTTAGCAGTGCCTCGTGTTAAAGACATTAGTTTATCCACCAATTGTCACAGCCTGGTCAGGTTTAAATCTTTTTGTGTTGCTAACACAGGTGCGATGGAAGACGGTAATGCTTGTAAAAATTTGTGTAACAATATATCGTAAAAATTTGTGTAACACTTTATCTTCAGCCGTTTTGCAATCGACAACATTTCCTGAAGGTAAATTGATGGTTGACCTGTAATAACAGAAGTAGACATTAATTTATCTAGCAGTTCTGGCTCCGTTTGTTCATGTGTTCCAATAAAAGTGTTTTTTTTGGGGTTTTTTTTTTATAACTCATCGTAGTTGTGAGTATCCAGAATGTTGTTTGTTATTTTCGCCATTATTTCCGGAAGTAGAGATGCAGTAACATTATAAAACTTGTTGATTTGTGAAGTTACGTTTTTCAGATAGAAATGAAATTCAATAATTGTGATCTAACTAGTAATGTTAGTTTACATGAATCCAAGTGTCTTAATTGTTATTTGTTGGACAGTCGGATCGTGGTGCACTGGCTCCATTTTTTTGTATTATATATATATATATATATATATATATATATATATATATATATATATATAAATTCTTAATACAAAGTTAGCGTGTATCTAATTTCAAAAGACTATGTGCCAAAAACAATATGAATATTTGTACTTATCTGTTTCGTTTGTCACGAACCTGACATGCACATGTCCTGTTTATAACTTCACGGAGCAAGAGAGAGAGAGAGAGAGAGAGAGAGAGAGAAAGAGAGAGAAGAGAGAGAGAGAGAGATTGATTTTCCCACCTAACGATGTCGCGTGCGGGTCTCGTCAAGTTACGTGACTGTTTTTTTATTCTCGCGAATATTTCTAAGTAATTTTTATTTTTTGGGGGGTCGAAGGAAGATACCTTTTTGTCTATCGCTATAGACACATGTCATCGTGATCGAGGGTTTGAGCGTACCTAACTTGTTCAAATTGGTGATCATGCTTAACTATGCGCTCTTCCCCAGAAAGTGAAATTAAGATTCGTTCAACATAGTTTTGTAGCGGTCTTTCATATCGCGACCCCTCCAAGGGGTCGCGATATGAAAGCACGGCCCGGGCGGGAAAGTTGGTTAGTCGTCGCACATGATCGATGTTGGTCGCCGTAGATGATCGCTGCTGGTTAGCTGGTCTGGTTTGGGACTGGACATGTCGAGAAGGAACAGGTAGCTGGCGTTGCGATGTTGTTGGGCATATCGAATATCTTGCGTTGCGTGTCTGCTGGTCGAGTCCGATATCGAAACCTCCCGTAATAATTGCAAACGTAGTGTACGGGAAAGGTTATGGACGACGTGTGGGCAGCCAGTAGGGACGGAATGCCGAGAGTCGAACATGGGCAAGGAGCCAGAAGTAAAGAGGCGAAGGAAAGAGAGAAAGAAAGGTAGATCCAACACGCGTCCAGTTGGTAGACAAAAAAAAATGAGAGAGTAAATTAATACGCAGCCCTGGTCGGCGTCCTGGCCACAAAAGGCCAGGAGCCTGCGTACCGACGATATTTAGGCAACCACCCCCCACGAGGGCATCATGTGGCACAAGGCCGGTTTAACGCGGGGTCTCCGAGCCCGTGGGCTCGGCCAAAAATATGCCCATTGAACGCGTATAAACGGGTTCAGGGTCGGTTTACCTCCCCGAAAGAGAATCCGCCCTTCGGCGTAGCCTCTTTCGAGTTCCTCCCCGCCCGAGGGCAGAGAGTCCAACCGATCAGCCAGTCGACTGACTGACCAATGACAGTTTGTAGGGGACACTCGGGATTGAACCGAGGACATTTCGATCTGCAGTCGAATGCTCTACAACTGAGCCTGCGTACCGACCGGGATTTATTTTGTAAAAAATACAAAATTGTGGCACAAGGCCGAAAAGGGGGAGGGGGTAAGGCTGGTCTTCACTAACTATCTTATACCTAGCTAATTTGATTCACGACCCATTCAGACGTTACAATTTACTCATTCACCATAAGAACTCGTCCGTCACCAATCAATCCTCCATGCACCATAATACCACATCCGCTCTAGGGAGACCTACAAAACGCGCCCCGTGTCATAATAATCCTAACACATATGTACAAAAATTCTAAGATGAGAAAATGAGAGGGTGGGGAGATGAACCCAATAACGAACTAAAATATTAACATAAATGAAATTAAACGTTAACTGATGTTAGTAGGGTCCGTCCAACCCTCAAAAGGCAGGGAAACCACTGTATTCTGCCCATTGGAACAAAATCAAGCAGCTCTCTCGCTAAGGGAGTGGGAAAGGTGATAAAAAATCATACGGGAATAGGGAAGTATAAAGCTGACCCAGTCGAGATGGAAAATGGGGGCCAAAAAACAAACTGGGGAGATTGGGAATCTCAGGATGGATCATAACTAAAGATGTGGCCGGGGGGGGGGCAGGCCAGGAACAACACTTACTCGCATTAACTAGGTACACCAAAGCTTGTCTAACCTAACCAAGGGGAGGGCACCACAGGAAGCCGCCCCGATGTAACGTAGGCTTGACCTAAAAGAGAAAATCAAGGCTAGCCCCGTTCACACGAACCAAGCTCGCCTCAGTCACCCACCTTTCGCTGAAGACTGTCGAATGCAAGCGTTTTCTATCAGTTCTACTCTTCGTCTTGAGCTGATGCTCAAAGAATCGGATCAGATCCTGATGAGAAAGACGGTTACCCCGCAAGACTTCCTCATCTCGCGTCGTCCATATCACCATTCGGGCCGTGGCTAGCAGCGTGAGAAACACCATCCGTTTCACCCCGGAATACGGGGGCGACACATTGTCACACGCGTATGCGCGATCCATGGGCACAAGCTTTTCGGGAGCGAGACGAGCCGTCAGCTCGCCGACATGGTCCCATAAGGGGCGGACCCGGGGGCAATGGTAGAAGGCGGAGCCTGCGTACCGACCATGAATTCGGCGAAAAATCGCTGTATTATGCTAAAGGAGACTAACAACAGAAATGGTCTCGCTAAAATGCTATAAAATCTCTCTAAAAACTAAGCTCTAAAAATCCTTAGAGGTGTATTACGACTAGGTTCGTAATACCAACGAACTAAAAGCTCATCTCTAAAACGAAATTACCAGCGTGTAGGGAACACGATCGAAAGGTCAAGGTTAAAATCCCCTGTTCTCTTCCGCTTTAGGGAGCGGTCAAAGGCGTCCGCGACAAGTTGTATTATAAACTACTGGCTGGCTACCTTGATGTTGACCAATCAAAAATATACCCGAGTATGTGTCTACAACTTAGATTAGCTTGCCATCCTAGCAGACAAGCATGATCAATTATTTTATTAACTCACATTTTCCTTTTTAGCTTAGATTTTTTTTTCAGTTATTAGAAAAAAATTACAAGCTGCGTATTTTAATTAATATCTCCACTTTTGATGGGTGATATTTACCAGTTATAAACTAATTTAACACTAGCCGTTCATTTACAATTTAAACCCAACCTATTTGCAGGTACGGCTTCAAAAAATAAAAGTTGCGGATGGTTAAGTCAAATGCTAAGTTTGAAAAATGACTGATTCTGTTGTTTTTATTTATTTTTGTTTTTTTTAAATCTCATCTTGATATAAAATGAATGACTTTAGATCAAATATATTACTGTAAACATTTTTCGGCGTTTGTTTTTATGTACATTTTTACTGTTCATTTGTACTTTTTTTTCCGGAATGTGTTGCTGGATTCAACACTTTTGATATGAGCTGTAGACGTGGTTTAATATAAGTTGTGGATGTTGTTTAATGTTCCTGGTACATTTAACCTGCAAACAATTTTGGCTGTATAACGAGAGAGGGAGAAAGAAAGAGAGAGGGAGAGAGCGCTATGGAAGAACAATATTTCCCCTATTATGTGCATTATTATACCTGTGATATAATTACACTGTAATTCACAGATGAAATAGTTGAAAGGAAACATTTTTTTTGAAGACAATAGAATTCATTCCCGAATTGTTCTTGATTTTGATTGGTTCCAGAAATGGCTTATTTGACAATGCCTTTTTCTTCACCTACATTTAGGAATGATAACCTTTTGGCACCTTTTATTTATTTATTCATTTTCTTATCTCTTTCTTTTTATTTCTTTATAGCAAACCAAAATAATTTGCCAACTTCTACCTTTTTATTTTTGAAATAGTGATCTTTTTCTATCACTACAAACTCAATAATCAGTTTCAAGCAGGATTTTACTTTAAATGTTAAGTTTGTTGCTGGCCGGTGTATGCGTTGAGAGATAAACACGCGTGTCTCCTGAAATGCCCACAACAAACATGGCAGACTCGGGATGTGAGTCCACGTAAATAAATGAAAAGAAACGGCAAGAATCAATATATGTACAAACAAATGATAATGGGCTGACAAAGTTATACAAGCGACATAAACAATAATGTTTGTAACAAAATGTATGCGAAATCTTTTTGGGTGCAGATATGTGTAGTGAGTGAATGTGTGCACGTACGTGTGTGTGTTGTTCTCCGCGAGAGGTTACATGTTGATGAAAAAGCGGATAGGATCACAAGAGAGTGATAAAAAATATCGCAGAGTATTTGTAGTCCTAAGAGCGTCTCCTAGGAACAGATTCGAAAATTACGAGGCGGTTCCAGAATGTAACCTATAAAGTTTTGACTGGTGGAATATATAGTGTTGAGCTCAGATGAATTTCTAAAGTAGGTAATAATTTTCCAAAATTATATCTTAATCTTTAATTTTACAAATTTTCTTTGAAATGAATCTCAAAGACAGATGTTTGACTTTAAAGAGATTTTAAAAATATTTTAAATTTTCTGACATTTTTCAATTAAAATGGCTGATGATAATATTTTAAGACCTTGTTAAAATAAAATTATTTTTCTCTTTTTACAGGTAATCTTCAGCTATTATATTTTAAATAAGATAAATTTTACTGAAAAGAAAGCTACATTTTAAGTTCTTTTAAATTAATTTTAAGTTTTTTAGCAGTGTCTATCATAGATTAAAGCCACGAAAACAAATTTATTAATTTTATTTTTTTAGCAAAAAAAAGCCACCATTGCACTGCACATGATTTATCACATTTTGATCAAAATCAGAATTTACTGAATTTTTATGTAGCCACAAAATCAAATCAACGACGATGTGAATGCTTTCCCTTGTTTTGACTCTCTAAGGCCGAAGTATGAAATAGCCTACTCATGTCGACAACATGGCCGAGCAAATCGACCAATTTGTTAATTTTCGGAGAAGTTTTGATAGTTTTGTTACCAGCTACGTTTCCAACTCTAAGAGCCAAGCAGTCATCTGCAAGAATACAGCCACACGCATCCTGAGAATTCTCAGAGGTGCTTCTAACGTTTCCCTGCCTCAGCTGAAATACTATGTGAAACAAAAGAATATTCATTTACGAGATTTTCCAGAGCTTCAGTTGCAAGGGGTACTATGTCTCCCTAGTAATAACGAAAACAATAGTAGCAACAGAAAAACAACAAATCCTCGGGTAGGGAAAATTAATTCTGTATATTAAATATATTTTAAATATTTGTGCTTTAAAATATTTGTATTATCTACATTGCTATATATAATTATTTTTAGAAATTCTTAGTTCTTAATTCCTTTTTTCGAAAAGAGTTAATTTAATTAACTTAAAAATGCATTTTTAAAATGTGAGCTTTTCGAATAAATAAATAAATAGTGCATGTTAGTGAGCGTAAATAAAAACATTTATATAGGTGTTTATTTTTTCGAATATTCATTATTTTGAATCATTTTCTTTTCTAATGACTATGAGTTCGGTTGTCCGGTAAAAATTTAGTCATGAATTTTGTTTAAATCCACTCGAAGTCAATATGTATTGTATATTTACGTCTACACTAATTTTTGAGTTAGTGTTGTTGACGCAATTCATTCATTTATTTATTTTGCAACCAAAATAAAATCATCGGCGCGTACAATGTGTTTTTAATTTTGCGTTATTCTATTTTTTTTATTTATTTATTTTTTTTTTTTTTTAAGAGTTGTAGGTACAATTAGCAACGGGAAATAATCATTTTTTTTTTTTTACTTAAAAATTTGTGCTTAGATCACAAATACCGAAAAAAAACAAAAAAAAAAACGAACTATTCAATTTTATAAAATGTATTTATTTATTCGTGATCTGGAGTGCTTATCAAAAATAAATTTTTGTGTCTATTATTGTACATCACCATTTTTTATGAATAGCTGGCGTTCTAAGTATTGTTTGAATAAATGCATTAAATTCCTTTACTGAAGTGGTTTTGTATTAAATTAACTGTTTATCGATAGTATTACTCTCTTATTTGTTTAACTAAATTGGTCATTCATTTTTTTCCGTCGTTTATTTATTTACTTAGTTATCCAATTGTGGTTTTAAATGTAAAGTTTAACACACAGTACACACACACTATTTTAGTTTTGAAAGTTTTTGGGGCGTAATGTCAGCTATTTTTATTTAGGACCTTTTTAAATTTCGAAAACATCAAAAATTTTATTATTCCATTGATTAAATATCAATGAGTACCTTCCTCTATTTCTGTATTTTTGTTAAAGTAAGACATTAGGATCCTGAGAAAACCCGTCAAAAATTAAAAATTTAAAAAAACAAGTTTTGTGTGAAAAATTTCGTAATTAAAAACAAAACAATAAAAAAGCTATCCGACATTAGGATATGAAAAATAAAATTAAAAATTTAACGAATCAAAAACAATAAAAAAGGCTATCCGTTGGTTTTAACGAATCACTGTTGGTTTTGAGTTTTGACTAAATTCAAAATCTTTCAAGTTCATATCTGCTGAAAACAAATACATGACTTTTTCGTGGTCAGTCAACTCAAAAATACTATCCGTACGCATGTACCTTTTTTTTTTCTTTTTTTTTTCCACTTGTAATCCAAATTGTATAAACATGTCAGTTTTTATTATTATTTTGAATAAAAACTTTATTTAACTATCAAACGATGTGTCATAGAGAAAAAAACATTTTTTAAAAATGTAAATCAACTAGTTTTTACATTTTACCAAACTTATGGGAAGTTTATTTTTACCGTAATTGTCGGTGTGCAGGTAGTGTGGTGGTTAGCGGCTTAGAAAGCGAAAGACAAATCGGCCGAGTTCGAATTGTAGTAAAGTTTGTAACATTCACTTTCGTTATGAATCCATCTTCCGCCTCACCCAGCTATGGGTTAGAAAAAAAACCCCCCAAAAACACAGATGCTAATAATAGATTTAAATTTATTTCAAATAAGCAAAATACTTTTCTGTATTTCAAACCAAATTTAAATAGATTGGAATGCTTTTCTTTTCTGATTATCAGTAAAAAATGTTCTATTTATTAAAAAAAACATTTAAAAAATAAAATACACTTACAACGTTGATAGACACACACACACATACATACATACATACATACATATATATATATATATATATATATATATATATATATATATATATATATATAGTTTAATCTGAATTGAAATAAATATTATTTTTAGTTTAATGTAGAAAAGCATTTTTTAAAATGGGGTGGTTGTTTTTATGAGGTGTTGAATGATGTTTTGAGAAATTATTTAACGGGTACTATAATTAGAAAAATTATATGATGAATACAATGAAAATGCTTTTAATTTATGCAGTTTTTTTTTAACTTCTGAATAATCTTAAAAATGTAAAATATTTTAAGTAGATACCTCCAAACATTTTGTATAAAGAGCCTAGCATGATGAAAAAGGCCCCACACTTGATAACAAGGAAGTTTTATGATCAAAATGTTTCTTATTATTAAGAGGACAGACCAACTTATCTTTTTATTAAATTTTTTAATCCATTCTAACATGTTTGCAATTTTGGTTGAAAATCTTGTTTTTCTTGCATCAGTGGGTTGGCCAAAGATTAGTATGGGAAATTTGTTGTCATTTTTGCAGTAAAAAACACCTTGTTTTGAAAATTCTTGCAAAAATCATTTATAGGATTTTTATAAAATTTTCAGGACTTATTCACAAATGAATGAAATTATTTCTTTTTAGAAAAGTTTGGTAAAAATATATATATTTTTTTTAAATCTGTTAATACCCCACTTAATTTTATCAAATTTAGAGAAATTAAAATTCCAGTATCTTTGTATTTATTTGTTAAAAGCAGAACTCCTTGGAGAATTTAAATCATCAATTTGTTTTTGTCAAACAGAAACTATTTACCAAAAATCTGCTCTGAATCTTAAAGTAAAAAATACAATAAAACTATGACATTATTTAATTAGAAAAGGTTTAGTTTTATAAATAAGTTATATTAAGCACACTATTGTCTTAAAAAATATATTTTTTCGATGAACAATGAATTTATGAGAATTGTTTTAAGTGTTTAAAAACTTTAATTAGAAAAATTTATTAAGCTTTAAATTCTTTAAAATTCTGTATTAATTTCAGCAGTTTTGATATTAAGTGAAAACTATATTTACTAATCATAAATATAAAAGGCAAATCATCAAACACCAATACTTTAAAAATAATTTTGAATTATTTTTTATTAGTGTATAAACATACCCTGTTTTTGTAAGTAAAGGTGACCATACACAATATATCACAAAATTAGTGATTACTGTACTAAATTTAAAGCTCAAATTTCTAATATTCAATAAAACATTAGGTTATGGAGAATATTTTCCTAAATTTTCAAGATTACTGAATACTTAAAAATTATATAAAAAAAAAAGGTGCTCTCTTCATTTTCTTCAATTACGTTTTACCGATAAAGTCTCTGTAGGACAACATTAGATCTATCATCATCTTGTCAAACATGTCAACACAGCTACTGTTTAGTTAAAAATTGCATTTCTGCGATAATTTAAACTTAAAGTAATGTTTCAAATCAGATTGATTATACTTTAAATCATTTAATATTGCTCAAATATAGTTTCAGAATAGTATATTGTATTTTTGAAAGATTTTTTTATTAAAGAAAATTACATTTTTATAAAAGTTTGCTGAAAGTGCTGCCAAATTCAAAAATTATAGAAATTTCAAAACAAAATCTCCTTTCAATCAATTTAAATTAGTTTTGATATGCAGTATAGTATTTTGCTTGTTAGAAATATTTAATTTAATCTATCAGCTTGAAATTAAAACTAAAATAAAAGCTTAAAGAATTTTAATTTTTAAAAATTCATTTTAAACCTTATTGTGAATCAGTGGAGGTACCTATTTTTTTTAATTTTAGGTACTTTGTAGTCTGACTTATGAAGAGGGTTGTTGAAGAAATGTTAGAAGATATCTAATAAATTTTAAAATTACTATAGTTAACTTTTATTTTCTGATAATGGATATCCATATTTACAAAAATCGACATGTTTGTATACACAAAATAAAGTCAGAACTATTTTTAAATGTTGGGGTTGTTGAATTTTGATCTTTCCCACTTATGATTAGTAAATAATTTTAATTTAATCACAATATCACTTAGCTGATATAAAGTGTGACAGAATTTTTAAAGTTTATAAATTATTCTAATTAAAAAATGGAAATAATTCTTGTAAAAATTCATTATTCATAAATATTTTCTTAAAATAATAGTGTCTATATTTTATTCATAAAAATAATTAAAAGCTTTTCTCATTAAATAATGTCTTGAAGTTTTAACAAGGCAATAGAATTTGTATGCGTATTTTATAGTATTAGGACTTGCATTGAGATTATTTAGAGCTTAAGAATTAAGATGAATCAGCAAATTTAAACCGGAAAACTGAAATGTTCATGGGTATTGCAAGTTTTTGTATCAGCTTTAACTGAATTCTTATGCATTTGTTTCAATAAAGTCTGATTTTTTTTTTTTTGATACAGTCTCTCTTGAATAAAACCTTAAATGTTTCACTCTAGCTAACTAATAAATTATTGGTAATTCTAAAATCTTACTCAAGTTCAAATTCTGAAATTCATGTAAATTCTAAAAACTTGAAATAAACACTAAACCTTTTTGCAGGTACAATGGTTAAAGATTGCTGAATTTTCCATTGCTAAAAACCCTTCTTTTACCTTTCAGTGTTATCAATAATACACATTGACAAAACTAACCTGGCCATTTGTCTCGAAAAGGACCTCCAATTGGTTGTGAACTGGGGCCGTAATTGGCTGGTTAACTTTAACGCCACCAAAACTCTCTATTAATCACCACAGAGAACCTTCCCTGCCCTCCTCCCATTAGAATGTCTGTTGCTCAACTTCCCGAAAGCACCTCTCTGCGACTGCTTGGTCTCACGTTGTCTACTTACCTGAGATGGAACAAATACATTGAGTCAATTGCTTCGTCCACCGCAAGGAAAGTTGGCTCCCTGTGCTGTGCCAGGAAATTTATCTCCCCGGAATCGATCCTTCAAATCTACAAATCAACCATTCGCCCTTGCATGGAGTATTGCTGCCATATATGGTCTGGAGCCCCTTTTGTTTGCTTCGGGGTTCTTAATAAGATCCAGAGACAGATGTGCAATATAATTGGCCCTGACCTGGCATCTCATCTGCAGTCGCTCTCTCACAGATGTGCCATCACCTCTCTCTGTCTATTTTACAAATACTTCCATGGTAATTGCTCCGATGAGCTGTTTTCGCTGGTTCCAAGACTTTGCGAATTCAAGCATCCTACGAGGCTGGCATCCCGCTCTTACCATTTCACTGTTGAAACTGTTAAATGTAGCCGTCTCTTCTACTCCAATAGCTTTATGTCTCGCACCTTTCACCTGTGGAACTCCATTCCCTACTCCTGTTTCCCTGATAGCTTTAATCTCCAACTATTCAAATGTAATGTCAATCGACATCTCCAGTTGCCTTGATCTATCCACTATCCTTCTTCACATCCTCTCCTCTATCACTCCTATCTGCTCTCGCTCCAAATCCTTTGTAACCCCTTGCGTACTAGTGGCTTCCTGCCTTGCTAGGGGTGAAATGCTTAAAAAAAAAAAAGTAGCCATAAATGTAACTTAAGCAGTGATTTGGTGGATGTACCAAGCATTTTAAAATGGCTGATATGAATTTAAATTTATGTTAGAATTTTTTTTAGATGTGGAATTCTTATATTTCATTCTATTTGGAACATTTCATTAATATGTCTAATATTTTGACCATTGTACTCATCTGCCTTCTTCAGATGGTTATGATAATTTCCATTCCCACAAACTAGAAAGTATAGCATGGCGAAATGGGTTTATTTTTTTCATATTTATTTGAAAAGAAGGTTTTATTCATATATAGTTACTCTTTCATTTAATCTTATTTTCACAGTCAAACAGCGATGGTATTTTTGGAAAATACAGGCGAATAGCTGTTAAGGAGGAATTTTTTGATATCATAAATGAAATCCACACACAAAAAGGATCTGGTGAGCATTTCGGACCAAGGAAAACTTTCAGAGAGGTGAGACAAATTTTAATCCAGTATGCATGCTTGTCAGTTGCAAAGACAATTTTTATATATGCATTATGGGTTATATTAAAGCTAAAATATTTTTTTTGTATCCTCTATAAACTTTGTTCTCATCCTTTGCTGTTACAGCTGTGTTCAGGAGAAGGGAGATGGGTAAAATGATTCTATCTCAGTGTTTTAAAAAATGTCTTGTGTTTATTATGACCAGCAGTGCAATCTGCAAAGTGGGGACTTTAGGGCACCCACCCACTTGACTAAAAGTGAATAAAATAATGAATAAATGAAGACTTTTGGTATCTTGTGACACTTCAACAGACTTTGGAGATTTCTGTCCACAAGCTTATGTAGATGGTTGGGATTGAAGAGAAATCTGGACTGATTGTTGGTGGGACAGACTACCTTCAAGTAGTTGAATGCTGTCTGTTTGAGTTGCGAGCCATGCATTGTGGTATAGAGATGGGCAGAGGGATGTTAAGAGAAAGTCAGACTTCTTACTGGTTGAAGGGAAAGGTAGTTTGTAGTCTGTCATGGCAGAAATTGTCTCATGTGTTACTCTCCACCCATACTGTGCAAATTAATCCTTGAAATAAATAACTGTATACATGGAAAATAAGATTCCTGTTTTTTATTTCTTGCCGTGGTGTTTATTTTCTCCTTTTGTATTCCTTGTGAACGTACAATGGACCTTTCCGAGTTTTTGTGAGCACCAATGTGAATGATAAAGGTGCCACATGAGTGTTATGTTTACAGTTGGTGAAGATCCAAGAAAGCTCTTTGTCAAATGTTTACAACTCTATTGAGTGATTGTTAAGGGCAACATGATTTCTTTCCTAAAAGAATTCCTCTCTATTGAGCTTACAATGTTGACTAAAGTGTTGTGGATTCCTTAAAACGTTTATAATCTACTATTAAATAAATATGGGTGTCAGCAGGTAGGTTAAGTTTAAAGTTCCTAGTTCTCCACTGAGGATTGTCCCATGGGACAATAACTTAGTGGATTAAATCATGAACAACGTAATTGTGAATTCAATGTATGGGTGGAGCAGTGTGTACTTGGAGTCATTGAAAATGGTGTGAGCAATAACTGAGCATTATGAAATATGAACTAGAGATATTCCAAGACATGGGCAGTGGAACAAGAACAATCTAAGTCTATAGATTAAATAAAAGGTTCAATTCAAAATTCTCTGAAGGTTACCCTGATTGAAACTGTCAAGCACAGAGAGCACAATGGGCAAAATGTGATAATGAAGATGAGGACAATAGTCTGTATGCAAATAATGATAACTCTACGTCCCAGAATTTCAGACAGAAATATATTGGCAGCTTGCAAACTTGTTAATATGTGGGCTACATTGTATATTTTACACATTTTTGAAAGGAAAAAAATCAATTTTACAAATAAGTTTTTTTCATTTTTTTTTTTTTTGTTTGTTTGTTTTTGTTTTGTATTGTATTCAACAAAATTTAGAGAAAAAAGAGAAATGTGACAAATTACAAAGATGCATCTGCATTGTTAATGATCCTGACCTGGCATCTTAGTTTCAGTCACTTTCCCACCACTCTCATGTAGCTTCTGTATGCCTCTTTAAATATTTTCGTGGTAATTGTTCTGATGGGCTTTCCTTTTGGTAGCTAGTACTATATATAAATTCATAAGAATTTAAGTGCAGTACTAGATTGGTAGCAAGGTCTCATTGTTTTACAGGTGAAACTGCTACATGTAACTATATGTTCTATGCTAACAGTTTCTTCTCTCGCACTTCTGGCTTCTTGATTTCCAATAAACTTTGTTCTTCAAAAATTTAAATGCAATATCAATCATTATCTTATGTCTTCTTAATTCCTGTTCTTTTATTGTTTTCTCTCCTTAATAATGTTTTCATTTTTTTACACACTTAGTAATCCCTTGCATCTTATTGGCTTCATTGCCTTGTTTGGGGCGAAAAAAAAAAGGTGGGTGAAAATGTCAAACATTAACAAATATACTGATAAATTAATCCACTGTAGATGAAGACAGCTGGCAATTTATTTCAACTTGCTTCTCCACCCCAGGAGAAAATCTTGTGGCAGCCTGGGCTGGAGCCACCCAACTGAGACTTTCAAACTTTGACCAACTTCAAAAATGTTTGTGCAACAAATTGTTTTCTACCCTACAACTCCTTTCCTGGCAGATGTTTGGGTAAACTATCTTCCATGGTTCTACCAGTCTAGACCATCACAGCCTTGCCACATATGTTAAGTTGACTCATCCTCACTCCTTTCATATTCCATTAGTAAGGAAGATGTTCCTCTCGAACATCTTCTTCTCCAGAACTTGCATTGTGGAACAGCCTTCCAAGAGGATGCTTCCCTGATCACTAAAATTTTGACCTCAAGGGTCAACTGATATCGGTCCTACATATTCTCATAACATGCACCCTCCCATCTCCATCTCTGTATGCCTTTACACCATCATCATTTTGTAAGCCTCAACCTTGAGTGGCTCTTGCATTATGTGAACAATAATAAAAGGTAAAAATAAAGCTTTAATTTGGAGACCTCAAATAAAGTTTCTTCCTTTTCTTTCTCCTCTTCGGTACCATTCCTCTGTGGTGAATAGGACCACAGCTTTACCATGCTAAATGTTGCTCTGTGGTTAGATGTAGATGTTGCCAGCCTCACAACTGTTTTTTTTTTTGTTTTTTTTCTTGTCCTTCCAGGCAGGTTGCCAACCGAGGATGCTAGAAAGCCTGGTCTGCCTGTCCATTTAACCTATAGCTGTGGTGGTGATGGGGGAGTGGGTGAGGAGAATTGATTTATCCCCTTCAGTTAGTTAAGTGCCATACGGGATACGTGCCTTGGGCGATCATCTCTCTTTCAATTCATTACTGACTCAGCAGAAGATTTTCCTGCAGTAGGTTGCCATTTTTTTCTACAGTAGACTGGTGGCCAATCATGGCTATAGAACCTAGCCTGTCCTGCTATTCAACCCATGAATTCAACTGAAATTCAAACTCTGTTCTCCAATTTTCACATTCTGAGCTAATATCCATTGCATGACAACACACATCCTTTACCAAGCACAATGCACATCCGCTTATCAAGCGTATTTGTATGGAAGTGAATGCAAAGAACTTGGCACACCACTAACACTTTCAGTGAAAATGACCGCTACTCCGAGATGCTTAAAATTCATCTGAACAGTTTTTACCGAATTGTGTACCTGTACTGGGACATTTTTATCACCAAAATAATTCTCTTTCCATTCATATCTAGAGAGATTGTAAAAATCATTTACTGTAAAATAAAAAAAAAAAAACTACATTTTCTGTTAATTTTGTGATTCACTTAAATTGTTTCATTATAAAGATAAGCAATGTGATTTGTTCAGAGCATTATTTTGTGTGAGTGCATGCATCTTCCACAATTTTATTCTGGCTGTATTTATTCTATAATGGTAATGCTACTTTTGGAATGAAAAATTACAAATTTTAATGTGTATTGAAAGTTAATAATAAAAGCCTGCCCTACGTTTTAAGCTAGTTTCTGTGAAAAAGTCTAAACAATTACTTGAGCCCCAGTAAAACATGATGGCTTTGAATTACATATTTAATGATGGTTGTTTAAGCATAGCTTAGACATGGCACAAAGGTTGAAAGTTTGAGGCAGCCAATGAGGACGGAACTCACTACTCAGTAGTAATTGTTCTAGTGAGACAAGCTTGCTAATCATTACTCCACATTGAAGTGCCCTTGATTTACTAAGTGTAGCTTAGATGTGGCACAAGGCTGAAAGTATGGAGCACCCACTGAGGATTGAACTCACTACTTGAAATATGTATTTAATGAATCAGACCATATTTGAAAATTATCACCATCATAAGCTATTGGATTTGTGACAGATTTCACAAAATATTCCAACTTGTGGTCCATGTGTTCCTACTATATTTAGATATCCTTGATAAAATCCAAAGAAGAATAAGTAATATTATTAGTCTTGATCTGGCTTCTCGGCTCAGTCACTTTTCCACCACTGTAAATTTGCTTTTCCTATTTTCTATAAATACTTTTATGGTAATTGTTTGAATGAACTCTTCGTTATGGTACCTAGACTTTATAAATTTATGTGCAGTACTAGATTGGCAACAAGATCTCGTCAATTTACAGTGGAGTGGGTTAAATGAACTTGCGTGAACTGTTATCACTTTGCACATGTACTGTTACTTCTACTCATCACATAAGCTTTCAAAATTTTTTTAAATTTTTTAATTTTTTTTTATTTTCAACCATTACTATAAATCTTGTTTCCTTCTCACCCAATTACTATTACTGCTATGATGACTGTCACTATTATCTTTGATATTACCTTATTATTATTATTATTATTCCTATTTTTTATTTACTACAAGGTTTCTTTAATTATTTATCATTTATTTGTTTTTTAGATTTATTTTTATTTAAATTTTGACTCATCATTGTTACTCTTTAATTATATTTTAATTAGTGATCATATTTCCCCTTTCTTTTAAAGGTTTTACTCTTTAATATATATATATATATATATATATATATATATATATATATATATAATGGTATTAATAGTAGTTATGTAATAATATTTAATAATAATATTTGATAAAGGTACTAACTAATATAGTAATTTTAATTAAAATAATAATAGGATTATTTATGATGTATTGATATAATTAATAATATAATAGTATTATTTAATATAATATAATCTTATGTAATATAGTGATGTTGATATATTAATATGTCTCCTTGATGTATGATATATCAATATATATTGTATTATTTGGTGTAATGATGTATCTTAATTCAAATTAATAATATTGTTTAATGAGTTATTTACATTTTAAGTAGTATCTTTTATTATAATAATATTTAATAATTTTTAATATCCTTTAATATTTTATTTACTGTTATCTAATAATATTTAGTAATATTTAATTATAATGATATTATTTAATAATGTAATATTTTAATAATGATATAATAAGTCTTATAATAATTATATTACAATTGAATATATTGTTTAAATGTTATATTTTTTTTCTTTATATGGCTTTCTTGGTTTATTTATTAATATTCACTTTTATTTGCTTAATTATAATTTATATATTTCTTCTATTAATTAACCTAACTCTATTTTTTATGCACTGCATTATTTTTCCAATTGTAAGTGTAGAGTTTTCCTTTTTTAATTTTTCTATTATTGTTTTATTATATAAAATATCAAATCTTCTCTGAAGTTTTATTTTCTTGTTGATGGTAATAATTTAGTATATGTTAATATATTCTCTTTTTAATTTAGAATGAAAAACATTAAATGATACATTTCCTAAAAATGAGAATAGTTAAATCATATGTTTTTTTAATATATTAATTTCGGGAATCCTTTTTCATTAATATAAATATATAATTATATCTCTTAATTTTGAATTAATAGTAATTAGTTAATGTAAGATTATTGAAAATATTTTGAGCTAATTTTCCACTTTATTTTACTGATTGAAATCAGGTCAGTATACATGTATCTATCTCCTCATACCATTACTATGTTTAGACATTACTACTCACTATCTACTTTCTCCTTTCCCAACTTCTCTCTCACTATTCTTTTTTCTCTTTCTTTCTTTTTCTGTTTTTCTTTTCTTTACTTCTGCCTAGTTTTTAAAATTGGTTTTAAGCCAGTTTCATTTTTATATTTTTTGTTAACCTGATGGGTTTGAAAAACCTTATGAATTTTAATTTATAAGGTGAAATGATGATCATCAGTATCATGGAATAATCCTAATTCCTATTGTTTGTTATTTTTTATATATATATATATATATATATATATTGATACACACACACACACACACACATATATATATATATATATATATATATATATATATATATATATATATATATAGTATTATGGTTATATATTTTATAATAATAACAACATACAAATTTGTTTATATTATAGTAATGTTATGTTATAATCATGTACTTGACAATCAAAATATTTTACTGAATCAAAGAAATGAATTGGTTTCCAAATGTCGACATAGAAGTAGATTCAAACTGATATAATACATTTTCAACCTCAGATAATCCATTATCATTTACTGCATATAGTTTCTTTTTCTTTCCTGATCACTCATTTCAAATTACCTTCTTCCTATCTGTTTTTTTAGTTGTTAATTCTTTGTATCAAGTTAAGTTTATGTAATATTCTTATCTACCCTTATATTATTTTTATTTTTTAATAGCTGTAATTTGTCTAATGTCTTTTACAATTTTTCTTTTAATCTCACCCTCTTTACATTTAATCTATAATTAAGTTAAATGATTTATTTATTTATTTGTATCTCACCGATATGGTACTTGTTTGGATTCATTTAGTAATTCATTGATTGATATATATATATATGTTTAGGACTTTGTTTATCCCTTTTTTATGATTAATATTACCACCTCCACACTTTTTAAAATTTTAATATAGCAATTTCTTAAATTTGTCTACACAGTTTAATAAAACTTTTTTTAAATAAGGTTTCCTTAGAAAGATAGTTTCAGTTTTTAATTTTATTTTTATTTTTAACTTTTAATTATCTTCTTTTTAATTACTACTGACCATTTATTAAATTAAGTTTATGTCTATAGTAATATTATATTTCCCTCCTTAAAGAGCTCTTTAAATGTTAAATTTTATGGATCTCTTTAAATTTTAATCTGAATTTTTATCCATAATCTAGATTAATACATAATTTAATCTATATTTTTTATTACCTTATTTTTATTTTGTTCATATTATACTAATTTGGTCTTATTTATCGGTTTACATTTTATTTATTTTTTACTAGCAGCATGGCCCAGCATTGCCCGTGCTTGATTAAAAAATCGCATTTGACTCATACAGCAATCGCTATCACTTGACTTAAAATATTTTTTTGCCCTTCCTTGCCTTTTTAAAGGAGTGCCCTTTGCTGTGCTAATGTTTCTACATGCCTTACTTCTTGCCTATCTCACACTACAAATTTTTTTTTCTAAGCTCTATACTAAACATTAAATCTGTTACAAAAAAAGAACTAAACAAAATGAACAGAAAATGATCAGCTTTAAAAAAGGACTCAGAATTGGAAAAACTGAATGAAAAAGAATGTTAACAACAAATACTTTTTTTCATACCCAACCCAGTTCTGCAGAATCAGAATCAACGTTGAGTTTAAGTGTTTAATGAGCCAATTGGAGTAAAGTGACATGCAGATTTAAATTTTTTCCCACTTGTGACGAATGCAGCTATCAATTTTTTTTGCATGCTAGTTAACATTCATGTCAGTCAGATGTTGGCTCTCACACTGGCCAATAGAATCTTCCTGCCTATTCATGGCAGCCATCTATAGGCACTCACTCTGGCCAGTAGAAAATGGCGGCAAACTACATGAAAACTGCCGTAGAAGCATGAAAAATCGATTATTTCCACTATCGATGAGAGTTGGGAAATGCAAAGTTGGTCTTGGCCTTCCCACTAACTTGGAGCATGTGCATGTAAATTTTGGTGCAAATCCGTTGAAAATTGTGGCCATGCATTCATTACACACACACACATACATCCTGCCTTTTATAGATAGAGATGCTTTTTGATCTATATGTTTTATGTGAACTGGAAATATCATTTGGAAGAAAAAATGACAAAAATGATTTCAAGACCAAATTGAAGCAAGACAGTCTTTAATAGACAAAGGTATCTGGGTGCCATATTTGAAAGCCTTGAACAAATAAGACTGCAATTTAAGAAATGTAAGAGTAAAGGAACTGATTAATTAAACAGTTCATTTGGCTCAAGTACTAATTTTGTCTAAATGCAGATATTTTTTTGTATAGATTATTAAAATGACTAAGGGAAGTAATCACTCATAAATTTACTAATTTAAGTTGATTTATTTCCCTTCCCACTGCAGTTGGATCAGGAAATAGAAAATACACCAGAAATACATAAATGAATATACATTGATAATTATTATATGGTTTGATTGTTGATATGTCTAACAGTTTTGAATAACTTTGATGTAATCTTATCATTAAGGAATTGTGTTTCTGTCATAATATTACACAATCTAAATCTTGACCTTTTGCCCTCTGTAGTTGGGTATACTAGAAACTAAAGTCCCTAATTTCTTTGTGGAATTAGTCTCAAGTTTTTGTAAATAATGCACAAGTTGTGAAAGACTGGTGTTTTATCAACTGTTTTTCAACTTGATGTTTCTTTTCATAATAACTTGAAAACTTGGGTGGGAGCTGTTCAGTCCTCACTTTCCAGTCTTGATAAAGTTTAAAAGCATCTCAGTTCTTGTTGGAGAAGAAGTATTTTCCACCTTTCAACCTCTCCATTTTGATGAACTATATTCCTTTATTCTGCCAGGTTTAACCTTCATGGTTAGGACCCACCATGTCAGTCCTCCAAGACCCTGGCTGTCAACTAGCTTGTTGCATTCAATGCTTCTCAAACTAAACTGGTTACATTTCATTACCATATATGGGCAGGAGCTGCACGGATCTTACTTTCCAGTCTTGATAGAATTTAAAAGCGTCTTTGAGTCCTTGTGGGAGAAGAATTATTTTCTGCACTCCAACCTCTCTCTCTCTCTCTCTCTCTCTCATGTGGGATGTAGTGAGTCTCTCACTGTTCTGTCACTGCTACCATGGAAACTGCTCAGATAAACTGCATTTCCTGGTTCCACCAGGTCAGATCTTCACATCTAGGATCTGCTATGCTACTTAAATAGTAGCAAACCACCTACATTCCCTCTGTATTCTGTTACAAGAAGTAAGTTCCACTTGAACAGCTTCTTCCTGCAAACCACTGCCCTGTGGAACAAACTCCCTATAGGATGTTTCCCCGATCACTACAATATTAACCAGTTCAAGTCTAGAGTCAAATGTCATCTTCTCCTCATTTCCATCTAAATTACCCCTTAACATAGCCCTCTTCCTTGAGTGGCCTCTGGGCCTTGTAAACAAAAAAAAAAAAAACTGAAACACTTGATGAAAAGTTCTATTGATGTTTTCTTCATTCTCTAACATTTTATTTTTCTTACTAACACTGTAATTCTAATTTCTCTTTTATAAATTGCAAGAATTATAATATTTCATATTTTTAAAAATCATAGAATAATCAATTTCCTTCTGAACTGCCTATATTTACTTTCTGCAAATGCTTGTTCAGATTTGATAAAGAAAGATGAACGTTGGCACACAATTATCTCCCTTTATTCATTTTGCAGCAGCCAATGTCACACCAAATTGAATCATTTTCGTTTACTTCTTTATTTTTCTAATACACAGAATTTATCTTATTTTTATTCCTCTTATTGTTTTCATGTCATGCCTCTTCAGTTTTTCTCTTTTTTTTTCTTCCTATTCATTCTGCCTTTTTCTATAGTAAGATTTTTATTTTTCTACTGTTGTCATTTTTTTCAATATTTCTTTCATTTATCTTTCTCCTGTACTCTTAATTCTTTTATTTATTTAGTTTTTTTTTTTTTTTTTGAAATTACATTCTGGTCAGAAAGAGGAAGAGGGATAATTTGTTAGTTTTTCTTTCCATTTGTAGATATTTCTTTTATATAGATAATTTCTTTTTCTTTTTTTTCTTTTTTTTCTTTTTTTTTTTTTTGTTAAGTCTTTGCATATTGTTTAAAATAATTTTTTTTATTTTTTAAAATCTTTTTTGCTTTCCCTCTTCAGCTAATCCCATCCACCCCACTTTCTGCATCTTTTATTTTCTGATGTTAATCATCATCTCCAGATAGCCGCTCCCTGCTGGATACCAGATGGGCCGTGTCCCTATTGGTCATTTCATAATTAGACTACATCTTGCCTCTCAGCTCTCCTCGCTATGTTATTGAATAAATTTTCACTCTCCCTCTGCATTGTGCTGATAGCATTAAGCTGATGCTCTCTGCCAGATGCTCCTTGCAGGGCAAGTAGCTGCTGCTGCTGCTTCTGTCGCCATCATCACCATCTCCTCCAACCGGCCACTTGAATGCCACCAACTGATGGCTTAGAAATAGTCGGCCATCATGGCAACAACCTGCAATACAAGAAAGGAGTTTTTGTCTACATTGTTCAACTGCTGCAAGTTTTTGTTGGTTCAAGTGGCAAGAGAGTGAGTCATAGTTGTTACCTGTCATTCTTCTCTCTGGTATTGAACACTGGAGCAATAGTATTCACTTCTAATGCTGTGTGTGTTTGTGTGTGTGTGTGTGTGTGTAACGGTCGTATTTATTTAGATTTTTCTATGGTTGCTTGCCCCTTCCCCCCCACTTTCTTATAGCCAGTGAAGAAGCAAAAATAGTCTCTGCTGTGTGTATTATAGACCTTTGATACACACAACATTTTTATTTATACCCTTGATTCTGTTCCACATACCAACAGTATTGTTCTCTTCTCTCCCTGCCTGTTTTTCTTTGCCCTTATTGATTGTATTCTCCTTTCTTCATACTGTGTCCCTTACAGGACATTGGTGATCATGGTTCTCTGCAGTCCCCTGTCCATTGTTGAGCTTATTAAAATTTCTCTTTTTGCTATCTCTCCTAAACTCGATTCTAAACCAGCTGTTTACACAAGCTCATTAGGTTGGTTATGTGCTGTTTTCCTCTGTCCCTCTTGCCTCCAGTTTATCCTGTGAGAGTCAAATTATCCAAGTCCTCTTTCCTTGTTATGTGCCTTAAAAACTTCAACATGAAGTATAAGTGTTCTTTTTTATTCCATTTTCTCTAAAACTTTGTTGCTCACATGTTCAGTCTATGGTACTGTTAGTATCTTTCTGTAGAAACACATTTCTGTTGCTTGAAATCTCTTCATCTGTGAGGAGATTGTGCAACATTCACCGCCATATAGGAGAAGCTATATTTCATAACAATTCAGTACTTTATTTTTTTTCTTCCTTAAAACAAAATTTTCCTGTTTCTTAATACTTTGCTTACCTTTTAGGGGGCATTTTTCACTATCCTAATGGGCCTTTGGATTTTTGTGTCACACCTTTTGTCTTCTGTTAAAACACTTTCCATATATTTAAATTATTGTTCTTGTTTGATTTTGGTGTCTCCAATTTGTAATTTGCATGTTGGGCTGACCCCTTTTGCTAACAACCATGCATTCTCTCTTCCTGCAATTGTGGTTTAGTCCCTTCTTCTCACTTTCCTACATCACATTCTGTCAGCATCCTCTTCTTGTAGTCTTTTTGGAGAAACTTCAATGTGTCCACTGTCAACTAATATTACTCTCTATATTTCTCCCTGAATATCTTACAATTTGTAATCCAGCTACAACTTTACAATGATCATAAAATACTTCTTCTATGTGCCTTCAGGACACAACTTTCTATCCTGTATGACATTAGCAGTTTTTCTCTCTTTGCTAAGGCCTACCCCTCCAACTCATTCCACATTTCATTCACACAAATTTGTTAGGGGAAGGTAGCAATCCACTTAGCTATCTCTCTTTCCTTCAATATTCTTCATGAGGGTTAAGTTTTTCAAGCCCTCATTATTGTTATAAGGAATTTCAGCTATCTCTTCCTGATTCTGAGAATAAGTATTCTTTATGTTGCCAATTTCTATAAGACTTCCTTGTTACTCGCTCTGTCCTTGAAATTTTCAGTATCCTTCTGTAGAGCCACATTTCTGCTGTTTCTAGTTTTTTTCCTCATCCATAGGGAAATTGTTCAACATTCACCATCATATTAGATCAGTGGTTCTCAAACTTTTTGAAGTCGGGGTGCACTTGAAATTTTGCCAATAATTGTAGGCACACTATATACCAATTTTGGAAAAATATGTTATAATGAAGTCAAATATTGCAGAAAAGAAATAAAGCAATAAAAATATATTAGATAAAACATTCCTTAAGTTTATTCATTCTTGTGTTTGAGAAACGAGCCTGATGAGTCTTAGAGATTTTTTTTTTTTTTTTTTCACTGTTTAGTCATATATTTTATAGGCAAACTCTCATTTCCTACTTAATACATTGAAGAGTTCCTCACTTTTTGCACTTAATTGTGGTGAGAGTAGGAAAGCCTAAATTACATAAATATGAATGAGATGGGTACCACAGTATAATAAAGTAAATATATTTATTTCTTATATCTGGACATATTTCTCTGTAAGATGTCAGGGTGCATGTAGATATCTTTCAGGGTGCACCAGTGTGCCCAGGCGCACCATTTGAGAACCACTGTATTAGAGGATGGATACCACGTAGTAATCCAGCACTCTTTTCTTTGGAATGCCTCTGTTGCTAGTCCAATGTGTGTTCGGATTTCAGTGTTATATTTTCCATTCTCTTTTAAAACGCTTTCCAGATATTTAAACTTCTGCACCTGCTATTTAGTTAGTCTTTTTTCTTGCTTTCTTCTACCACCCTGTCTAGGATGTCCTGTAGTTTTGTTTCTAAGTCGACCATCAACACATTGACATCTGTGCATCTTATATTTTTAAGATTAAGCCCACTGATAATAAATCCAGGTAGAGTTTTTGGTTTCCTTAGGATGGTGTTGCTGTAATGATTGGGTAAATCTGAGGAGAAGCAGAATCTTTGTTGCACACCCCTTTGTATTTATGTATAGCTACACTATTTATTTTCTATCCTGATACAGTTATTAAAATTTGAATAAAATAATGTATCTGACTAGCATCTACCTTCTGCTATATACTATGCCTCTTGAAACACCAACATTTTATTTAATCTCTTTATGCTTATTGAATTCTATTTATTGTTGTTGTAGATACAAAATAAAACTTTTGGATTCTTTTGATAGCTGTGTATGCTTTTTGTGCATGTAGCAAGAGGAAGTCTCAAATTTTGAATCGATCAAAATTGCACATTTGAGCTGGCAGGCCCTAGAAAGTTCCATTTTCAGTGAGAAAGTCTGATGTTGCTCTCCAAACTTGCAAGGAGAGAAGTAGGCAAAGAACATAGAGACTAGAGAATAAGTAGTGAGCTCTCTTGAAGATTGGAAGCAGTTGGCCAAGTGGGTAGCTGATGCCAGGACCTAAAATGCACCATTGTACTGTTTTTTAAGTGGGAGACTAAGATGGCTGTTTTCGCCTCCTTGATGCAGTCACCAGTCTTTCTGCATATAAAGAATTGGCTATCATGGTGATCGGGACTGGCAAAAAGCTTCTCATATGTGTTTATGGTGTTGCAGTAATGCCAAAAACTAAAGCAAAACATATATTTGTACATGCTTTCCTTCACATACTGGATTCTATATATTTTAGGCATATTTCCCTGTAAGAAGAGAACAAAGTTTGTTTTTTTTGTTTTTAATCATTACACTCCAAGTAAGGGAATAAAGCCACTAAAGTACAAGGGGTTACTGAGTGTGAGAGAATATTAGAAAAAGAAAACATTAAAGAGAGATAAGAATAAAAGAGCAGGAAAAAGAGAGACGATAATGATTGATATTGCATTTAAATTTTTGAAGTTTGAAGTTGACAGGGAAGCAAGATGCTGGAAGAGATGTGTGAGAGAAGAAACTGTTATATAGAACTTATGGTTTCATCTAGCAGTTTTAACTGTAAAATTATGAGATATTGCTGCCAATCTAGTAGTACACTTATATTCATAAAGTCTAGCTATCAAAGAGGAATGGTCATCAAAACAATTACTATGAAAATATTTATAGAAAAATCACAGGGAAGCTGCATTAAGTTGGTGGGGAAAGTGACTGAAGTTAAAATAATATTGCAGATTCTTCTTTGGGTTTTATCAAGAAGCACTAAAAAAATCCTTCCTAACAGATAGATCCCTGAAAGGTTATTAATGGCCAGCCCTCTGAGTCCCTGGCAATCAACGCAAGTGTCCCCCAAGGGTCACTTCTCGGACCAACACTCTTTTTGATTTGCATAAATGATCTACCTAAGAATATACGATCATTTGTAAAATTCTATGCTGATAATAGATTGATATACAGGCACATCTCTAAAAGTCTTGACAATCAGAGATTGGCAGCTGACCTCTCTTCCGATCTAACACTAATTTCCCAGTGGAGGAAAACTGGCTGGTTACATTCAGTGCCTCTAAAACCAAACTGGTTACATTACATCACTGCTGATCAGACCCTGAACTACCGCCAATCACAATGAATGAATGTCACCTCGAAATGGCCCCATGCCTCAAGTGGATATTGTCTCAAATTCACACCTGATCTCAAGTGAAATTCCTATATACAATCTATGGCTAAAGATGCAGGTAAAATAATCATCTCTCTGTACCCCTCTAGTAAAATTTACTTACATTCTCTGGAATATAGTGAGGGGTCAGTTTATATAGTGATTGTAATATAGAATTGCTCCCCGACTTTATTTCCACCTTATTGTTTATCTAATTCTGATTAGGTATGAATCCACCTCTTCTCCCCCAAATTTGTCTCATTAACTCCTTATTATCTCCCCCCCCAATTTCTTACAATCTAAAAATATTTTCTGGCTTTAAATAACCTACAAAAGTTTGCTAACCTGTAGAAAACAAATCCTTTAGAGTAGGTGAGTAGATTCAAAGGTGAGACATACCCATGTAGAGTTTGATATGATTGTGAAAGTTCTTGGCTTCTGATTAACAGAGGCCATGTGGAAAGGAGCAGAGTTCTGCTAGAACACATCTTGACCACCACCTCAAACTAAGGCTTTTCCATTGTGATCAGTACCTCAGTGTAGCTAGTAGCATTGACTCTGAGGTCCTGTGAGAAATTAGCTGGTGGCATGACATTGATATTGCCCTTATCACTCAGGACCATCATAGATGTGAACTTTGTGCATACTCTGTCTATACAGAGATGCCTATTGTTTCTCCTGATCACCTGTCTACTTTTGAAAAGCTAGATATCATAGTGTTGCTCTCATTGGTACCTCTTGCCACAAGCACTGCATATTCATTTTATGTCAGATTAGAACCTACCATAATGTTTCTCTCAATGTCACATAACTTTATGGCTGCTTGAAGGTGAGTTCTCAAATACTTGGCACACCCTGTACATGCACTGATATTTAATGAAAAACAGAATAGCTTTCATTTGTTCCTGGTAGATTAATGATGAAGAAATACTTTGGAAAATAGAAAACAGATTTTGAAGGAAAATTGTTTTGTGATATTGTTTTAACATTAATAATAATAATAATAATAATAATAAAGAAATTGTCTTCTTACACCAAATTATTAAAAGTACTAATTGTTACTGTTAAAAATCAACCATGTAACACATCATCCCCACCCCCACTATCACATTCTCTATTAGGAACAATTTTTTTTTCTCTTTCACTTTTTCTATAAAAGTAAATATGACCCCCCCTCCTTTATTTAGTAAGTATTTATTTTTCAGTGCTACCAAATGTGACACAAGGTTGAAGTTTAAAGTGGGTTTAATGGCAATACTGTGGAAAATTTGTCCAAGCCCCACTCAGTGCTTCCCTTTTGAGGATGCTTCAGGTACCAGGCAATAAACTCAGCCCCCTGGGGTTTGGGCATTATATTTTTTTTTTTTTTTTTTTGAACTTCCCCAGCATGTGCCAGATGCCCACCAGATTATTGTAAGATGTGCTTCAATAATTTGCATCTTGATTTTATTGTTTTTCCATAATAACAATTTACTTTATTTAGGAAAAAGCGAGACTTGTTAGATCAGACAACCTTCTATTGTTGATCCAGTCAAATTCTGGCACTTTCATGTTTATTAATTGTGCTTTTAGCATTGTTTGGCAGGGCTACTTTGATTGACCTGTGTCATTGCAGACCTATATGCAACAAGGGTTGATGTGTTGTGTGATATTTCTTCTTTCATTTTGCTTTAATCAGTCTACAAGTTGTGCCATACTGCCTCCACTATTGTCTCATACTTGGTGTCTGTTCACTTCTCATATAGATAAACCATAACCCCCAAAATGACTTGCTGCTGTTGTTGATTTTTCTTGCTTTTGACTACAACGGAAAATGAGCATCCACTAGCCATGCCATTTCGGAAATACACTGACATTTTTTTTTCTTTCCCATAATTGCAGCATCCAATAAAACAAAATTCAATCCACGAGGCTGGCTTATATTCATATATACCTCTGACCTGTTATGAAACAGTAACTGTCATTCTTATTACATCTCACTGATCATAATGTTTTGACCTATTTGTATATATGCACAGGGTTACTTGAAAGAAGGACATTTGGGTTGCAGCAAATTTCGAAGGCTGTAAAACTTGTCAGTTCAAAAAAATTAATATTTTAAAATCCTGACCTTTTTATTGAGTTCTTGAACACCAGCCATTGCTACTAGTGGAAAATACGGGAATCTGTCACACTGCAAGCTTTATATATAATGGTAGATATGTTGAGGTGGCCCGAGTGTGATGACTACATCTGGCAGCAAGGTCTCTGATCAGGAGATTTTGAGTAGCATGGAACCACTTCTTAATTGATGTTGTTCTCAGCTTCACCCTAGCTTGGGGTTGTAGCACCTGTTAGAATCTTAGCTATAGGTAAATAGTTAACTACCAAACTCTGGTCAAAACATGAAAGTATAAAAAAAAAATATAGTACATTGTCATTGAAAAAAATTACCAGCAATACATTTCTGTAAAAGAAATTACTAATGCTCTCAAGAAAATTTAAATTTCGGCATCAAATGACCCATAAGGTGTTGATATGCCGCTAAACAAACATCTGTTGAGTGTATTTGATTATTCAATATATTTTTTAGTCTGTTTTTATTGGCAACTGAATCTGTATATTTTCTCTAATTTTTTGAATTCACTTGATAATCTTCTTTTTGTCTGAAATTCAGAGGGGAGGAAATATTATTTCAATTCATATTATTATTCTTATCTTTTGTTGATTTTTTTTTTTTTTTTTTATGGAATAAGTGAGCATTTAAAATTCTCAATAGTAACAAAATAATGCAAGAAGCGGCCAGTGTAATATAAGATAACAAAATAAAGCAATTACAAGATAGTAAAAAAAAAAAAAAACAGTGGTCATATGCAAATGGAATACAGTTCTTGCTTTTTGACTTCAAAGCAAGTAAGCAAAAAAGAAAAATGCGTGGATAAAGAGAGCTGTTCATGTTGATTGGCTAAGGAGAAATCCCAGTATGCATCTGTAGGATTTGTCTATAAATCTGTGGAGGGAGTGTTTTTTTGAAGTCATTTCCCAATGATTAGCACCAATAGCTATTATCACAAGTGATATCCTTAGATATGGGCAGTGAAATGTACTCAATTAAACAAAGGGTTCAGTTCCAAATTACCTGAAGGTTACCCAGATCAACAAGCATTTGAAGAAGGCTAGAGAGCGTAGAAACCAAAATGTTATAACAACATAGATAAGGATAATAGTGAATATAAATCATTTACTTCTGGTTTTCCTTTTCTTCATCTTGGCTAGGACATAACATTTCAGCAGAATTGCATTCTTCTTTTCTATGCCAATAACCTTTCAGGATATATGCAGTCATGACGCTCTACATCTTCCTTTCTCTTGGAGTATTTGACTCGTGTTTCTTAATACTTGCACAGCAATACAAATGCACAACTTTTGAAAGACATCTTTCACTATCCCAATGCACCATTGGATTTCGGTGTCACACTTTACATCCTTTGTTGAAATACTTCTTGGGTATTTAAATCATAATTCATATATTGTGCTGGTCCTTTTGCTGATGACCATGTTGTTTCAATTTACAATTTCTTATATAGATCAATGGATCCCACTAAAGTAGAAAACATTTAAATTTTCATCCCATTGGTCATTTCTTTTAAACAGATATGCATAAAAGGGACATAATATTATATGCTTGATTCTGATTCTTCCAATTAGACAGCTGTTCCTTGTATTCCATTTAATGAGAATCCATCGTGTGTGTGTGCATGCATTTGTGTATAAGCATACAAGCACAAATATTCTTGTTTTTTATTATATATTTTTTCACCACAACAGATTAGCCGCCACCATGCCTATGTTCCTCGAGATGTTGTCTTTGGTTTTGTGAAAATGTGCCCAACTTGCACTTCACTGTACAATGACCAAGGTTCCATTTCTGTTTGTGGAGACTTAGTGACATTGTCCAATTTGGAGAATGATGATGTTGGTGCTGACTTCAAACCAGTCATTGAAGAAATGATGCAAAACCCACCTGGCAACAACAAAAGCCCTGACCTTCCAACTCCCACTATGTTCTTGGACTGCAAAAAAGAGCCAGAACCAACAGCAACAACACTATCACCTTCCTTGTCAATTCCTTTGTTACCCTCTACAGCTGGAGATAAAAATAGGTCTGAAGAGATAATAGATGCTGACTATTTTATGGCCGTTGGTCAGGTGAGTACCTCGGGACCTTGAGTACCTTGGGATTTTTTTTATCTTAATTTGTTATTTTGCCATAATGGATCTCGGTGTTATTTTATGATGCTTATCAGAAGTTTATGTAGGAAAGAACTCGGCTAAATTGATTTTGATTCATTCTTGTGATTGCTTTATTTCTTTTTTGTTTAATTAAAAAATGGATTTATGACTTTTTAACAGTAGATCCCTTCATGTGATAATTAAGGATTTCTGTTTAAAACAAATTTTTTATTTATAAAACTTTTTTCTGCAATTAAAGCCTTTTAAACATCTTGGACACTAGAGTATCCAAGATGTAGCTCCACCTTGGAGGTGAAGCTACATCTTGGATATTGTAGGAAATACAGTACTGTATTTCCTACAATATAACCTCCCCCTATAATTTGGTAAGTAATACAGGATGCGATGGGTAAACTGTCACCATTTTATATTTTTAATTTTACACATATGCGTTTGGTTTGGGTTTTGTCAACTGCACAGTATAGTAGGGTCAGTTGGGCACTGTCTGTGCAAAAAAGAGTGCCGTGATGCAATTCATTCTACCAGAAATTTGGAAACTGCATGCTGTATTGCTTGGCATTTGTGCCAGAAGCTCCAATACGGACATTTCAGAGTTTGACTTTTGCATAATTTAGACAATTTATCTATCACACCCTGTATTTAGTGGGGGTAAAAAAAAATAATATTTATTTGATGAGTGATGCATACTTGTTTTATTTTTGAAATCTTAGTAGAAAATTGTGATTGCAAATTAAAATAACTATTTAAAAACTTATATTTAATTCTGGTATTATCAAGTGTCCAGTGCATCAAACAGGTGTGTTTTGGTATTAGTCTTGGAAGCAATCCCAGCCATTGTGAGATTATACGCTCGGTGATTGTTTTTCTTTAGATATTTATTTGGAAAAAGTATGCTTTATATGATAACTTACTTTTAAATGCTATATAATTTTCTTTCAAATTTGATTCTCCGTAAAATGCTTACAGTACTATTGAAAAGAATCTCAAAAAATTGGTTAATTTGGCTTATGATGAGATTAATTACTATATTTTATATAAAGCCAAGTTCATTGGAATTTCATTAATGTATCTTTGAAGTATGTCAAAAAATAACAAGTACTAGTCAAAAGTTCAGGGAGTCCAAACTAATTTTTCAATCTGTTATTTAACCTGTCAAATTAACCAAGCGTTTCCCATTTATTGATAAACATTACACAAATTTCTTGATATTTTTTTTTTGATTGATATTCTTTTTTTTTTTTGCAGTTTATCAACCTTTTGTAGGTTATTTAAATACAGAAAATTTTTGATTGTAAGAATTTTTTAGGAGATAAAAATTATTTATTGATACAAGTTATACTAATTAACCCATAGCTTATGGGGAGAAGTGGATTCATACATTTCCCAAGGGTATTTGCTCGTAAGTGAATACAACGAACCTGACTGGAATTAGAACTCTGCATTCTGATTTCCAAGCTTATAGCACCTGGTATTCCTAAGTACTCACCCACTAGGTACTGACCAGGCTCAATGTTGCTTACCTTTGGTGATTGTATGAGAACTGGTGTTTCAACCTGATATGGCTGTAAGCACAAATTTCTTGAAAACAATTAACTTGTTAATAAAAGTCTTTATTTACTGTCAGTTTCTTTTCTTTTTCTTTGTGGAAGCCATTATCTGCTTTAAGCTCTCCAGATCATTGAATAGCACCTCATATATTAAGATTGTGACTTATAAGTCAAAAAATAGGTTTATTCAGTGCATCATTTACTTCAAAGTGCAATTAAAAAAAAAAAAAAAAAAAAAATTAATATCAGTGTATTGGAAACTTTTTAAACAGTTCATAAAATCTGCCACATGTGACTGAGTTTTGCAATTTTGGGTTCAGAGAATTAAAATTTCATTCTATGACATTAAACATCTTTTATATTCATTATTATGTTTTTCACATAGGTGAGAATCATTGACATCCAGGAACTGCTGAACCTTTCATCTCCTCCAAGACGCTACACCTGCCTTGTCCACTACATTGACCTGTGGTCCAAATACAATGTACTGTGGCCTTTAAAAATACGGGACATTGATGAACTGGCCACTGGTATATCAAAGAATGTATTTGCCTATTTTGGCTCCCCAAAACAGATTATTTATGATGCAAGCTTTGAGGAAGCCCACCGACTTGAGGAATCTCTGAAGAAATGGTCAAAACAAGTGAAAGTGAGCACCGGTCTGCAGGAACCATTAGCCTCATCAGGTCCTGTCCACTGGAAGATTGTGGATAAATTAAAAGAACTTCTTGCTGAGTCTTGGGAAGAACAGCTAGGCAAATTGCAGTGTAAGTATTTTATAAATCTTTGTACTTGAAATAGATTTATAACTGAGTACACTGTCGCAGTTCTTTCTTTAAATGATCTATACCAAACAGCCCCTTATTAATCCTTGATGCTGTGATGCAGTTACTGACCTTTGAATGTTATCTGATCAGCAATGAATCAACTCAATGCTTTAGATTGATAATGTAGATTAGAATTTATTTAACAGACAACAGACCTTCCCACTAATGTCGGGTGTGAAAAAATGTCTTTTTTTTAAAAAAAAAAAAAAAAATATACACAAACATATGATTCAAGGACAGAAATTTCTCGTCCCCACAATCACTGTCACACTGACATCCAAATTACACCAACCCTACTTCTCTTGGTACAATGAGGAAATTGCTGCTGTAGGAAGTTTTAAGTCCTGAAACCAGTTGCCTTCTTCCATCTAAAATTTGAACAGATACCACACATTTATCCCAGCCCAATGGCAGAGAAGATAATATTTACCTGGCCTCCACACTAAGGCAATATGGAACATGGGGTGCTCATACAGATGGGCTAAGTACAAAAATTGCCCAATCCCTGTGTCTACTGTCACATTGGCCTCAATATTACACCAACCCCACCTCTCTTAGTGCAGTGAAGAAATTGCTTCTCCAGGTTCAAATCCCTAGGACCAGGCACTGTCTCATATCTGAAATGAGTAGATTAGATACCAGACTTTGATCCTAGCCCAAAAAGATTATGTAGATTAAATACGTACAATAGTTCATAATGTTTTTTGACTTGTTTACTTTGCCAGTAATATTCGTGACCTTAAAATAGAAAAATGTGCCAAACTAAGTTAAATGAGCATTATTCTTTGTGTGTTTGCATGTAGATGGTCATTTGCAATGTGGAAAGTGCGAATATGTGAGTGTGATCCTTATAGTACAATTTGGCTGATGAATATTCATGAGTTTGGTGTGTACTAAAGAATAGTTTGAAGAGGCAAGCAGTTTGCTGCAGCAGCTGTTGGGAAAAGATTGCTAAAGTTGGATATGATTTGTGGGTCAGGGGTAGGGGTCTGCCACGGTTTGTCTTAGAATCATTTACTTTTCTTTCTTGAACTCCCTCTCTCTGCATCTGTGTCTCAGAACCATCCCACTCACAAGAAGAAAAAAAAATATATAAATATTTATTTTAAAAGTAAATATGTCGGTAACTCAATAATGAAAATGGAAAACATTTCTATATAATGTGTTTCTGAATTTCTGGGATGCAGAGTTGTCGTTATTTACTCAATTATATTCAGTCTATTGTCATCATCCTTTTGGTTGTTATGAAGCCATTTTTACATATATATCAATGTATCAGGTTTCCACTGAATGCAAGTACACACTCCCCAATTCAGGGATTGAACTCAAACATGTCACAAAATTCACAAACCAATGCTTTTATTCATTCGGCCATTGTCTCATACTGAACAGTATTAAATAAAATAAGAACTAGACAGTATACCTAGACATGAGCAGTGGAATGAGAACAGTCTACACCATAGATTAAACAAATTAATATACACCTGAGGAAGGCTGGAGGGTACAATGAAACGTTGTGATGATAACAACAAAGAGAATATAAAGAGTGTAAATAATGTGTTTCATTCCTCAAAATTTCTTCATCAGATTTACACGTGGACTATTGCAACATTTTTGCACCTGTGTTCTCAGATGTATGTTGGTCTGGGTAATTTGCATTTGTGGCAAAGAAAAGTGAAACAAGCAACTCTCTGAAAGTAAATCTGGAGGAACATCAAAATGTTTTGGTAAGAGTGAGACAATGAAATCAGGCATGGCTGATCATGATCAGTCTAAATAAAGGTTTCAGTTATGAATTCTCTTTAGGTTATCTGGATTGACATGCACAAGATGGAGGCTGGAGGACAAAAGACTATAGTCTGGTTGTAAATAGTGGAAATGAGTGTTTCTTGATTATGCAATAATGTAATCGATCATGACCCGACATCTCAACATTAGTCACTTTCCCTCTGTTTTGATGTGGCTTTTCTTATCCATGGTAATGATTCTGATGTACTTGAATCCTTGGTACCCCGGCTGCATGATTAGTTTTCCTGTTGAACTAGCTAGATGCACCTGTATGTTCTATTCTAATAGTTTCTTTTCTCGCACTTCTCATCTGTGAAACTCTCTTCCAGTTTCTTACTTTCCTACCACCTACAATATTCAAAAATTTTAAATGCAATGCCAATCACCATCTTCTGTCATCCTGAACCATGTTCTTTTATTGTCCTTTCTTTTCACTAAGTTCTTCTCATTCATGTTCATGCCCAGTAAACTCTTGTCTTAGTGGCATTATTGCCTTGTTTGGGATAAAATGATCAGTTTTCATTTGCTCCTGTATTATAAGAAAGAATATATTTTTATTTGTATGTTCATATTTGGAAATTTTATAGTTTTTGTTCAGTCAATCATATTTTTTTTATTTTGAATTAAAAATGATTTTATCTTTTGTATCCGTTACTGCATTAAACTGAGTTCAAACATTCCTTCTTCTGTAAAGAGTGAATGCTTGAATTTAAATCATCGAAAGAGCTGTTGTAAAAAAATATTTCATTTGAACTGTCCTTGTTTTTTAGACATCTCCAACACAAAACTTGTGACCAATCATCAACATGTTACTCCCTACAAAGCTGTTCTTGGCAAAGAACCCATTGCAGAAACTTTTGCTGATCTAGCAGACAAACACAATACATTTGGTGGATCCTCTCCACGACATATAGGTACCAGCCAGAAAAGTGAGTCCCTATTTCTCATCTATTAATGCTCATTTTTTTTAGGGAATTTATTTCTTATAAGCTTAAATGACACCAAACAACTACTGAGATGTTTCTCTTTTAGGAATTGTTGCAGGATTTAGAATCAGAATGAGACTGTTGAAATTTCTGGAACATATAATGTGGAAAGAGAGCTTGGTAAATTTGACACTCACAGGACATATTAAATGCAAGAGCAACAGAGGAACACAGCAATTAACCTACTTGGGTAAATGAATAGGGAGTGGGAGGGATAGTAAAAAGACAAAAATTGCTAAGAGTTTCAAAGTATAGGAAGTTCTGGAGATCTATGATCTTCTATGTTCAGAAGAGATATGGCACATGAAAGATGAATCATATCTTGGATTTAAATCCTTGAATCAATTTGTAAAGACTTCACACCATAAAATACTAGCTCTGTCTGAGGGAGTCTTCTTCTTTATGCTGTGTCTCTTAAGGACATTAACAATAATGGCCCTCCATAATTTCCTGTCATTTGTAAATTTTTTTATCACTCCTGCTCTACCATACATTTACTCAAGCTTGAGTTTACTAAAGTAGGTTATGCATTGTTTTCCTATATCCCTCTTGCTTTCAATCTGTCCTGTGTGTATCAGATTTTCTCATCCCTCTTTCCTCATTGTGTGAGCTAGAAATTTCACTTGTCTCTTTCTGATCTTAAATATGAGTATCTTTTTTGCTTCTAATTTTTTAAAAACTTTGTCGTTGCTCACATGTTCAGTCCATGGTATTCTCAGCATCTTTCTGTAGATCCACATTTCTGTTGTAGGGTGTCATTTGTTTGCTCATGTGTGAGAAATTGTATCTAGCTTGGCTTGAAAAAAAACATACTGTGGAGATTGCAGCTAATAAAATTCCAAGAAAAAATGACATGTGTCACTAAATGCACTAGAAGCAGACATGTCATTGGTTGGTCTTTGATCTGACAAACCACCTTCTTTAGGAACTTTTTATAGCAATTTTTTTTTTCTATCTAATTCAACTTTTCTTGAATTAAGATGTTGTGGCATAACCATAGGTACCTAAAAAAAAATGCAATATTGAAGATTTAAAATGCATAAGAATGAAAAATCTTGAATCTTTTTATTTTAGTTTTAATTTCAAGCTAATAGATAAAATGAACAAAATACTTTACTGTATTTCAAAGTGAATTTAAATTGATTGGCATATTTATCTTTTTTCAGATCTCTCAACTGAGCACAATGTAGATTCTGTAAACAACATCTCATATTCTTTGATCCAAAATTCAACTCCTGTCATTTCTGACATCTGTCACATTAATTTAAATGAGACAGACACAAATACACTGCCCTCTAATCCACCAGACCCTGCAACTACTATCAATATTGTAAATGGTAACACTGCTTCTCTGACCAACACTGCCTCTAGTCCATCTTTAGATAAGACAACCACTCGTGGTGAGTTTTTGGAAATTATGTATTTCTTATATATGTAACTCTTTGTATAGATTTATGTGCATATGTTTTTGTAGCAAGCTTTTTGGATTGTTGTGTATACAACTTGAGTATCCTTTATCTGAAAACCTCCAAAATCTGAAAGATTCAAAATGCATTGGGAAGATTCCTAGGTGATGTGCAGCTGTTGTCAATGATCTCATCCGCTCTGGGTGGAGGTTCCCCAGTCCAGCTATGTTGCTGCTAGTTTTTTGTTAGCAATCGTCACAGCAACACTTTCGTTTGTAGATTACTTACTAGGCATTTTGTGCTCAGTAAAGATATTATTCAAAAAGTCCTGCATATACCCATATGGGTAGTGAAAAGAAAACAAGAAAGCATTTCTGTTTGTCAATATCACAGAGATTTAAACTGTTGGAAAAACTAGACATGGGTGTAAATGTGAAGTGTCTGGCTGAGGAGTTTGGCATTGGGACATTGACCATATACAACAAGGAGAAATTGATAAAATTTTATGCTGATGGTGATGAATAGAAGTTAATGAAAGATAGGAAAATACTGCGCAAAGAAAAAAAATGATCTCAATCGTGTACTGATGGAGTGGATTTGTCAGCGTTGTAGTGAGCGTATGACTCTTATATAAAACTACCATCAGGGTATATGTATAAGCTGTGCCATGAAATGTGAAGGGATATTGTATTATGCTTGGGTTCCATTCTCAAGCTGCTCCATTTTATAGATGCTATATACAAATTAAATAGCCTCTATTCCTAGATTCGGCATAAAGTGACCACTAAGGTTGGAATGCCATTAAACAAAACAAACAAACATCTATTCCTAGATGTAAAAAATTATTTTAATAGAAAGATTTTATAAATTTCAACTGAAAATAGCACTGGTTGCTTGGTCAATGAATGCAAAATGTTTTCTCATAAGGAAACAGCTAATATAACAATTACAAATGTAAGCTTTCCACTCAGATATGTCAGAATATCAAAAGAGTTAGGTGCTTCAGAAAATTGACTAAAAAATATGTCCTTATAGCACAGAATTGGGCCTCAGAGGATGCTAATAACTGTGCCAACATAAAACAGAAAGTAACTCAACTGAACTTAGGATATGCAGTCAAAGACAGCAGGATGGCAGGAAGGGTAACATCCTTACATCTTCACAGGAAGACTGAATATGCAAAGAAAGTCTCTGAATGACATTGTACCTCTACAGCCGTCATTAATTTAACAAAAGTCCAGAAGTAAATAAATAATTTTATGTATGAATGATTTATTCTCTTACTAGATGTTACTAATATGATGTTACTAGTTGACGACTTTCTAGTTTCTTCAAATATGTTGTTAATCTTTCTCATTTGACTTTTAGATTCATCTGGCGACAACTGTCTGGACACCTCTAATGAAGTTCCCCCTTACCAAATGTTTCATGGTTTTGTGCCAACCACTCCTGATGTGTGCCAAATTGATTTGACAGAACATGAATCAGCTGCACCAAATGCATTGCCTGCTTTGAGTCAGTCTTCCACTAACCATCTAAATCCAGTTCCGATTGCTTGTACTATTAACAGAGCAGCATTGGCTGCAAACAAGTCACAGACTATGTTGGCTGTTGATGAAACCATTAATCATAATTTTGGTAAGATATAGAAATTCTTTCATTACAATCAATTTGTGTCATGTTTCCTAGATGTGCTTAAAGAATTGAACTCTAATAGCAAATGGTGGCTTTTGTGTGTGTGTGTGTGTGAAAAAGAGACAAGCAAAAATGTTGCATAACATTGAATAAAAAAAAATACAATAGGAGTGATTTTTTTTTTTTTTTTTTTTTTTTCCAGTTTGGTAAGGTCAAATCGGCAGCTGATCTCCAAAATGACCTACAGTCTGCTGTTAAGTGGGCAAGGAATGGCTTGTTAATTTTAATACCTCCAAAATAAAACTTCTCTCTATTATTCATCTGAGAAACTCTTATGCTAACATTCTTTGTTGACATGAAGTGAAAAGATTATACTGAATCACTTGATAGATCTGCAGCTAAGAAAGTTAATTCACTGTGTTGTGCTAGACAATTTTTCTTTCTAGAATCTATCTTACATATTTATAAATTAACCGTTCATGCTTTGGATATTGCAGCCACATATGGTCTGGTGTTCCTGCTATATATTTAGAGATTCTTGCTAAAATCCAAAAAAGAATCAGTAATATTATTGGTTCTGAACTGGCATCTCAGCTTTAGTCACTTTACTGCCATAATGTAGCTTACCTGTGGCTTTTCTATTAATACTAACATGGTAATTATTTGGATTAACTTTCTCCTATGGCACTTGGATTTTATGAAGTTAAGCACAGTACTAGATTGGCAACATGTCTCCTCAATTTACAGTTGAATTGGTTAGATGTAAGTAAATTCTATTCTAACAGTTTATTTTCTCACACTTCTCACTTTTGAAAATCCCTTCCTGCTTCATGCTTTCCAGCCAACTTTGATCTTCAAAAATTTAAATGCAATGTTTATCGTTATCTATGGTTTTCTTGATTATGCTTCTTCTATTGTTCTTTCTCCTTAGTAATGTTTCTCATTTTTTCTAATTCTTTTACTCAGTAACCTCTTGTGCCTTCGTGGCTTTATTGCCTTCATGGGGTATATTTATTTTTTTATAAATTTTTACTAAAATAGTATGGAAAATTTTAACATTCTCTCATAAGTAAAAGTTAATTTCATAAATTAATTAGAAAATCTCAGTCATACAAGCATCATTTATTGGAATAAATATAAAAAATATACATATATTTATAAAAGCTATATTTTTGTGTGACACTACAGTTGTGATCAGGAAACCTACATAAATGATTTTATTGCAGTTTTAAGTGTTTTTCTTTTTTTATAACCAGCCATGGAATCTGCGAAGTAGAGTTCACAAAGTGGCCATCCACTTGGCCAAAAGAGAACAAAACAAATAAATGGAAACTTTCGAGACTAAGTGACACCTCATTGGATGTTGAAGATTTCTGTTCACAGGCTTATATAAACACAGTTGGGATTGAAGTTAGTTCTGGACCATTAGTTGGCAGGAACTGTTCATTCAGAGGGAATTCCAAACCCACATGTCATGATAGGAAGATGTGTGCTTTGAGTGAGTCAAGTTTCTGGCTGATGGAAGGGAAAAGCTGACATGGCACCTCCTAACCATCCAGATGCAAGGGGGGTATGGGAAATAGGATTCATGTTTACCATTTCTTGCTACCATGGTATTTATTTCACATTTCCTTGTTGAGCAAAAAGTTGAGTTGTATGCTTTCATAAGCAGCCTTTTATTTTCCACTGCCTACTCTTGAGTCTGTAATAATTGTATTCCAACTCCATCACTTATTTATTTTCATGGAAAATCTTAGACTAATCCTACCCACTTCTAAGATTTTCCTAACCCCTCCCTTATTTCAGCTTAGGAAAGAAAGGAAATAAAATCAGGTACATGCTGAATGAAGGCACATGTAAAATCATTGTTGTGTGTTTTTGCATTTTGCAGTGCGGAAGATTCACTATCTTCCAAGATGCATCTCTAAGTTGGTCATTTTGAGTTTGTTAATAAATATCAAAGTGTTTAAAAGTAAATTATTTGGCATTATTGAAGGAGTGTGTGGGTGTGTGTGAATGCTGAGTGGCAAGTCTGTTTCCTGCTTGAGTGCAATTTTCAGGTCATGAAGATTGCTAAAGGATGAAATATACTGTCACTGTGCTGTGTTCACCTCACTGTCCATTTTTATATTTACATACAAAGTAAACCAAACAGAGCATCCAATATTGAACACTTTTATCCGTAAATATAGTATATCTTAAAATTAAAACTGTTTTTATCATATATAATAAACAACAAATAGGAAACCTATATCAATCTGACATGTTTCCCTTTTATTAAAGCTTCATCAGATTCTCTCAATCTCTGATGAAGCTTTAATAAAAGTGAAACATGTTAGATTGATATATTTCCTATTTGTTCTTTATTTTATCTTGTTGAATTCCAATTCATATTTGATCTACATTTGATCTTTAACTCCCATCTCGAACAAATCATCCCAAGTGAAATTCATACTAAGGTGTTGTCAGAAAGCGAAATATATACCCATATATATATATATATATATATATATATATATATATATATATATATATATTTCTTTTGAACTGTATGAATATTGCTTTTACACAAAAACTAATAGTCAATTGTATAGTTCTCTCTCTTCAATATTGCAATATCATTTTCTGAATTTGTTTTCTGGTCTTGATTATTGATCTCATTTTTTGCTGAATTTAGGTAGACTTTTTTTTCTATTTGGTACCTCATTTTGGTTTTATTTTGTGTGTGTTTGTATTTTTTTTTTTTTTTTTTTTTTTTTTGTGCTTGGTCTTGTTAATTCTGTGCATGGAGAAATGCTGAAAGACTTAAGGCCCTGACCAAGAAGCTCTTCCAAAAATGTCTGCTGTTTGGTCATTTGGTCAGATTTTAGGAAATGTGTTTTTCCAAGAATTTTTACGCAACCCTTCCTTACTGAATTCTTTAACAACCATTTCATATAGACATTTTATTTCAGTTTACTAATTCATTCATACTGTGTAACAATCAATATTCATCTCTTTCTTCTCGCATAATAAATCTGTGCAAATTTTGATTGAGGGCTGAAAAATACTATCACCCAAATAAGTATTTTTAAATTATACCATAAAATTAATTTGTAAACAGAAATATTACATTCATATGTTGTCAAGATGTAAATATTTTTTAAGTTATTCATCAAGTGTAAATTAACAATATTACTCTATGGGTACTGAATAACTTTGGGAGGCTTTTATTTTAGTTTTTATTTCAATAGATTAAAATTAATATTACTTATAAGCAAAATACTTTTCTATTTTTCAAAAACTAATTTTGATTGACTGAAAGAGTTTTTTTGTTTTTATTTTTATTTTTTATTTTATTTAGTTTTTTTTTTTTTTTTTTTTTTTTGGAATAGCTGATTAGCACTCTTTTTTAGTTGTCTTTCATCACAAAGTAATTCTTTATTAAAAAATCCTCCAAAAATAAAATATACCTTTCTGAAATTTTATTTGAGTAATATTAACTGATTTGAAGCAACTATTATTTACTTTAATTTTAAAATATCCCAGAAATTCATTTTTTGACCTGATAGTAGCTATTTATTTAAGCAGTTATGTTTGACAGCTTGATGGTTGTTTTTTCTAATGTTGTTCTATGGGGTTGTGGGGGGGGTTAGCTGTAAAAAAAAATAAATATGTGAGCTACTTTTATATTTAACTCTTAAGTATTCAGTAATCTTAAAAACTTTTGAAAATATTCTCCATGATTGAATTTTCAAAATTTTGGCTTTAAATTTAATATAGTCATCACTCTTATTTTCTGATAATGTTGTGTAAGTGCACCCATACTTAGAAAAATCGGCACACTTATGGACATACTAAAAAATCCAAAATCTTTTTAAAAATATTAGTGTTTGATGATAAACATTAAGCTTTTCCATTTATGATTAGTAAATATAGTTTTTACTTAAATATCATCCTCTGAAAGGATTGAATTAATAAAGAATTTTAAAATATTTAAAACTTAAATTATTAACTTAAATTATTTTAATTAAAATTTTAAAAAAATGAAAACAATTCTTGTAAAAATTCATTATTTCTCATGAAATGTTTTTTTCTTAAGACATATTATGGACACTAGAAACCTTTATTCCATCTGCTGATGCAAGAAAAACAAGATTTTGAAGCAAAATTTTGAATGTGCTAGAAAGGATTAAGACATTTAATAAAATAATGAAAAATAATTCTTTGGTCTTTCTACTTTTTGTTTTTAAGGTTTGAGATCTTTTTTTTCATCATGGTATGCTCCATTTTAGTGGTACCTATGTAAAATACAGTATTTTTTAATTGAACTATTTAAAAAAACAAAAAAGTTTTGTGTTGAATAAATAGCTGATTTCTGTAAGCATCATTACAAGCTTTATACTCTTGGTTTCAGTTTGCAGAGTTATTTCCCTTGTCAAAATTTTACACTGCTATCAGTTATCCAAATCCTAAGTAAGGTGCTGAGAAACGGAAAGAATTCGAAACAAAGTGAGTGCTGGATTGCTGTGTTAACCATGCTCTTATATAGCAATGAATGCTGGACAATCTTCCCATGGATGAGTAGAAAACAGGAAGCAGCAGAAATATTGTTCTAGAGAAGGATACTGAATAAGTTACAAAGGAGTCTTAAAGAAAATGGCAACAGAAATAACTTATATTCATCAGTAAAAGACAGCTGAAATCTCTTGGAGACATAATGTGGAAGGAGTATTTGGAAAACTCTCACAGGGCATATTGAGGGCAAGAGAGATAGGGAAAGGCAGTGAGCCACTTACCTGATGAGCTTGTGTGAATGGATGGTGCAACAGTTGGGCTTAGCAAAGGGAGAAAAATTGCTAAGAGCCACAAGAGATAGGAAGCTGTGGAGAGCCATGATCGCCTATGTCCTGAAGGGATGCAACATGTACTCTCAATAAATTACAGGTTATAGCATTTGTATAATCAAAATATATTGCATGTAATTTCAAGCTAATATCTAATTTCAGCTTATGACAATATCATGTTGAAACACTGGTTCCTGTGTAGTCACCAAATACTCATGGGAAACTGTGGGTTAATACATAAGACTTTTTTCACTAAACAATTATCTCAAAAAAATAATCTTACAATCTAAAAATATTTTCTGGCTTTAAATAACCAGCAAAGGTTTGATAAGTCATAGAAAATGAATCCATCGAAATAATATTTAATTTCAAGTTGTCTAAATTTCTTTGCAGAAGCATTTGTATTGTTAATTTCAAGTTAGTTTATCTTTCATCTTATTTCTGTTACTTTTTATCGTAATGCTTAAGGAAGTATCATGGATTAGAATATAAAGAAGTCGCCACTGACATGATTTAAACTCACATATTCTATCCTTAGGAGTTCATCTGATGTGAATGATATCAGACCAAATTGGACAGGGAATTCCATTAAAAAAAAAAAAGATGAAAGTTAAACTAGTATGTAATTGATAATAAAAATAGTTTAAAAAAAAAAACAATTTACTACTATTATGTCTACAGCTACTACATTTGGTGTAAGCAAAATAGTATAGCTTGGATAAAAAAAATGATAAGGAAGAATCCCACTTTTTCATATTTGTATTCATTTATTGTTGTGATAACAACAACAAAGATTAAGACAATAGTCCAAATGTAAATAGTGTAAATAATGATAAATCCTCAACCGAGAATTTCAAACAGACATAGATAGATATAATAATCTTAGATATATAGATATGAACAGACTTGGATATATATTAACAACCCTAGACACGGATAGATTGTTCCGAATATTTACATTCAGTCTATTATCCTCATCTTTGTTGTTATCACAATGTTTTGGCCCTTTGACCTTCATCAGGTGTAAATCCATCCAGACATGGGCAGTGGAATGAGGACAGTCTACCCCTGTAGATTAAATAAAGGGTTCAGTTAGGTTATCTGAATCTGTATATTTCAACTGTTATTTCCAGATCTTAAGTATAAGTGTCCTTTTTTGTTTCCATTTTCTCTAAAACATTGTTCACATATTTGGTCCCTGGTATTCTCGGCATCCTTCTGTAGAACCAGATTTCTGTTACTTGAAGCCTCTTCTTCATCTGTGAGGAGATTGTCCAACATTCATTGCTATTTAGAATTCAGCACTCTTTTCTTTGTTTCTAATGGGTATTTATAAAAGAGTTATTTTTTTTTTTTCGTAATTGATGTCAAACATGCACTGCAATAAATTATAGGAGATGTTTACATCATTGTGCAAGTGCAGCTAGCAATTCAGTGATAATTAAAATTATTTTTTATGTAATTTATTGTATATATTTACCACTGATTACTGTTAAGTTTCAGTACTTTGTTAATGTAACTTTTATTTGTTTGCATTAACACCTTCAGAAAATGCAAGTATTTGAACTTTTCACTTAACATGAATCTACAAGGGTTGCTCTGAAAGTAATGCCGCCTACTTTATTAAGTTGGCATTCATTGAGATCATTTTACAATGCATTTACATCAAAGTGAACTCCCCCATTCCACCCTTATTAAATTTTATAAATTTAATTAAAAAACAATGATATTTTTGATCTGTAATGCTTAATCTATGGTAATATTAAGAAAAATTGAGAAAAATGATTATTTCTTGTTGCACTTCCAATTATATTACTCCAGAAATGTTTTGCTTTCATTACTAATTTATTTGATGTAAACTCTTATGAAAATCAAGCATTAAAACTTCCTCATTGTTCACATGTTCAGTTTATGGTATTCTCAACATCCTTCTGTAGAACCACATATCTGTTATCTCAGGTCTCTTCCTCATCTGCAAGGAGGTTGTCCAGCATTCATTGTTATATAGGAGGACTGATATTACATAACAGTTCAGCACTCTTTTCCTTGTGTCTGATGAAATTTTCCAGTTTCTTAATACTTTGCTTAACTCTTTAGAAGGCATCTTTCACTTCTAGTGTGCTTTCATATTTTGGTATCATACTGGCTTGAATTTAGTATCTTCCTAATTTCTGCAGTTTTTCTGCTGGTTATTTTTGTATCTTATTCTTTTTTTTTTTTTTTTTTTTTTTTTCAATGCTAAAGTTCACCCAGTTCAAAGATCAAGAGCCACTCAAAGTAGAGGGTTACAACAAAATAGCAATACTGAATAAAGGTGTTTGGTATGAATCATAGAGTAGCTTGTAAGAAATGAAGACTATAAGTCTATGGAGGAAAGATGCTGATTGACCCATGACTTGAAGAGGTTAGGATTGAAGTATTCAGTGAGCAATGCATTTATTTGTCAGCTCCATATATTCACCCTGTTGCCTTCAAGCTTAGAATATGTTGTCTGCCGATGAGTAAGACCCTACCAAAAGGGACCATGTTCTTGCAGATTCTAGTGTAAATGGGACATGGATCTGCCTCTTTATTAATTTGCTGTGATTTTTGTCCAATAATACTGATATTTGACAAGGGTTGATACATCAAAATTTAAGGAAGGATCTGTAATGTAATTGATCTTGACTTGGCACCTTGACTTCAGTCACTTTCTCACTAATGTGATGTGGCTTCCCTCTGTATTTTCTACAAATATTTTCAAAGCAACTGCTCTGATGAGCTTTTTTTCCCTGATGCCCCAACTACACAAATTTAAGCATGCTACAAGATTGGTATCTAAGTCCCACCCCTTTACTGTTGAACTAGTTAAATGTAACTGGCATTTCTACTTCAACAGTTTCTTTTCTCACACTTCCTACTTGTGGAACTATCTTCTGTTATCTTGCTTCCCTGATAACTACAATCTTCAAAAATTTAGATGCAGCATCATTTGTCATCTACTTGAATCCCATTCATTTTTTTTTTTTAAATCTTTTCTTCAATCCTCCCTATAGCCAGTCTTTTCTCTCGCTCTCTGTAGCCCCCTGCATACTAGTGGCATTCCTGCCTTGCTTGGGGTGAAATGATTAAAAAAATTAGCAACCCTAGACTTTTTGACTCTAGTGTAGACCTGACCTTGATCTACTTTTTTGGCTCTAGTGCTAAGTGAACCTTCATCTATCTTTTTATTTATTCATTGCGTTTTTTTTTATCTTACAAGACTGATATTTGATGTTAAATAATCCAGAAATGTCATATTGACCAATCTAACCAGACCAAACTACCATGTTTTGGAACTATTGTTTAAAATCTTTGTCATTCAGTATAAAATCAAGATTTTTATTCTATGTGTTTTAATGTCATCTTCCCTATTTATCCTGAAAAAGACAGTTTAACATTTTGATTTCTATTATTTGTGAATGGCAAGTAAAACATTTATGAGTTGGATGTGTGAAGATAAAAGTCAGGAAAAAATGAAGCAAATAGTTTACATTTATAATTAGAGAAAAATAATAATAATAATAATAATAATAATAATAATAATTGTATGTTCTGTCTGAATTTTGGACAATAGCATAGTTGATTAAAATATTGGTTTTTAAAATTAGTGAGGTTAATCCCTGGGTAGTGCAGATTAGACTCAGTGGGAACGTGTTGAGAAATAAATGAGCAGTACTAAATAAGGACTAGACAAGATATTGCTAAGCATGGCCAATGGAATTAGTCTAACTATGGAGATTAAATAAAGGGTTCTGTTTGAAATTCCATCAAAGTTACCCAGATTGACAAGTGCTCAGGCTTGAGCATTCACGATCATGAATCCTGTAACCCATTAGGGTCATAAGGGCACCACACGTACTGCAGCAGTGATGTGTCTCTGGCAAGATAGCCTCTCCAGGCTGGTTTGAATCCCAAGTATTTTCTTTTAGACTGGTTGCCAACTAAGGCTATAGGTTTCAGCCTGTCTTGTCATTTACCCATAGCTGGGGGTGAGAAGAGATGTATGCATGACATTCTCAAGGGTATTTGCATGTAAATGAATGGGATGAACCCGACTGGAATTCAAACTCTGCTCTTTGATTTCTCATTTGAATCTGATGTTACACCACTGTCACATCTTTTGAGCATTAATAGGAAACAAATATCTTTGATACATATGACTGCAGAACTGATACCCACTTATCAGGAGATTGGATAGTTAATTGAATTTATTTATCGTTATATAAAGCGATATATAACACTTCCATCTACATTATTAGTGACTGCTGATTAATAGATTAATAGTGTGGGGAGAAAAATTATGCAAAAATAATTTCACTATTTTTATCATCAACTGATCTGATTCTGTATAAGTCGTGGCACATTTTCGACTGACATGAAGTGGAGTGATTATATGAAATCACTTGCTTGGTCTATTCCTAGGAAAGTCTTTTTGTCAGAATTAGTGATGGGATGATTAATCAGGATCAGAAATAAAAGAATTTCTTGGGGTATTGGGATCAGAGAATTTCTAACCTAATATCTGATTCCAAAAATAATAATTTTTTTTTTATTTAAAACTTAATTTTCCATGCCTGGTACTAACGATAAAAAGATATAAATATTTATTGATTTTAAACTATCAGTAAAACTAAAATCTATAGATCATAATAACACCTAAGTATGATGTAAATTTATTTTACTTGTGTTAAAAAAAATGAAATGTGCAAGTTTCTACTCAGTTCCCACACTTTTCATAAAGTTCACTAAAGTCTGTTTCAGTTCAAAATAAAATTTTTATTTTTAATTTCTTTTTAAACAATTTTAATTCACTCATTCAATATTAGAAATTATTAATTTAATAATAATAAAATTATGTAATATAAACAGCCTTCTCTCCCACAAACAAGAAGATGTGCAGGAGAAGTTGAGTTGTGTTGCAGAAGAAGCAGAGAAGACTGGCCTCCATATCACCATCGGGACGATGGCAGTCATGAGGGTAAACAACAGATAAGACCCAGTGTGTCTACACCAAGAAGACCTCAAGTTTGCCTACTTGGGAATTGTTGTCAGTAAAGATGGGGGAGCAGATGAAGACATCAGGTGCTGAATCAACAAAGCCCGACATGCTTTCAACACTCTGTAGCCAATCTGGAGACCAACAATCCTCTCACTTTACAACAAGATCCGGAAACCTGGTGGGTAACCAAGACCAACACCCAACAAACTTCAGATATCTACCAAATGATGTCTCAAGAACATCCTCAATATCAGATGGCCAGAAGTCATCTCCAGTGATCAACTGTGGGACAGGACCAGACAAGCCCCAATCAAGAATGACATCAAGAATTGGAAATGGGGATGGATTGGCCACACACTCTGCAAGCCTGATTCTAGTGTCACCATGCAGGCCCTTGACTGGAATCTACAATGGAAGTGAAAAGTGGGTCAACAAAAACAGTTGGGACAGAAGTGTTGATGCAGAAGTGAAAGCAGCCAGCACGACATGGGTCGAGCTGAAGAGGATCACCTTGAACCATGTCCATTGCAGAGGTGTTGTTGCAGTCCTATGTTCTCCAAGGAATCAAGAGGCATATAGAACTCCTTACTGAGATGTGATGTGACACAAGATCGGGTTTACTGTGGGGAACCCAAGCACATATGCCTGAGCCAAGAACTAAAATTGCCCGGCCCCATCAACTGTCGATTGCACTACCGTTCTCCCTTTCTAGTGCAATGGGTGGGGGTAAGGCTCGAGCAGCTGTACCAAAAGGTTAGACACCTCATAGCATTTATTTTCCTCAGCTGTGTCTTGGTTTGTAGACAGAGCCACAACCTGAGTCACTCTCTGCCCAAAGACAGACACACAACTGAGAGATGATAAACCCTCCCCAGCATGTGCCAGGGTAGTATAAGTATGGGTAAACTTGTAGCTAGATAAGTGACAATTAGTTTTAAAATTTCTTGTAGTATGTAATTATTCAAGCATTTGAACTTGTATATGGAGATTTGCATCAGAAGGTAGCATTTATTTTTTTAACATTGTAGACAATATCAGATTTCTAAGAATAAATGAAGATCAATGAATGAGCTGAACCCAATGTAAATATGTTTATTATTTTATTTTTCCAGCACCTCCTCCTCACCTCAGGCAACAACAGCCATTTACCAATGAAGGCTTTCCAAATGAATCAACCAACCTTCACAAATGTCTTAACTGAAGGTATCTAATTTATCTATTTTAAAAATGCCAGCAAATCAATACATTGACATTAGCTAAAATAGCAAAAGGCATTTTGTCTTTTTGCATTTGGGTGGAGTGACAAATATTAATGTTGATAGATATTTTATTTTTACAAAATAGTGCTTTCATTGGTTTAATTTTGAATCTGATAAAACTCCCAAAAATGCCCTAGATGATGTAATCCATTGTTCTTTGTACATACATATGAAACTTTATTACTCAGGTTACAAATGTCTTAACTTAATTAATTAATACATAAAGTTTACTAAATCTGTGAAATGAGTTCTATTTTTTTTTTAAATTTTAAATCAGATATTTAAAAAAAAATGCATCTGAGCAAATAGTCAATAAAACTACATTGACATTAGCTAAAAAAATAGCAATTAAAATTGGCATTTTGTCCAATTTTTTTATTCTGTTGGGTTTAAGTGACTTGGCTAATTTTGAGTAAGTTCCAAAACAAATATATATATATATATATATATATATATATATATATATATATATATATAGTATATATATATATATTTCAAAAGTTTAAAGTTTGTATGTAAAATTGTTCTAACCTAAATTTCTTTTTAAATAATACTATGATATAAATGCCATAAGATGTAAGCTTTTGAATGACCCATTTTTTACTAAAAAACATTTCTTTTCTTATATGCCATATGTAAGTTTAAAATTTGAGAAATGATAGTTTTGTAGTCTGGGCCATTAATATTACAAAAATATCTAAATTAAATTGACACATATATTTGAATGATGATGATTTTTTAGTAGTATTTAAAAGTTTTTATTTTAAAGTTAGTAGTAAAATAAAATGAATTCTAACATGACAAATTTTATGGTTACATATTTTGAAGATGAATAAAATTTTAATGGTAACTGTGGCTTAGCTAGTTTTGTAGTAAGTGCCATTGCTCGATTGTAAATAAAAAAAAAAAAAAAAAAAATTTTACTTTTGATATTTTTTATTTTGTTTTCTTAAAACCTTTGGATAATAACCTAAAGTTTTTTAAATGGCCCATGTTCTTTTTTTTTCCCATGTCCTCATTACTTTTTTGTTTAATTGTAATCATGGCCATTTCTTCATAGTCATAAAAAAAAAAAAAAAAAAATAACCTACTTAAAAATAATGTTAAAATAATCCTACATAATGTACCATTTTTACTAATAATTTTAAAATAAAAAGGAAAATTTTCAAATCTAATTTGTAAAAAAATCTTTAATTTTAAAAGATGATGACGTTGAAAATTTTTACCGTTTTCTTGATTTGCCCTGCTGAAAAATGTTATAACTGATACAATGATACTGTCATAAGGAAAATCAAATATGGTAATTTTTTTTTTTATATATCAAAACCCGAACAATTTTAAGATGAAATGAACTAATGTTTTAATTTATTTGACAAAGTTTAAAACATGGTTTTCTGTGAAATGTTTTTTAAATCCTTTTTATAATGATATATTTATATTTATATTAATGCAAATGATATGTATTGTATTTGATGATATAAGGCTTTTTTTTTTTAAAAATTTCTTTTTCTTATATGCATATGCTTTAAAATTTGAACAAGATGACACATTAGGAATGAAAAAAAAGTTTTGATTTAAATTCAATGATCAAATTTTAATGGTAACTGTACTGTTTTGCTCGAAATAATTGCCAGATTTTTATTTTGTTTTCTTACCTTTGGATATAATAAAGTTTTATTGGCCCATGTTCTTTTTTTTTTTTCCTATTATTTTTGTTTTTAATTGTAATCATGGCTTATTTAACCTAATTTATAGCCTTTTTTATAATAATTTTAATGGGCATGGTCTTCATAAAATTTGTCTTGAAAGTTTTGTGGGGATAAAAAAAAAAAGGAAAATGAAGTGATTAGATTTACTTATTTCTTCCCACATTTTGGGTTTGGTTAGGGTAATTTTTTTCTAATACTATAAACTAGAATTTCTTGTTTGGTTTCTTAAGTTTTGGCAGCTAATGTTTAATAGATGTTCTTCTCTTTATGCAACATGTCCTTTTTCTTTTTCTTCTTTTAATTTCCCAGACAAGGCATAACTGTTTCGATAGAAATAGAAAAATTAATAAAACTACTGATTCTTTACTGCCTATCTAAAAGCAACTAATATATTGTTGAATCAAATTTTGCAGGGTTGCATATGAATCCCTGTCTGAGAACACTTTCATCAATATTAAGCAATAATGATGGTATTGCATCACAAATACCAATTCTCATTTGATCAATATGTCAATGGGTGACTGCTTCGAAAAAAACTATGTACTGTAAACTTTTTCTTCTTAAAAGAAAACAACCATCAAGTTGTAACCCTTAGTGGCTAGAGGAAAGCTTTCTAAATTGGTGTGTCATAACACTTAATGACTGTTAAATGCTTTCTTTTTTTTATGCCCCTCTGGACTGATTAAAGAAAATGAAGTCCAACTACATCTCAGCTCCTGTGTTCTTTTTGCAATAAGCACAGATGAAAATGAATAGAGCATAAATGAGGTTCAGGTACAATGAGGGTCTTATGACCACGTTACATTGAAGCATTGGTTCTCATATGATTAGTGCACTTAAGCAACGTCGAGCCTGGTCAGCACCTAGACGAGTGACTGCTTGGGAATACTAGGTGCTGTAAGTTTGGATGTGTGGATGGTGTAATAGATAATGGCTTGGAATTGTTAATCAGGGAGCCAAGTTCCAATTATTGCTGTTCCTTACGTGCAATTACCATTGGGGAAAGGTATCAATCCACTTATTCTCTCCCCCAATATGTTTTTTAGATTTATTTACATTCTCTGGAATATGAATATATAGAAGCTACCATGGCCACAAAGTTGTGGATCAATTTATATGTTGATTGTAATATAAAATGGAACCCCCAATTTATATCCACCTTATAATTTCTTGTGTATCAAATTCTGATTAGTTATAAGCCCACCTCTTTTTGCCCAGGTATGGATCAATGAGTAAGACTTGTATCACTAAACTATTATTATCTAAAAAAAAAACATTCTTAGAATGTAAAAATATTTTCTGGCTTTAAATGCCCTTCAAGGGATTGATAGGCCATAGAAAATGAATCAAATTAATCACAAGCAGACATGTTTCCATTGGAATTTTTCTTTTATATTGAATCATTTTGCCATGTGCACATATTTAACAATTCACTTTGTGAAGTCATTCTAATGTTTTGTGGACAATTTAAAATTACTTTCTTGGACTTTTTGGGATTACCTTGATTATCAAGGTTGAAATAGTCTTGCTTTTTGGATTTATTGCTTTTGTTTTGATTTCTTATTTGGCTAAATTACTTTGCTTCCTTTTATGTTGAAGAATAACCATGTCAGTTCCTTTTAATAGAAACAAAAAATACATATTTAAGAAAGAGAAAATCAAAAGTTTCTTTTTAAAGGAGAAAAAAAAAATATTCATTAAAAAATTAGAAAACACATTGTAAAGGAACAGATCAAAAATATTCTTACACAATTCATTTTGTGAAGTCATTCTACTAACATTCTGTAGACAATTTTAAAATGATCTTCTTGGTGAATTGTTTGGGTTTAGTGTGATTACCTTAGTTGAACCTGTCTTGATTTTTGTATTTATTGCTTTATTTTGACTTATTATATTGCTAATGTTTTTTTTTTTGTTGCAGGAAAGTCATTCACTGTGTAACAATGTGTGTGCTCTTCTCTGGTTTGCCTCTATTTCTGTTAAATAATAACTATGTCAATTCTTTGAAAAATATATTTTTCTTGGATAATAAAGTCAAAAAAAAAAAAAAAATTAAAATAGGGTTACCAGCAACAAAAATAAACATTGAAAAGTTCTAACCAAAAGCCATTATTTTTGGATTAATATTGAGTAACAGTGGTGCATGTCTGGACTTATGAGTGTCATCTTGTGCACCTGTGGTTTTTCAATTTTGGGTTTTCTGTTGTTTGTTGAATTTTATTTCTGTTTCTTTGTGATTGTATATCTTTTGTTTTTGGTTTAGAAGCCAGACTGCGATTAACAGCTGCTGAGAGACAAGCTCGACATCGGAACAAATTGAAGGAATGTGGGGATTACGAAAACTACAAGAAGGCCCATGCTGAGCAACAGAGGAAGATGCGGTATCGACGGAAGGAGCGAGAAAAGTTGCTGCCCGAGGCAGAACAACTGCGTCTCCTGAGAGAGCGGCGTGAAAAAACCAAGAAACGTGTGGCCAAGTGGAGAGCCCTGCAAAAGCAGAAGTTTGAGCAGCAGTTTAACCAACAGTCGAATTCCACTCAGAACTTACCTGCCTGCAAAATGGAACCAATGACTTGACAAAAATCTCATTTAGGTACTTCTTGATTTGAACAGTTCTGTATAATATCTTTTTTTTTTTTTTTTTTTTTTTTTTAACTTTTATATCACATGGTGGTTAAGGTTACTGTGGGATGGGACAATTCTGAATGGGGTGGGAGATATGGGCTGGTAAATGTGCCTTTGAACTAGTCATAGATTTCATAAGGGTTTGGCATCTCAGATAAAACATTTTAGATGCTTTTTATTAATACATTTACAGAAGAACATTAAAAAAATGCCCATTTCTTTATATTTGCTGATTTGTATGAATTTTTCTATGTTGACGGCTTACAGCGACATCAGGTTGAAACAATGCTTCCCATACAGTCGCCGAAATTAAGCAACGTTCAGCCTGGTTAGTACCGAAACGTCTGGCCACTTTGGAATACCAAGTGCTATAAGCTTGGATATGCCTGTGGTTTAGTGGTTTAATGGATAATGGCTCTGAATTGTTAATCGGAAAGTAGAATTCCAATTCCATTTGTGTTTAACTCACGCATGAATCCCCCTCTTCTCCCTCCAGCTATAGGTTAATTAGTATGACTTGTATCACTAAAACTATTATTATCTCAAAAAATATTTAAATTTTGGCATTAAATAACCCATAGAGGTTGATATGCCGCTAAACAAGAACAATCAACTGATATATGTTAAATAAGTTTCATTATTAATTTATACTAATATCTTATGAATAAGCAGTTGATTATCTTATTTCAAGTAATGTAAGATGCTATTTTCTATTAAACAGCTGTGGTCTTAACTTGTGTAGATAGAATTTCTTAATTTGTTATTTTAAAACCATGAGCTGAACTTGAACCTGAGCAAGCTAACTTTTTATAATGGTAATAGGGAGATTAGCTGTTTCCTTTATAAGGAAGCATTTAGTATTCATTGACCAGACAACATTACTATTGTTTGGAATTTATAAAATCTTTCTCTAAAAAGGATTTTTCAGGAAAATAGGTTTTTCAAGTCCAGTAACTGTTATTGCTCTTTCCAGTATTGAGAGTTGGGGTGGGGTCGTTAACTTTTCATTTATGGTAGTTTAGAAAGTCAACGTCTTGATTATGCTATTTCTTTTCTTTGAGTTATAATAAAATAATATTTGTAAATGAAAGCAGAAAGTTTTTATTTTTGGTGACTTAACTGCTGATATTTAGTCTTTTCTTTGAATTCTGAAATATTGAGCCTTATTTCAATTATTCTAAAAAAAGAATGGATGTCAATCATAAATTTCCTATATTAAAGAATTTCTTTCTAACTTTCTTTTTATCTTGATTGTCTTGGCAAGAAATCTTTAGCTAGCATCTCCACTAACTTTAGTAAATTAGCTCAGTTCTGGTCAGTTGAAAACGTTATGTAAGCAGAGAAGTAATAAAAAAGAAATGTTACATCAAAACATGTTTTTATTTGGTTGTAAAATGCACTAAGCATAAGTAGAGTTGAGCTGGATCTAGACAAATCTCTCTCTCTCTCTCTCTCTCTTCCCCCCTTCTCTCTTGCTCTTTCCTTCTCTCTCTCTTGCTCTTTCCTTCTCTCTCTCTTGCTCTTTCCTGCTCTTTCCTTCTCTCTCTCTCTCCTTCCCTCTCTCTCTCCTTCCCTCTCTCTCTCCTTCCCTCTCTCTCTCCTTCCCTCTCTCTCCTTCCCCCTCTCTCTCTCCTTCCCCCTCTCTCCTTCCCCCTCCCCCCTCTCTCCCTCCCCACTCTCCCCTTCCCCCCCTCTCTCTCCCTCTCTCTCTCTCTCTCTCTATATATATATATATATATATATATATATATATATATATATATATATATATCCATGATGTGGAGTAATTTTGGAGCCTTTACATTCAGTGTCAGTGCTGATATAGTTATGAGTTACTGTTATCTAGTGGTCATGAGTTGAATCCCTGAATCAGGTAGTGAAATAATATACATTATTTCAGCTAGAATGAACAAAAAATAATATCACATGGACAAAATAACCCTGTAATCCACACGTATATGATATGCCATATCAGCCAGTATCATGGACTACTGAAGATGGCGAGTAGGTACTTGGCTGAAACGTTGATAATAATCAAGATGAGAACAATAATTTGAAAAACTTGAATAATTTCAGAAAACCTTGTAACTTGTTTGATTCATTTCAAATTTAAAACAAGTAAAACTAATCTCATGTTTGACCTTTTTTTTCTCTCTGTGTTCAAATGAATAAAGGAAGAGCCGTCAACTATAGAAGTTGAGTTTTTTTTTTTTTCTTTTTCAACTTCTAGGTACTAAGCAAGATTTCTAATCATTCTGTAACCGTTTTTGGATATATTCCACCGAGTACCATGACTGACCATTTCATTACACTAGTCAATACCATTTATGCAAGTCTAACAGAATATTTAGCTCTTGCCCAAAAAGAAAAAAAAATAAGTGAAAAGATTTAAAAACAAAAAAAACATCTGTACTCTTGGCATTTATTGCATTGGTTCATCAGACAAAAATACAAAGAAAAAATATTACAATTCCATGTAGAATTTCTAGTCATAATCAGCAGAACAACGACATGTCTACAAACATTGGGATTATCAACAAAAAATATATCTTTTATCCAGAAACAAACAATATGTTTTAATATCTTTCAGTTTCAGATTTGTAAAAAGTGGAAATTTGAGGAGGAGGGTGATGACATATTGTGTACATATTTTTGTCTCTGATACATTTTTTTGCAAGTATATGACTGAACAACAATGAAAAGGGTTTACTCTTTTTTTTATTTAAATGAATGGGTGATATCAGTTGTCAGTTTGGCACTTGAAGCGGAATTTTCATTCTGTTATCAACTTACTACTCGAACCCATAATTATATATATATATATATAATGTATAGTTGGGAGAAACAAATGTTTATACACATATTTTTAATTTATTTTTTTTCCAATGAAGGAATAAAAATACTTTTCATATAATTAACTGTACACAGATGCATAATTACTAAATATGCATAGAAAACTGAAAAAAAATGTTCATTTAGTAGAAATAAATCCCATTTATTGATTTTTTAATGGGTAAAAAACGTTTTAGTACAATACAAATTTCAGATTTTAAAACTTTTAATTTGATTCAATACTCAGATATTCAACTGTAATATTCTATAATATTCCAATAATGTTATTGGTAGTTATTTTTATCCTAAAAATATACAAACAGAACATTCTGTAATTGATATTCATGCAAGGTTTTCATCATGGCAAGAGGAAAAGAATTGACAAATTTGCCAAAAGAACTGATTGTTAAACTCTGGAAAGAAGGTAAAATTTACAGGAAAATCTCAAACAACCTGAATATTCCATTTTACTACCATTTAATTCATTCATTGCAAGGTATAAAAAACTCAAAACTGTTGAAAACCAAAGAAGAACAGGTACTCCATAGAAGATTTCTGCAAGATATTTGAGGAAATTAATGCATCAAATTTAACAAAATCCAATGGTTACTCATCAAGAGATGCAGGATGATTGCAGGAATCTGTCACGAAATGGAAAATAACCAATGAAATTCATAGGAATAATGTAAAGTGTGCTACCCTTGGAAAACTCTACTGCTATTGAAAAAACAGAGAGATGTCTAGTTGAAATTTGTTCATGAACATAAGGATAAGGAAAAATCATATTGGGAAAGAGTATTATGGACAGACAAAACTAAAAAAAATCATGTATGGAGGAAAGATAGCAATACTGTCAAACAAAAGAACATAGTTACAACAGTGAAATTTGGTGGTGGCATCATCTGTTTTTTTGCAAAAGGTACTGGCAACATAGCAGTAATAGATGGTAGAATGAATGCCACAGTGTATCAAAATATTTTGGAAGCAAATTTAATGATTTCAGTTGAAAATATTGAGCTGCCTCCAGATTGGATCTTTGAACTAGATAATGATCCTAAGCACTGCAAAATCTATAAAGAAATAGTTTGCTGGAAATAATGTAAATATCCTGAAATGACCAAATCAGTCCCCAGATTTAAATCTAATGGAGAATCTGTGGCGTTATTTGAAAATTCAAATCCTGTTGAGAGCTCCAATAAACATCCCAGATCTGAAGACCATATGCAAAGAGGAATGGAACAAAATACCACCTGAAATTTGCAAATCATTGAGAACTATAAGAATTGGCTGGTTGGTTGCTGGAGAAGTGAATAATGGCTGTTCTACAAAGTATTAAATGAACATTATGTATTCTTTTCTGTATTGTATGAATACTTTTTTCACCCATTAAAATGGATAAATAGGATTTATTTCTATTAAATAAATTTTTTTTTGTTTTCTATTCATATTTCTTTATTATGCATATGTGTACAGTTAATTATATGAAAAGTATGTTTATTCATTAGTTGGAAATACAATAAATCAAAAATTTGTATGTGTACAAATATTTGTTCCCCACCCTGCTGAGATATATATATACACACACACACACTGTAGATGTTTTTGTCTGATCTGCAGAAAGATCATCCATTGTGTGTCAATATGTAAGAATAAATGTGTGTGTGCATGTGTTTTTAGTTTTCATCTGTTCTCCTTAAGTTTGGCTTCAATTAAAAATGGTTCAATCACCTTTCATGAAAATAAATAAAAACAATTAGAATTTGAACACCAGGCTTAACAATATCTGAATTTGGTTGAAATTTAGTTTGGTCATTTTAAAGAACCCTCTGTACTGCCTCCTCTTCCCACAACACATCAAAGACTTGTATTTTACTCATATGGAATTAAATAATGTTTAGTTTACGAATCTCATTTAGTTTCTACTTTAAGACAAACGAATACTTGAAATATAACTATATTCTCTTTTTATGCACATGACATTGATTTTTCTTTCATTTTTAATTATTTAAAGAAAAGTAGCCGTATGTATAAAACATTGCTCCTTTCAGGTAATATTAATTACAAATATCTAAATCAAACATTTATGCTGTTTTCATTAAACATTGAATTTTTGTATTTATAACAACTGCAATAACATTCACTTAATATTTCTTATTTTTGGTAAAAGAAAAGCATAGATAGTTTAATTTTAGAGTCAGACTTTCCTGAAGCAAGATAGCATTTTCATGGGAATGAGCAGTTTTAATGAAAACTAATATGTATAAAAATGTTTTTTTTCTATTTGTTCAGCAAAATGTAAATCTTTTAGATAAAACTATTAGTTTCCATTGGTAATAAAATATTTGCATTGCCAGTAAATACACTGACATTACCTCCGTTGAATTATCATTCAGAGTAAATTTTCCATAACATGTTAAAATAGACATTGAACATTTGAAAATTTAAGTTATTCTTTTTCATTTTTTTTTTTATTTTTTTTTTTTTTTTTTTTTTTTTTCGTTTTTTTTTTTTTTCCGTTTTTTTTTTTTTTTTTTTTTTTTTTTTTTTCAGGTATTTAATTTTTTCAAGTTATTTTTTCTTTCCTTTTTATTTTTTCCTATTTTTTCTTTTTTTCCTTTTATTTTTTCCTATTTTTTTCTCCTATTTTTTCTTTTCTTTTTTCCTAGATTACTCCAGCTTTAGTCATAATGTACAAATTATTGGCAATTCATTCTTTATGAAGATGAAACCTAAAGAAAAGTTTAAAAAAATGTTAGGGTAATGATAGATATGTGTACCAATTGTCACATATTTCAAGAATTACTTTATTCACCTCATATTTTAAATGCTTTGAAGTTTATATTTAAATCTTTTTTAACAGAATCTGATTAGTGTTTAATTCAGTTATTATCAGAAGTGGCTGACGGTCTTTTAAATATTATAATAAATGATAAAAATATTTCTTTTTCAATAGAGGACCAATTTAAGTGATGCCTTTATATAAAATATTTAAAAAACAGATATCAAATGAAAAATATTGAAACAAGAGTTGTAAAACATTTATATAATGACTTAACATTGTTTTTTTTTTTTTTTCCTGTCCAAGGCAAGTTGGGGTTAATATTTTGACGTTTATTTACAATTTCAGAACATTTAATTGGAAGCAATATACAAAAGAATGAAAGAGTAAACTGGGCAAAGCAACAACCATGCAAAATAAAATGAAACAAACAATTACATACTGATGTGATAAAATTAGCCAATATATCAAACCATTTGTTTTTTAAGGGGAAATGTAAAATACAAATTAAAATTGCTTTTATGTTTGTTTGAATTCTTCAAAAATATACATGTTGCAGGAAAAAAAATGAAACAAAAACAAAGGCAGAATGTAAATTTTATCCATTGATAATGAAATCCATTTGTGTCTTTTGCCTGATGTCTTCAGACCAATGCCACAAATGTTTCTGCATTTTATGTAAATTTAATTTCCACATCAATGTTCTCCACTTTGAAAACCTATGAAACTGTAAAATAAAATTCCATTTCATGTAATTATAAATATATATTTGTACATACTATGTAAAAAAAAAAAAAAAAAAATAATAATAATAAAGATAAAAGAAGAAATAAATAAAGATATGACTATGCTGTTTTGTATTTACTTTATATTATATGTAATGTCTGTGTATATAAAAATTAAAATTTAAGTAAAGATATATCTGTAAAACGACAATAAGAATAAAGACAAAAGGAAAACTTCTTAGCCAATGTGTTTGTTAATGCACATTATCAAGGCAAAGATAAGGATTTTATTTTGCAACAAGTATTTAGAATCAATTAAAAATGTTAGTTTTTCAAAATTTGTTAATATTTAAGAATACTCATAAATATACTTTAGGCGAAGTGAAATTCAAGGTAAACAATGGAAGATGCTAAGTGACATAATTTAATAAACAAAATTGAATAAATGTTATTTTCTTTTCTTTTTATGATGTAATTATTAATTTTATTTTAGTTTGAGAAATAAATTTATGTATTTATATATTTTTAAATAATAAAAGTTTTTTTTTTCTTAATTTAACTGTATTATTTTAATTATTTAAAGTTTTTATTGTCATGTATGTTTTTTTTTTGGGGGGAAAGAGTAATTCTTTCAAGAACAGACATATTTAACCTGAAACTTATTTATGGGTGTCATTAAGTTTTAATAATTCAGAAAAACTAACCTTTTCACTTCTTGATAAAGGCTTAAAGTCATATCATGTTGAAACACCAAAGTTAAGCAATGTGAAAACTGTTCAGTGCCTAGGTAGGTGGCTGCTTGGGAATTGCAAGTCTTGTAAGCAGGAATATGTATGTGTGGTGTAATGGATAATGGCTTGGAATTGATAATTGGAGAGCCGAGTTCCAATTCCAGTTAGGTTTGTTACATTCACTTAGATTCAAATAACCTTGGGAAAGGTATGAATCCACCTCTTCTCCTTCAAGCTATGGATTAAATAGTAAGACTTGTATCACTTAACTATTATTATCTTACAATCTAAAAAATATATTCTGGATGTAAATAACTTGCAAATGGTTGAAAAGCCATAGAAAATGAATCTGTCAACTTCTTGATAAAGTTCATTACAAGATGAAACATGTCAGCTAAGAAAAGTTTTCCTTTTGTCTTTATTTGTGCACACACACATGCATATATATATATATATATATATATATATATATATATATATATATATGAGTACAGGTAATCGATCCATTGGTATATAATTTGGGTGGATCCTAGTAATACTAATTATTAAAACTGATCCACAGAGAGCTTGATGTATTTATGTTCTGACTATAAAAAAAAGAATGTGTGTGTATGTAAATCATCATGTGCTGCTCTGAGCAGCTACTGCTCTCAATTTGATATGCATATTGTCATCAAGCAGCCAATCTGATGACTGCATGCATAGTGTGTATGAAATTGACAGATGAACACTTGATTTTATCATAATGCTCTAACATTTTGTCATAACCACTTTTTCTGAGTGTGTCACATTATATGTTCCTTTGTGGATTATTTTTGTGTTGTATATTAAATATTTAATACATTGTATTTGTTAAATTACTTTGATGTATATTAGATATTTAATACATTGTATTTGTTAAATTACTTATACTTTGACATATATTAAATATTTAATATACATCACAAAAATAACCTATTTAAGCATAACATTTAACTTTATTATAAAAGTGGATGTAATTTTCGAAATTGTAGAAAATGCTTTTCAAGTTGTAATGTTTTTATTTATCTCTGAATATTGGTTCAGTATTGTTGATTTCTTGACCTGTCATTATTGTTCAAACATTTTTCACAACATTTGTTGATAAGTATTCTCTTATTTATTGATTGTAGTAACATAACTTTTTTGTTATGGAAGAGGACATATTTTTGAATTTGTATAGAAAGCATTTCAATTTGAAGATACAAAGACCAACTTAAAACAATGCTAAAAACCACTGGACTTGAGCCTAAATCATAAGACCATACCAACTAGCGATGTTCCGTCACCATCAGTACCAAAAAACTTTGAAATCACCAGAAGAGAATAGAAAGCAGTAAAATGGCAAGAGAGAAAAGCTTGACAAAATCGACCTTGTCCCTCACTACCATTACTATGCAGTGAATCTCATCAGGTCTTCCATGCAAGAATTGGTCTACTTTGTCATCATGATAAAGGAAGCAATCAGAAAAGAAGAAATTAAATTCTTGGATACGAGATAAAGCAGATGACATATAATTTTTTTCCTTTCTTTCAGCTTACTCTCACAAATATTTGTATACTTTTCCAAACAGCATTTTGAACCCTTCAATTAAACTTAGAATTAGAAAGAGATGCTTAAAATTTCCTAGCCACATAATGAGGAAAGTTGTCTTGGAGAACTTGACACGTACAGTATATACTGAAGGCAATTCAGTCAAAGGGAAAAATGAGTAACCTACCTAACAAACTTGTGTAAATGTATGGCAGAGCAAGGACTGGAAGTGATGTTGAAAAAATAATACTTACTAAGTGTTACAAAGGACTGAATTGTGATCTCCAATGTCCTGAACAGATATGGCACATAAATGAATAGCCTACAACATTAAGACCATGCTCTTTAGAATAAAGTGTTGAGAAAAGGTTATGAATTGTAACATATGGCTAAATTTCTCAACATTCCCAAAATAAATGAATTCAGCATCGACATGGGTTTTTACATACAGAGACTGCACACATGTATATGTTTCTCAACATGATGTCATTCTTCTATGCAACACATGGTATGCCTGAAAATTAATTTCTCCCAGATAGAAAATCAGGTGTGTATCACTATAGCATCCTTTGGATAAAGTGAGAAAGAAAACGGATTTGAGTGCTTTCCTTTTATACAATTTGACCTAGCAAGCATAAGGAGAAGTTTCCCTGGTAGACAAGGTGGGATAATCCCACAAAATGTGTTCATTGTGGGACTACTTGATGTTGCTGCAAAGAATTTTAAAATTAGAATAACAAGAACGCGGACTTACGGCCACATCATGAGGAACACTGGTTCCTATACAATAACTAAAGTTAAGCAATTTCGAGCCTTGTCACTACCTAGTTGGGTGCCCACTTGGGAATAGCAGGTGCTGTAAGCTTAGATGTGTGGATGATGTAATGGATAATTGCATGGAATTGTTAATTGGAGAGAGCCAAGTTCCAATTCCAGTTGGGTTCATTTTATTCACTTATGCACAAATAAACCTGGGAAAGATAATTAGTAAGGCTTGCCATCCCTAAATCATTATCATCTCAAAAAAAAAAAAAAATTACATCTTCAAAACATTTTCTGGCTTTAAATAACTAGCAAAGTGTTGATAAGCTGTAGAAAACGAATCCGTCAATCAATGAAATACTGATTAGTTACAAAGGCATGTCTTTTAGAATTATTTACATTCTCTGGAATATAAATGTACAGAACCTATCCTGGCCACAAAGTGAGTGGTCAGTTTATATATTGATTGTAATATAAAATTGATCTCTCACTTTATATCCATCTTATAATTTGTTGTTTATCAAATTCTGATTTAGTATGAATCCACCTCTTCTCCCCCACCAGCTATGGGCTAATTAATTAGTAAAACTTGTATCTCTAAATCATTATCTCAAAAAAAAAAAAAAAAAAATTCTTGCAATCTAAAAATATTTTCTGACTTTAAATAACCTAAAAAGGGGTTAAGCCATAAAAAAACATTCAATCAACAAGAACACACTGGACTTGTATGCTCATCCTCATGAAAAGGGTTAAGAATTGGGGCAAAAACTGATTAAATAAGTGCGAATGAGCCAATAAAAAATAAATGTTTAAGGTATTTTATCTTGATGAAATGGTCTCAATCAATTCCAAAAATCTAGTCTCTAAGAAACTCTTTTTTTTTTTTTTTTTTTTCAAAAAAAAAAAAAAGCACAGTTAAATTGGCTGAGAAAAGTGAAGTTAAACTTACACTGGAATGAAAGCCACTCACCATGGTGAAGTTGCCAGGCCAGTCAACGTATTTATGATAAACAACAAGATGTATGAATAATTACAATCATCATGCCTGTCACCAAGGCAAAGCCTGGGAAAATGAGATGAACTAATTTAATTAATTTAATACTTTTTTTTTCTGTTTGATTTTAAACTTCATATGATGATTTACTTCATTTTTTTAATCATTCCCCCACCCCCGCCACCAAGCATTAAGACACAAAAGGTTACTGAATTTGAAATCATAAGTAAAAATAAAAACATTATTAAGGAGCGAGAATAATAAAAGTAGGAAAGAAGAAAATAAAAAGCAACGATTGACGTTGCTGTCTATATTTCTGTTTCTGTCTACGATGCTTAACATTTTGATAAAAGATCCATTTTTCATTGCCAGTCACAAGTCTATCCAAAAAAGGTGAAACAAATTGGCGAGAATGGAGAGAAGAGCAGATGTCAACTCGGGATTGGAGGTTGTTTTCAGACAATTCATGAGGCACCCATTTTCCAAGTTTAGGAACTCTTCCAAGTTGTTGAAGATGACGATGAACAGTTGTATGGTTTGAACTGAGAATCACTGCCAATTCCTCAACTGATAAAACAGGATTTTCTTCAAGGGCTGCTTCAAGAAGCTTTTCATCAAACTCAACTGGATGTCTGGTTCAGTCTTCATCTTCAAGGGTGAAATCTCCACCTCTGAATTTTGCAAACCAACTTTTGCAAGTTCTTTCATTCACACATTCCTCTCCATAAACTGAGTGAATGTTTCTAGCCACTTTATCAATAATAGGAAAGATCAAATTTGACAGCAATATTCAGTGCATGGACAGATGGTTTGAATATTGCAGTCATATCTGACAGCACATACTTGTGGCTCCCTAGCTTAAATGGACCCACTCAAACTCAAAACACTCTGGCAATAGGCCTGACAATCATATCAACTTATTTCAGCTTATTTTAATTTCTCTTTAGGAAAAGACATTAATTTACTTGTTTTTTTTAATAAAGAAACTTTTCATGCTTTTGAAGATGAATATTGGTTTAAAATACTTTATCATTTTTCTTTTATTATAAAAAAAAAACACACAGGTCTTTATGTACTCTTATTCAACACAGCATTTGATTTGTTTACTTCAGTATTTCAGTTCAATTTGCTTGAAGACATTCCTTTGTAAATATGTGTATATAAAATGAAAACAAGTGTTTGTAACTCAAAATTTCTGTCTTTTTTTCCAAATCTATTACTGAAATTGACACATATCTCAAAGATTTATACTTCAAATTGAAAGTGAAAGATGCAAATCAAAATTACTGTTCCTTTTAATTATAATTCCAGGTAATTAGCTAAAACTTTTATACCAAGACTCACATTTGTGTAATGAAGTCATCATAAGTCAGTAATCCGATTTAAATAATAATACTAATTGATACTTCTACAAACTCACCTGGGAAGTCATGGGGTGGTCTATTGGCATGACCTTGTGTTGGGCTCAAGTTTGCCCATTCTTTTAAGTGATATTAAAAGGCATTGGGCACTTTGACATGGTGTAGTATTTAACAAGCTTGTCTCACTAGATCAATTATGACTGAGTAGTGAGTTTGAACCACCCTGGGTGCTCTATACTTTGGGCTTTGGGCCACATCTAAGGTATGCTTAGTAAATCCCTATATTAAGGAGCATAAATAAAATTTATAAACATGTTTAATTTATTTACTTATTGCTTTATTTATTTAATTGAAAATGACATTGTTCTTTTTTTACATTCCAAGTTCAAAAAAGGACAAAAAACTAGATAAAGGACTGTCCTTTCCAATAAATGATTTTGGCAACACTAGTTATGTTTGTCTAAAGATGCTTTCCAAAAACTAAGCAAAGTATTAAGGAACTGGAAAATTTCATTAGTAACAAAGCAAAGTCATGTAATATCAGCCTTCCTATATGGCAGTGAATTGTGGGTAATCTCATTACAAGCAACAGAAATATTGTACTACAAGATGTTGAGAATACCATGGAGTGAACATGTGCGTAACGTCAAAATTTTAGGGAAAATGGAAACAAAAAGGACACTTAATATCAGGGTATTTCTAGGGCATGTAATGAGGAAAGAGGGCTTAGAAAATTTGACACTGACAGTACACTGAAAGCACGAGGGGCATAAGAAAACAACATACAACCAACCTCATGTGTTTGTGTAAATGCTTGGCAGAACAGGGATTAGGAGACTTAGCAAATAGACAAACTTTATTAAGAGTTACAAAAGACAGCAAATTGTGAAGAGTCATGATTGCCCACATCCTGAACAGACACAATATATAGAAAAACTACAGACAGTTCTTGATATGATATTCCAAAGTTACGATCATATTTTTAGAAATTAAAATTGCATCTTTCTTCAAAAATCACTAAATAAATGAAATTTCATTAAATCCCATTTAATTAAAGTTTAGCAGACTTTCAGGTGGGAATGGCACTAAAATTTTCACAATTAATTTTCTGGTGATTTATTCACTTGTATATAAATGTAAACAGTAAACACAAAATTCAAGCACAACAAGCATTGCTTTGAAATCATGAAAAACAATAATTTTTATTCTATTTTTTTAATGAGAGTAATTTTCTGAATCTTTATATATAAATTTTTATACATCATGTATAAAAATTTTAAATTCCTTCAAAAACCTAAATTTTTGTGCCAGACATGAAAATTTTACATACAAGAGCTTGAACAAAAATTTTGTTTTGTGCACTTTATATAATAATTCATGTGGGATAATTTCCAATATATGACAAAAGGATTACAATTTTGAAAATAACAAAGCAACATTCAGAAAAGACAAAAGGTGCACTCACCTTCATAAAAAAAAAAAAAATTAAAAAATCTACTTATCCCACAATTGTTTCTGGTACCTTTTTACAATGTTTAGAAATATCTCTTAATATTGTTTCTGTTTGGCTACACACATGCTTCACTGGGGCCTAAATGATATTTAGTTTTCTTTTCCTTGTCAGCAGTGTCCTTGTGAAAGCCAAATGTTGTTTGTTCTTGATGCAGTTGTGATTTTCAAAAGTGAATGTCAAAAACCCTTCCACTGGCTGGCTTGAAGTTCTTTCTGTTTACACACCTTGAATGCCTTCACAACAAAATGCCTTCAGCTTGATGTCTAAATGCTTTCTGGATTATCTATTAACCTGAATCCTTTTATTAGAAAAATATAGGCTCCCAGATACTTTATCCTGAAAACTTATAATTTTATAATTTACAATTGTCTGGTTGTTCAATAAATATGAAAAAATATTCTTTCAAAAATTCGAAAGGATTCTGTAACAAATCAAAATAATTTGGCAGTTTTAACCGTTAAATCAAATAGATGTATACAACTGTAACAAATTTTATCACAAACCATCTGGCTTTCTTAAAAATATACTATCCTCAAAAGTATGTGTATATATATAAGAAAATAAACTAGATGATTAAACATTTATTGATTACACTGAAACTAACTTACTTTCACAGTACTAAAAAATTACATTTTTATACAAGAATTTTAGGAAAATTTATGATAAAGTGGAAAAAGATTTGTGTGGTGCATTTCATCTTTAAAGACATCATCAGACTAAAGTGATGTTTAAGTTGATGTGACTACATATGTGCATAAAGGAGAGGGGACACTAAAATTTTAGCTATTTGTCTATATTTCCTGACTTACAACAGAGTTCTTATGTGCCGTGATCTTTCAGGACGAGGCGATCCTCATCTCTCCACACTTTCCTGTTTTTTGTTGCTCGCAGTAAATTTTGTTTATGACAAAGGACACATGGCACAGTGGATAAATGCGTTAGTTAGACCCTGTGACAGGACCCAAAGAGTGTGAGTTCAATACTGGGTTAAGGCAGTAGAGAACTTAAAGAGGGGAATTAACAGGAGATAACTGACATCCATTAGACATGGCACATGGATCTAGAACAGTCTACCCCAGCGAGTAAAATAAATAGTTCAGTTTAACATTCCAACCACCTAAAGAAGGCCAGAGCGTACAACAGCCGAATCGTTGTGATAAATATGGCAACAAAGATGAGGGCAATAGTTTGAATAATGTAAATGATGTGTCTGAAATTTTAAATATAATTTTTTTTAATATGTGTTTTGGGTATATAGTTTAGCTGATTTCATTTAGCTCTTTGTTTATGTTTTTATCACTTTTATTAAATATGCTACATTGTAATAAGAGAAACTCTGCCAAGAAAGATGAAAAGTTGTAAGAACCTGGGTGTGAATTTAATGTGGATGATCTAACGATTAAAGAACTTTCTATACATTTTTGCCTTAGTAAATTGCTTTCTCTTTTAATGAAACTAGGTATTTTTAAATCAGAATTATGGTTTTTCTTTCAATTAATAATATGGTGTTTATTCTAAAACATTATGAATGAAAATTTTCAAAAACTGTAATGCAAATTCCTATCTATAGAGAATAAATTTAAATGTGCACTTGGCTTAAAAGCAACACCTGAAGATACAAAGTATGGATTTGAGATACCAAAATTAAGCAAGTACAAAAATTTAAATATCTAGTGATGGAAAATGTGATACCCAAATCCAAAGGCAAATTGGAATATCAAAAGATGCCTTCTAAAAATTAAGCAAAGTATTAAGAAATAGGAAAATTTTGTTAGAAACAAAGTAAAGAGTACTGAATAGTTATGCAATAACTGTCCTCCAATATGGCAGTGAATGCTGGACAATCTCATCACAGATGAAGAAGAGACTGGAAGCAACAGAAATATTGTTCTGCAGAATGATGCTGAGAATGTTGAATGAACATGTGAGTAATGACGAAGTTTTAGGGAAAAAAGGACGCTTATACTTAACATCAGAAAGAGACGGTTGAAATTTCTAGAGCACATAATGGAGAAAAAAGAATTAGAGAATTTGACACTTCTTACAGGACATATGGAAAGCAAGAGCTACCTAGGAAAACGGTGCATATTCTACCTAACGAGTTTGAGTAAATGGTTGGCAGAGCAGGGAGATAAAATAAAATTTACTGCGAGCAACAAAAGACAGGAAAGTGTGGAAAGATAAGGATCGCCTCGTCCTGAAAGATCACGGCACATAAGAAACTTTGTTGTAAGTGAGGAATTATAAACTGCCAAAAAAATTTTTGATTATCTCCCTTTAACGTTCTCACTCTTTAACCCGGAAATAATTAACCAAGTCAACAATCAATATGGAGGTCCAAGAAACTGAAAACGTCGCTGAATTTAAACAAAGATTTGATAATTTTGTTAACGAATTCATATCCACGTCGCAGAATCATTGTATTATCACCAGAGAGAAGGCTACTCGGATCTTAAGGGTGTTGAAGGAAGACCCCAGCGTGGATGACCCCCAGCTGAAGTTCTACGTCAAACAGAAACAGTTTCAACTGAGGGATTTTTCTCAGCTTAAATTGAGAAATGTTTTGTGTGTGCCAACATCAAGCGCTAGGAAAAATTCTTCAAGGGTAATAAAAGTAATAATTGTAGCATTTTAGTAGACATGAGAGTATTTATATACGGGTTTTCTTCTTTCTTTCTTTCTTTCTTTCTTTTTTTTTTTTAGTAACTTTCTTTGTCGTATTTACTTTCAAGTTTCATATGGTTCCTTTTTTTTGTTGATATTGATTGATCATTAAAACATTTAAACATATCAGAAATACAGATTTGCTTTTTTTCTCTATTCAGATATTTTTTTGGTATGGACCGTTTTATAAATAAGCAAAAGCGGAAACGATATTTAATTTAATTCTAAGAAAAATAAAAAGAATGTTTTTGTCAGTATTTACAAGACGAAAATGAACACAAGCTGTCATTAAATTTGAAAATAGTTTATTTCACGTTTTCATAACAGAATCATTTACAAAACAAAACGATAACAATAACATGATCCCCAAGTTAAGCGCAATTTCTGTATGTCATTTATAAAAAAAATATTCTATTGGAATTGGGCTTTATTGAAGCTCAATTTTCCTTTAGATATATTTTATCTTTTTTTTTTTTATTTATTTTCAAAAAACATGGCCTTGTGCCAGATTTGGTATATTCTGAGAAAAAGCTTAATTTATTTCTCACCACAGAAAAAGATGCTTCTGTGTCATACACCGATTTGGTACTTGCTGAAAGTTTTTCAGTGAACAAATGTTGTTTATGAAAAAGCATCTTTATTTATTGTTTCAACTGCGAAACTTATTTCATTACTGATTTTAAAATTATTACAGATAACAAAACAAAATTGAGGTTATTTAGAAGTACCTCTTCTCAAATCGGGTTAAGATTTCATATTTTAATTTTCCCTTTAAAACGCAGGAATGTAACGCAAATTTTAAATCGATGATCGTTGCTTTGTAAATAATAATAAAAATTTAAACCGAAACCAAGCAACGATATTATTTTTATGTGGCTTATTTTCAAACTTTAAATCACAACAGTAGAAAGTTGTGTTTAGTGTAATAATGTTTTTGTTTTGTTTCATATTTCTTGAATAAAGAAAGTATCAAGAGGGGGAAAAAATGAACGTTTATTTGAAGGTGTATAAATAAATTATGCCACATGAAAAAAAAAATTAACTACATTTACAAATTTTACATGATAAAGAATTAAAATTGGTATGTCTATCTTACCATGCAAGATAGACATAACAGAAAGACTCTAAAATTGATTAGTGTGACTGAGAAATAACCCCCAAACTTATTTTGAAATGATTGACCTTGTGTCCGATTTGGCATAGTATATTTACTTGGTGTTTCTGAGTAATTTATGTAAAATTGTTTTGAATAGTCATGATTCTCTATTGAATTTTGACTGAGGGATACCAGGGGCTGTAAGCTTGGATGTGCCAGTGGTGCAATGGATAACAGTTCAAAGTTTAAAATTTGGAGAGCCAAGTTCTAATTCCAGTCTGGTTCATTATGTTCACTTACATGCACATACCCATGGGAAAAGTATGAATCGATCTCTTCTACTCCTATCTATGGGTTAATTAGTAGAACTTGTATCAGTAAAAATCATTAAAAAACAATTATTAAAATCTAAAAATATTTTCTGGCTTTAAATAACCTGCAATTGGTTGATAAACTGTAAAAAGCAAATCAATCTATTGAATTTTTTTACATTTCTAATCATTTTATTTCTATTATTTTTCTGGTATGTTAAAAGGTAAATAATATTAAAGATTTTAAAATGGAAAAGTCTAATCTGTGTTGAAACTGGGAGATATATCCAACTTTTAAGGGAAATGCATTTATGCATAATTGTATTTATTCTTTAAAAATCGAGAAAAGGAGGTAGCTACAATGAAACAAATAAGATTCGATTAACTAGAATAAATAATTTTGGTAATAAAATTCATTTTCCTTATGTGGTCTACTTTGTTCAAATATGACATTCAATTCACTCAGAAAATTTATTTTTGAGATAAAATAATTTTAAAATGGGATCTAGTAGAATGGTCCTAAACAGGGGGTCAGTTTCTGGTGTTAGTATAATTCCAAACTGGACCCTGAGATTGTGCCCGATTTATGACCACTTATATTCAATTTAATGTGTGAATTTAATGTAAAACCAAACCCTGATTTTATGCCTGGTTACAAAAACATCGTTGTGAAAGAAAGGCAAAATCCAGTTGGAATAAAGGCAAATAAAAACAGTAATAGCAGAAAAAAGGCAAAACATAATGGAATAAAATTTAAATAAAAAATTAGAAAACACAAAAACATAACTGGCAAGAGATATAAGATCACAGACATTTTTATGCAATTTGGCAAAAAATCAGGCTCTAGTTTTACAATCAACTTATATGTTAAATAGAATGTCACTAGTCATCTTAATTTTTCTTGAAAGTGTGAAGATTCAGAAGGAAATGAATACCATGACAAAATAAACTACATAAAGAAAATGCATTTTCATACAAAAGTCTCTCATTTCAGATAACCAAATGTTGAATCTGAAAGTTAATTATTTTTGTCATTACTATTACTATTATAATAAAAAATATTAAGTTTAAAGCATTATTTTTTTTTTATTATCTTGAAGAACAGTTTGATTATCATAATGTTGTCCTGATTAATGTTAACCTTCAAATTTGTAGATATATTTAGCAAAATCAAATTGGATAAGATTTGCACATATCTCAGAACAGTTTGCATCAGTATACAATAACTTTGAACAAATATGCCAGTGCATCATATAATTTCTTAGAGAATTGTGTCAATAACAGAAAAATTTGTTCAAGATCTTATCTTTTACTTCTTGATGGTTGTATCTTGGAATCTTCGTAGACAATATTCCTTGACTTGCATCCTATTAACAACATATGATCATATCTTTTAACAGTATAGATAGGTCAGTATTGAACAATGGAGGCAATGTCATTTAACTCTGCCATTAATGTACTCATCTTTTTTGGCTGGCTTGGAAGCTACTTTTAGATTCTTGTGTATTAGTTTTAATGATTTTTTTAAAATACAAAGTGGTTAATAAAGTTTTATTTCACATGTTTTGGTTGTATATTTTTTACTGAATTTTTAATTTAAAAATATGTATTTTATGTTTTTGGTTTATTTTCTCTTAAATTTTAAAAGAATAAAACACCTTTTATTGAATACCATTTCTTCATGGTTGTACTGATAATTACTTCCTATGTTAAATATAAAGTCATAAATATTAGGCATTTACTAAGGATTGAACTTGCTAATCATGAGCTGGAAGTCAAGCTTGCTAACCATTACACCACAATGAACTGCCTTTGGCTCCATGACAAATATGTGCTTTTGTCTGCTTCAAAAGTTATAGTATGGTCATAATGACCTGTAAAGAATAAATTTTGGCAAACTTGGATCTTTGTGTCCACAAAAAAGTGGGGTGTTTCAAAAGAACAGTTTTTTCATTGATTTTTCTATTATTTTAGCTACCTTCACTCCTTTGTAATGTTTATTGCTTTAAAAAAAACGATTAAAATTGTCATAAAACCTAAAGATATGAAAGTGTATTTATTCATTTTCTTTGTTTTTGAGAATTGACAACAAAAATAATAAACACTATTAGATTCTTTATTCTTTATTTATACTAGCTTAAAGGCCACCCTATCGGCGACATATCAACTAGCTCCTGTGGAAGGCTCTTTGTTGGGCCTTCATCACAATAGGTAGGGAGGAGTAGATGCAATATGCAACAATAAACTACAGAAAGACTTAGAACTGATCACTGCATTTAAGTATTGCATTAATATTTAAGCTTACCTTTTAAAAGTTCAACAATAATTCTTCTGCTGTCACTTAATTTAAAGACAATTTGATTTACAGAGGTCCTTACTTTCCGTACAAACAATTATTTTTATTTCATGGGTAATTTTCGCTGGATTTCGTAATTAATTTAGATTATTCCCAAATTTACTTTTAAGGTATTAAAATTGTTATTGTACAAAAAAATCATGTAAAAAAATTGCTGAAACATTCACAGTAATGAAAACTTGGGAATCCAAAATTTCATGGTTGTGGGATCAAATTTGGTCCATAATGTTTTTAATTTGTTCACAGAGTCAGCCTGATTCCAAAATGATATATGTTGGGTTACAGCCTCTCAGAGTAGAGTTGAAAACGTGTGACACAGTGACACTCTGACATTTGCATTTATTATATAGATTGTTTATTGGAATATTTGGCAAAACATTGGTTAATTGCCAAGTGATTCAAACTTTATAAAATGGTAAATAATAAGGATTTCCTCTTATAGTTGATTCATGTAATTTAATAATTAAGTAAATGTTTATAAATTTATAAATGAAAAATTGTTTTCATATTTATTTCTTTATAAATTGGTAAATGATAAATATTGCATTAGTTATAATTGTATTAGTTTTTAGAAATATTGTAAATATAAACTTATTCTTGTAAATGAACACTAATAAATAAATAGTGATAGGTTTAATTGAAATTTTAATAATTGCTTTTTAAAACAATAAACATTGTCAAGGATTGAAGGTAGTTAAAATAATAGTGGTGTCAATGGAAAAACCATTCTTTTGACACTTTGTTTTTTTGCAGGAACAAGGACGCAATTTTTCATAAATTTCATTAAAATAGGAAATATTAATTCCAGATTAAAATAGAATCTGATAAAACTGTCTCCTTTTCTACCGAATGAAAAAAAAATGAAAATAATAACTTACTGTAAGTAAATACAACCAACAATAGCAATAAGCTTAAAAGTGTGATTGGAATCACAAGTAAAATGTTTATGTATGTATGGGAATTTTAAGTTAAATGTTTATATTAATAAAAAGCTAAAAAAAATATAACATTTGTTCACAAAATGCTACATTGACAATACTGAATTGGGTCTATTATAATTTTTCACTCACACAAGTTTGCTTAAAGACCAATGAATATTATTTGCTTAGGATTTTTTAAATTTATTTTTTCTATATTTTGAACTGGTTACATATTTAAATTGTCTAATGTTTGAGTACTTTTGGTTTTCATATGCCATTATCAAAGAGATTTGTGCTATTTCAATTTCATCATTTTCAAATATCATATCTTCACGTGACAGTTTGTGCTATGTCTTTTTTATTTATGAAATGTATTTTGTATTTTTGTTCCTGATTTTGATAACATTATATTCATGTTGGGTTTCATTTGTTGTCACTTTTTACATTTTATGTGACATAGTGTCATTGGTAAAGATTTGTTGGATTTCTTACGTTTTGTTGTTTTGGTTGGTGATAAGCAATTTAATTGAACTGTTTTCTGATAAATGGCATGTTAATTTGTGTGATAGTGTAGTGGCTATGCAACCAATGTGTGTGTTGTTTGAATTATAATTATTATTATTAGAGAGATATTCCCCAAATGAGCAACTGAATTCTTAGACTACTGGATACTGTTGTAGGTAATGCTATTTTTTGGATTAATAGCAAGATGTAATATGAAAAGTGTTTGCCATATGTGTTTTAAGTTTAAAATAAAATTTAAAAAACAATTAATTTAGTAAAAAATTAAAAGCTTGGAATTGTTTACAATTCTACATTGAAAGAAATGTGCATAAATTTGCTTTGTTTAGATCAGTAATATGTTGTGTTATGAAAAATGCTAGATTATATAAATCCATCATTCCAGATTTCTTGTAGGGAAATTAGATTTCTGGACTCTCCATCATAAAAAAATATTTTGTCTATATTTCTGGCATGTGGAGTTCATTATTTACGTTCAGACTATTGTCATCATTTTTGTTGTTGTTATCACATGATTTTGAGTGTTGTGCCCTTTGACCTTTTCTGGGTGTCCTTCAAGGAATTTTGAAATAGACCCTTTTTTGTTAATTTTGGAGGGTAAATGGTTCTCTTTCTGCTCTCCGTGTCTAGGAATAGCTCATCTTGTCTTTGTTTAGTACTGCTTGGTTATTGTTCTCCCTGTTTCCATAGCCTAGTGGATTAAAGCATTGGTTCAGGAATTTAGTAAGAGAGTAATTGTGAGTTCAATCCCTGGGCCAGACAGTGGAGACTTAGACAATGGAAAAAGGGCTGAGCTATGCTAAATAAGATAGTAGATATCCATTTATCACATGAGATATTGGTATTCCTCTGTTTAGTCTAAATTTAGTGTTTTGGTGGGAAGACTGAAGTAACACTTCCACAGTGCAGGCTTGAGTGATGTTATATGGAAGCTGTGCACTGCCCAGACCACATGGCCCTCATCTTCAGTGTACCGATAAGAACCAAAGGAATACACGGCATTACATTTGGGGATGGCTTGGCTGCAGGAGTTGCTGAAGCATTTTCACTGTTGATAGTCAATTGTCTTTGGGGCTTCATTCCAGATTTTCTTTTAGGATTTACTTCCATAGTCTTTTCTATATTTGGTTATGATCAGGTGTCGACAACCCCTCATGAAGGATTTTTGTTCGACCTGTCAAATTTACAGCTGGACATTAATTATCTAATTTAAGTTGCAGAAAAAAATATCAGTTGGAGTTAATTGACTTAGATAGTGATGAATTTTTTAAATGAAAATTTCATTCTGAATATATTGCTGACTTTTACAAGAAATACGCTTTGCCTACCAAAAAATGTAAAAGCCTACTGAATAATGTGAAAATAATGGTATCTTTATTTGGAAGTAAATGTAATTGTGAACAAGTTTTTTTGAAAATGAAATATGCTAAAAGTCATTTAAGAGCAAGGTTGGGTGATAACCACCTGGCTGATCTTTTGCTCGTCATCGACAAATATTTCACCTGAATAAGCAAAAATAAGTGTCTCATTAAATAATTTGCTAACTGTATATAATTTGGAGTAAGGAATTTGCATGTTTTGTTGATTGTGTTATCCTGTTATTCCTGCAGTAAAATAATGGAAACTTGTTTAAATAATATGATATTAACTTTGTTGTTTTTCTTTAAACTTTCAGACCAAGGGAGCCTTCTGGATGAAGCGGTCTGAGGTCGACACAATTTATTATAATACATTTGATATCATGGCACTCCTCTGAGATACTATAAAGCTGTCTGGCCTGCTCTTTCTAAAAGGTTGCCAACCCCTGTCTTAGATGGCCTGCCTTCCTCAGCTAATGTGCTCCACCTACCTAAATAAGAACAAGATGAAATATCCTTAGACTTAGACAACAGAACAAGAACAATTTACCTACTAGCTTAAATAAAAGGTTAAGTTTGAAAAATCCTGATGGTTACTTCTATAGACAAACATCTGAAGAAGGCTGCAGAGCAAAACAACCAAAATATATGATAATAACAAAGACTAGGACAATAGTCTGAATTTAAATAGTTTTCTTTTTTTTTTTGCATTTCACCATGTGTTTGTTTTCAATGTTCTGAAACACTGAAAAATAAAATAATTTTTGCAAAATACTTAGACACCAAGTATTTATTTATCATTTAACTGCACTAATATTCTGTTGCCAAGAAGATACCTAGTGTGACCAGTACCCATAGAAAATCATTTGTCACCCATCTGTGAAAATGATGTGAAGTAATTTTAGTGTGCAAATTCTTATTTATTTCCTCACTGACTTAAATCTCCCTCAACCAATCTCATCAAACCACTTTGGTGGCAAGTCTGATAATATCCCAGAATACTTTGGAAACATCTGCTCCCATTTTAGAATCTAACTGCTTAAGGTTGTGTACAATTTCAGAAACTTTGTTGTTACCAAAATATCATAACAGGACCATTCTCTTGATTCAATACTTTTTGGATTTCTTTCAGGAGAGGAGTTCTTACTTTTGTGCCGTTGGAATATATTTCATTGCACATTTTGTAAATATTAATTTTTTTATCTGCTTACCTCACTTAAACATTCTTAAACATCATTTGTCATTGTTAGCTGTGATAATTTATTTTATTTCTTCCTCACAGGCCAATCAAGGTATGTTTGGAAAATATCATCGTGTGGCTTTGAAAGATGAATTCTTTAACATCATATATGAGATCCATACACAAGAAGGCAGCAGTAAACATCTTGGAATTAGAAGCACTATACAAGAGGCAAGTGTACAAAAAATAATGTTCCCAGCAAAAATACTGTCAACTAGAATACCTATATATATATATATATATATATATATATATATATATATATATATATAGAGAGAGAGAGAGAGAGATACAAGGATGCATGGTTACATTTTATATTTAGAGTTTAATATTTGTAACTTTTATTTTTTAATTAAGTAATAAATTGGAGATTAATTAGGTATCCTAATTTCCTATATAATCTAATAATAATTCAAAAGCATTAATAAATTGTATCTAGTGCCCATTGTTTTGTTATTTGAATTATCATATACTAGCAATTTGGTTGGCTATTAATTCTTACATAAAAATATTCCACCTTGTGGGGGGTAGTGATTAGTTTTGAACTCTTTAAAAACTTTTTATTTTACAATTGACACCATCACTTGACAAGACACCAGAAGTGTTGAAACAAAATGGCTATTTTTGTAGTGATGTTATAACATACTTATGTCATAATTTATATTATTTTTTTTTTTGTTCATTTTTAGTTTTTGATTTTTAAGTAATGTATTATACTTATTTATTTTTATCTATTCTTTTGGTTCATTTTTAGTTTTCGATTTTGAAGTAACATATACTTATTAGCACTAGCAAAGCATATATTTTACAGCCAAAAGAAAGAATTGTTCGCATTGATTCAATGATCCTGACAGGGTGACTTATTGATTATACTTATTTATTTTTTTATCTTATTTTATTTATTTTTTTTTGCTTTTAGTTTTTGATTTTTAAATAACATGTTATGCATATTTATTTATTTTTATTTATTTATAATCAGTAAATAAGTAAAGCAATTAAATAAATAATAAACAAATTAACAAACTACGAATACACATGTAAACATAAACGTGTAAACATAATAATAAAAATCAACAAGAAATAACAAAGCAATCAATAACAAATTTAACAAACAAAAATATTTAAAATTAATAAAATTAATTCCGAATTAAAAAGACATCCATTCTCAATATATATATATATATATATATATATATATATATATATATATATCAAAAATAAAAAGAAAGAACAGTCAGATTTATAATCCAGAGTTCTTTAGCATTTATTTTTTTAAAAACAGTGTTTGATAAACAGCAAAGCATAATATCATTTATAATAATTATTTAAAAATATATGTATATATATATAATTATATAAAAATATGTATTCATCGTGACACAGAAATTACCATGTTTCGAAACCAAAACCTAAGTCTTAAATTAAACTTAAAATTTGAAGTTCAGTTTGAAAATGAAAGTGAACTTCAAATTTTAAGTTTAATTAAAGATTTAGGTTTTGGTTTTGAAACATGGCAATTTCTGTGTCACAATGAATACATATTTTTTATATATATATATATATATATATATATATATATATAATTAAAGTCAACACTTAGGAGGCGACAGTCTGTTATTTCATTATATGCATATAAAGTATTGTTATTTATACATACCAACCTGTATATGTATAAATAGCCGAGAAAAAATAACAGCATATTGGCCTGACGACATATATAGCATGAAATGACTGTTGCCTCTAAGTGTTGACTTTATGTTCACTTTTATATTTACACACGCCTATCTCTGATATCTAACACTTTATCCCATAAATATAGCACACCTTAAGACTATATTTCTTCATATATATATATATATATATATATATATATATATATATATATATAGATGAGTAACCTTGGTAACAAAGAAACTATGCAAACTCAACATCCTTTACAAATAGTAAATACGCAAATGGCACAGTGCTTTCTAAACATATACGGGAAATTAAAAACTGAAATCAAACCACATTAAAAATATCATGGAATATAGTCAAAACAACATCAGCCCACAACACTAAATCTAAAAAGTGTAAACTCTGTCTGAAGGAGAAACTCGCTATAATTACCTTCCTAGATCAACACAAACTACTAAATAAATGATCAGAACTCGGATCAAAATGTGACACAAGAACAAATTTTTACTACATTACTTAAAAATTGGAAACTAAAAAGGAAAAAATAATAATAAATTACAGTAAATACAATAAAAATAAATAAGTAAAATAAATTAATCCAAATCAATAAGTAAGTAATAAATTAATAAAGTGAATAATAAACAAATTAACAAACTAGGGATGACCACATAAACAGTTAACGTAATAATAACAATCAGCAACAAAGCAATCCATAATAAAGTTAATAAAACAACAATATGAAATAGCCACAAAACTGTATTCAGATCAACAATTAAGCCTCTAGAATAATTTAAAACATAATATGGACATCTGTGACATGATAGCTATTTCACTTTCTGACAACAACCCCTGGACAACAAGAAAAAGTATAAATTGCCATGTGTGGCTCTCTGAATTTTTATGATTCCTTAAGTATTGTAACTGAAGTCATTTGCTAATAAATGTATTTTAAGTGGACAAACAATTTAGATTTGAAATTCAATCTGCTTGCTATCAGGGAAGCAATACATACTTAAACTAGTAATTTCTAATTTGCATATGCATACCTACATCTTTGCAAGTTTTGTTAATAACACCATATCATGTTCTTGATTTCAGATAAATCGTCATCATGCACACATTCCTCGGGCGCTGATATTAAACTTTATCAAGATATGTCCTCTTTGCAGCCAGTCTTTTAATGAGCTGAATTTATTATCATCTGGGGATCTCTCCCAATCCTCAAATGAAAACAATGATAATCAATTTCCTGAAGAGTCTTTTGCGGATATCAAACCGAACATTCAACTCCTCTCAGAAGTTGTTTCCCCTAACCATTTTGCCAGTGTTCAAGATCAGTTTCCCACTTACTCACCATCGGGTCAGCCATATGTGACACCACTGCAATACTCTCCAGCTCCACCACCATCAGCCACACAATGGAGCAATTCTCTTCATCAGGAAAACATGGATAGCACAGATCAGGAAATCATAGACGCTAACCATTTTATGGCTGTTGGAAAGGTAAGCATTTTGCTTTCCAGCCAACTTTAATCTGCAAAAATTTACCTACAACATCAATTGCTATCTACTATCCTCCTGATTACTTTGTTTTTCTTTCTGCTCATTATTAATGTTTTTGTTTCTAATTATTCCACGCCCTGTAACCCTTGTGTTTTAGTGGCTTTACTTCCTTGCTTGGGATGATACTGATTGTTTTTTGAAAGTTCATAGGTCAAATTTATTGGTAAAAAAAATCATTGTTGGTATTGTCACCACTTGTGTCTGAGTTTGTTTCATCCAGTGCCTCCACGATGCCTGAAACCAACATGTCTCAAGATGTCAAGTTGAGAATGTTAGGGTCAGGGGGAATGGTCTTGGCTGGAGCTGCCGTACCCTGCATTGCCTTCTTTTTACTTCTTCAGTTTTCTCAAAAGTGGAACAACTGAAATGAATTGCTCTTTGCCAGGATGGACTTGTTTTTTAAGTTCATCCTGGCAAAGAGCAATTCATTTCAGTTGAATAATTTTAACGCTTTCAACAGATAAAAAATAGTGAATTTTATATAATGTTTTTTTTTAGACTTTGTCATGGATTTGGACAAAAAAAAAAAAAACACAGAATTACATCAAACTTTTCATCCTTTAATGTGCTTAGTTTAAATTTTAACATATACAAATGTAGTTAAAAAAAAAGGAAATGTTGATAAAACAGTGAGAGTCAGAATGCATTGCCAGGGCCCCCAATCATCCCCGCTCCTCCTGGTCAGGTGAGGTGTTTGTGGGTAGTATACAGTGGTCCTGGACTTGGGCAATGGAGATGCCCAGACTACAGAGTCCTCCTCTTGTACCTACTGACAAGATCAAAAGGAATACAGGGTATTACATTTGGGGATGGCTTGGCTGCAGGAATTGTTAGGAAGTTGCTAGTGTTGACAGCTAATCACATCTGGGGATCTATTCTGGGTTTTCTGCCTGGATTTACTTACATAGCCTTTGCCATGTTTTGGATATGACTGCAAGGCAGTGGAGGTTTAATATCAAGGTTTTCTTTCTAAATGGACTGCCTTCTTGGGCTGTTGAGCTCCATCTTTCCAAAGCAGTTGGTTATGGGCCACCAATTGTCCAGCTTCTCTTGAATTTGAGCTTAATCCTCAGAGGCTATTTGAGACATGTCATAGAAGCATTTTATAGACAGTGGAAGTTTGTCCCCTCTATCATCCTATGTCACTATAACAATCTTTGGAACATATATAATGGACGTATATAAACATTATATATTTTACTATAAGATTTATAATGTAATCTATAAAATGTATTAATGTTAAAATTGTCAAGTTTAAATTCAGAAATAACAATGCCTTTGATTAAATCACAAATAATTATTTTCATTTTCATTTGTAGGTGAGCATCATTGATATTCAAGAACTATTGAACCTTTCATCCCCTCCAAGACGCTACACTTGCCTTGTCCACTACATTGACCTCTGGTCCAAATACAGTGTTTTGTGGCCCCTAAGACTGAGGGATGTTGAAGAACTGGCCTTTGGGATCGCAAAGAATGTATTTGCCTATTTTGGCTCCCCAAAACAGATTATTTATGATACAAACTTTGATGACGCCCAGCGGCTTGAGGAATCACTGAGGAAATGGTCAAAACAAGTGAAAGTGACCATTGGTCTGCAGGAACCATTAGCCTCATCAGGGCCTGTCCACTGGAAGATTGTAGAAAAACTAAAAGAACTTCTCGTTGAATCCTGGGAAGTGAAGTTGTCCAAATTACAATGTAAGTATTATTTTCCTCTTCAGGGGAGAAGGGCATATATGTTTCAGTTTAAAGAATCTAAACTTATAATGAAAGGAAAAAAATTCTTCTTTGTTTTGTTTTTGTTTTCTTTTTATTCTCACAGATAAATGGAAGTAAACATGTTCATGGAAGTAATCTGCCAAAAAACGGATTTAACATTTCTCTACTGTGCTAGTGTTTTAAAATTTTGCAACATGAAAATTGCAAAAATCTGATTTAAAACCAGGTCTTTTTATTTCTAAAAAAGGAAAATTGAAATATGATTGTATTTTAAATTTGTAATTTCTTTTGTTTCAAGCAACCTTTGATTTTCTCTGCATTAATGTTTCTGGCTGATTAAAAGCAAAGCACTGTATTTAAAGTTATCTCAGAAACTGGAAAAATCTAACAACAAACATTTCTGGAAGAAATTTTCCTTAAAAATTAATTCTTACTTTATTTACTAATAATATTGATTTTATTAATTAGTATTATTATTAATATTAATAATTATTAATTTATTTAATAATAATATCGTTTATATTAATTATAATTATTATTAATAATAAATATAATAATGATTTATTTATTGAAAATTATCTATTAATTTAATAATAATAATATTGATTATTTTAATTAATATTATTAATATTAACAATTATTAATATACTTATTAAAATTATTTTTTTTTAATTTATTTGATAATAATTTTGATTATATGAATATTATTATTAATATCAATAATTAATAATTTGATTTTTAATTTAATTAATAATAATGACAAATTAATTAATATAATTATTATTAATATAATTATTAATATATTAAAATGTATTTATTCATTTTTTTTTAATAATACTGATTGTATTAACAGAATTATTATTAATATTAATGATTATTAATTTACTTATTAAAATTATTTCTTAATTTATTTAATAATAATAATATTGATTCTTATTATTTAATATTATTACTGTAATCATCAGGTATAAAAGAATTGGCCTTTATCTGGTTAAGAATTTTGTGTTTCACAATGTTAGTTGGATAGATTATTAGTATTATTAAATATTTAATTGTGCTATAATCTAACTTTTAATTTAAATTTAGGTTCAGATTTACCCATAAAATTTAAAATTTGTATTCCAATTTAAAATTTAAACAGCTTAGGGTGCTGTTAATTAAATACTTTATGCATCAGGATGGGTATTATGTACATTTATTAATATATGCTATATATATATGTGTGTGTGTGTGTGTGTGTGTGTGTGCGTGTGTGTGTGCGTGCATGTATGTATTTATATGAGCACTTGCATGTACATTTATTTATATTTATTTTTTGATTATATATATATATATATCTTATTTATTATTAGAGATTAAAACAAAAACATCACAACACAATAGCAATCATGTTTCAACACTATAAATATGTCTCCCCAAGTGATAGTAAATTACTGGTAAGTGAACGATTAATTTTAAAAGCAGAATACTTCCTCTTGTTTTGAAAGAGAAAGAGAAGAGAAAAAAACAATTTAAAATGAGGCCTGTGGGTTTACCATGATTAATCAATCAAATGCTAGGTATATGCTAAAATCCAAACCATACAAATAGAAATTCTAGACAGTTTAGTTTGTAGCTGATCCAAATGATTACATTATTTCATAAAATATAAAGAAGTATGATGTTCAACTTTCACAGCAAGTTAAAGAGAAAGGGATGAAGGGATAATCTAGTATAATATCAACTAGCTATATGCTAGGTCGTCCTCCTACATAGAATTTTGTAGTTCATAATTAAAAGGCTTCTTTAAGAAACCAGTAAAAAAAACAAAAAGAAAAGAAAGACAAATCATAAATTCAAAACTACTTTGGTAAATTAATATGCAACTGTTAAGTAAAGATCATCCATATAAGATGTTAATAATACTAACTAGATATCAATACAGTGCTGTATTAAATCAAAATGGTTTTTACACAATAGAATAGTGACTCATATAACATGCACTGCAGTACATCTACCAATTATTACTTGAAGGAAAAGTATTATCAAATTTGAAGTTTAAACATATTGTAAAGTGAAAGGTAAACTATGCCTACAATTTACTGTTAGTTCATTTCTTTGGTTTAATAAAGAGTCTTTATAAATGAATTTGATAATTTCTATTTTCTCTTGTAAGCATAAGAAACAAGGTTTTGAAATTAATCATTCACTCACCAGTAATTCACCATCACCCAAGGAGACACATTTGTAGTGTTGAAACACGATTGCTATTGTGTAGTGATTTTTAACATGTTTTTGTTTTAATCACTGATAATAGATAAATTAAATGTTACGGACAGTGGAATTATACTCCATTTGTTCTTATCTTCAATGGATATATATATATATATATATATATATATATATATATATGACAACTAATTCCAGCTCTAGGCTAGAGAATGGATGAAGGTGGAAAACTGGGGTCTTGTAACCAGTTACTTATAGATGGAGCTCAGAAGTCATATTAGGCAGGCCATCAAGAGGAAGAAAAACCCTGATTTTAAATCTCTGCTGCCTTGTGGTCATGTCCAAACATGGAAAAAGCTATGGATATAAAACCAGACAGAAAACTCAAAGTGGATCTCTGAAGGCAGATGATGAACAAACATGGAAAAAAACATAGTTGTCCCAAAGAAAAGCTATGGATATAAACCAGACAGAAAACTCAGAGGATCTATGGACTGACAACTTTCTGGCAATTCCTAAAACCATACAGAATGGATATAAAACCAGACAGAAAACTCAATCTCTGAAGGCAGATGGCTGTCAACACTGGAATCTGAAGGCAGATGGCAGATGACAGTCAACACTGACAACTTTCTGGCAATTCCTGCAAACATAGTTGTCCCAAAGAAAAGCTATGGATATAAAACCAGACAGAAAACTCAGAGGGATCTCTGAAGGCAGATGGTTGTCAACACTGACAACTTTCTGGCAATTCCTGCAAACATAGTTGTCCCAAAGAAAAAGCTATGGATATAAAACCAGACAGAAAACTCAGAGTGGATCTCTGAAGGCAGATGGCTGTCAACACTGACAACTTTCTGGCAATTCCTGCAAACATAGTTGTCCCCAAGAAAAAGCTATGGATATAAAACCAGACAGAAAAACTCAAAGTGGATCTCTGAAGGCAGATGGCTGTCAACACTGACAACTTTCTGGCAATTCCTGCAAACATAGTTGTCCCAAAGAAAAGCTATGGATATAAAACCAGACAGAAAACTCAAAGATGGATCTCTGAAGGCCCAGATGGCTGTCAACACTGACAACTTTCTGGCAATTCCTGCAAACATAGTTGTCCCAAAAGAAAAGCTATGGATATAAAACCAGACAGAAAAACTCAAAGTGGATCTCTGAACGCAGATGGCTGTCAACACTGACAACTTTCTGGCAATTCCTGCAAACATAGTTGTCCCAAAGAAAAGCTTGTATAAAACCAGACAAAACTCAAAAGCTATGGATATAAAAATTCCCAAACATAGACAGAAATATAAAACCAGACAGAAAACTCAAAGTGGATCTCTGAAGGCAGATGGCTGTCAACACTGACAACTTTCTGGCAATTCCTGCAAACATAGTTGTCCCAAAGAAAAGCTATGGATATAAAAAAAGAAACCAGACAGAAAACTCAAAGTGGATCTCTGAAAAACTCAGATGGCTGTCAACACTGACAACTTTCTGGCAATTCCTGCAAACATAGTTGTCCCAAAGAAAAGCTATGGATATAAAACCAGACAGAAAACTCAAAGTGGATCTCTGAGCATCCCAGATGGCTGTCAACACCAGATGACTGTCAACAACTTTCTGGCAATTCCTGCAAACATAGTTGTCCCAAAAGAAAAGCTATGGATATAAAACCAGACAGAAAAACTCAGAGTGGATCTCCTGAAGGCAGATGGATCTCAACTTTCTGAAGGCCCAAAGATGGATATAAAACCAGACAGAAAACTCAAGTGGATCTCTGAAGGCAGATGGCTGTCAACAACTTTCTGGCAATTCCTGCAAACATAGTTGTCCCAAAGAAAAGCTATGGATATAAAACCAGACAGAAAACTCAAAGTGGATCTCTGAAGGCAGATGGCTGTCAACACTGACAACTTTCTGGCAATTCCTGCAAACATAGTTGTCCCAAAGAAAAGCTATGGATATAAAACCAGACAGAAAACTCAGAGGATCTCTGAAGGCAGATGGCTGTCAACACTGACAACTTTCTGGCAATTCCTGCAAACATAGTTGTCCCAAAGAAAAGCTATGGATATAAAACCAGACAGAAAACTCAAAGTGGATCTCTGAAGGCAGATGGCTGTCAACACTGACAACTTTCTGGCAATTCCTGCAAACATAGTTGTCCCAAAGAAAGCTATGGATATAAAACCAGACAGAAAAACTCAGAGTGGATCTCTGAAGATGACAGTCAACACTGACAAAGGCAATTCCTGCAAACATGTTGTCCCAAAGAAAAGCTATGGATATAAAACCAGACAGAAAACTCAAGTGGATCTCTGAAGGCAGATGGCTGTCAACACTGACAACTTTCTGGCAATTCCTGCAAACATTTTGTCCCAAAGAAAAGGATAAAACCAGACAAAAACTCAAAGTGGATCTCTGAAGGCAGATGGCTGTCAACACTGACAACTTTCTGGCAATTCCTGCAAACATAGTTGTCCCAAAGAAAAGCTATGGATATAAAACCAGACAGAAAACTCAAAGTGGATCTCTGAAGGCAGATGGCTGTCAACACTGACAACTTTCTGCTTCCTGCAAACATAGTTGTCCCAAAGAAAGCTATGGATATAAACCAGACAGAAAACTCAGAGTGGATCTCTGAAGGCAGATGGCTGTCAACACTGACAACTTTCTGGCAATTCCTGCAAACATAGTTGTCCCAAAAAAGCTATGGAAAAAACCAGACAGAAAACTCATGGATATAAAAACACCAGAATTCCTGCAAAAAGTCCCAAAGAAAAAGATCCAGACAGAGATGGGATCTCAACACTGACAACTTTCTGGCAATTCCTGCAAACATAGTTGTCCCAAAGAAAAGCTATGGATATAAAACCAGACAGAAAACTCAAAGTGGATCTCTGAAGGCAGATGGCTGTCAACACTGACAACTTTCTGGCAATTCCTGCAAACATAGTTGTCCCAAAGAAAAGCTATGGATATAAAACCAGACAGAAAAAATCTAGAGTGGATCTCTGAAGGCAGATGGCTGTCAACACTGACAACTTTCTGGCAATTCCTGCAAACATAGTTGTCCCAAAGAAAAAGCTATGGATATAAAACCAGACAGAAAACTCAAAGTGGATCTCTGAAGGCAGATGGCTGTCAACACTGACAACTTTCTGGCAATTCCTGCAAACATAGTTGTCCCAAAGAAAAAGCTATGGATATAAAACCAGACAGAAAAATCAAAAGATGGGTCATCTCTGAAGGCAGATGGATCAACACTGACAACTTTCAACACTGACAACTCTGGCAATTCCTGCAAAACATAGTTGTCCCAAAGAAAGCTATGGATATAAAACCAGACAGAAAACTCAAAGTGGATCTCTGAAGGCAGATGGCTGTCAACACTGACAACTTTCTGGCAATTCCTGCAAACATAGTTGTCCCAAAGAAAAGCTATGGATATAAAGACAGAAAACTCAAAGACTCTGAAAACAGATGGCTGTCAACACTGATTTCTGGCAATTCTGAAACATAGTTGTCCCAAAGAAAAGCTATGGATATAAAACCAGACAGAAAACTCAGAGGGATCTCTGAAGGCAGATGGTTGCAAACTGACAACTTTCTGGCAATTCCTCCAAACAAGTTGTCCCAAAGAAAAGCTATGGATATAAAACCAGACAGAAAACTCAGAGTGGATCTCTGAAGGCAGATGGCTGTCAACACTGACAACTTTCTGGCAATTCCTGCAAACATAGTTGTCCCAAAGAAAAGCTATGGATATAAAACCAGACAGAAAACTCAAAAGTGGATCTCTGAGCATGAATGGCTGTCAACACTGACAACTTTCTGGCAATTCCTGCAAACATAGTTGTCCCAAAGAAAAGCTATGGATATAAAACCAGACAGAAAACTCAAGTGGATCTCTGAAGGCAGATGGCAGTCAACACTGACAACTTTCTGGCAAATAGTTGTCCCAAAGAAAAACATAGTTGTCCCAAAGAAAAGCTATGGATATAAAACCAGACAGAAAAACTCAAAGTGGATCTCTGAAGGCAGATGGCTGTCAACACTGACAACTTTCTGGCAATTCCTGCAAAACATAGTTGTCCCAAAGAAAAGCTATGGATATAAAACCAGACAGAAAAAACTCAAAGTGGATCTCTGAAGGCAGATGGCTGTCAACACTGACAACTTTCTGGCAATTCCATAGTTGTCCCAAAAAATATGGATATAAAACCAAACAGAAAACTCAGAGTGGATCTCTGAAACATAGGCAGAAACCAGACAACTTTCTGAAATTCAACTGCAAACCTGCTGGATTGTCCCCAAAGAAAAGCTATGGATATAAAACCAGACAGAAAACTCAGATCTCTGAGCGCAGATGGCTGTCAACACTGACAACTTTCTGGCAATTCCTGCAAACATAGTTGTCCCAAAGAAAAGCTATGGATATAAAACCAGACAGAAAACTCAGAGTGGATCTCTGAAGGCAGATGACAGTCAACACTGACAACTTTCTGGCAATTCCTGCAAACATAGTTGTCCCAAAGAAAAGCTATGGATATAAAACCAGACAGAAAACTCAAAGTGGATCTCTGAAGGCAGATGGCTGTCAACACTGAAATTCCTGCAAACATAGTTGTCCCAAAGAAAAGCTATGGATATAAAACCAGACAGAAAACTCAAAGTGGATCTCTGATGGCAGATGGCTGTCAACACTGACAACTTTCTGGCAATTCCTGCAAACATAGTTGTCCCAAAGAAAAGCTATGGATATAAAACCAGACAGAAAACTCAAAGTGGATCTCTGAACGCAGATGGCTGTCAACACTGACAACTTTTTGGCAATTCCTGCAAACATAGTTGTCCCAAAGAAAAGCTATGGATATAAAACCAGACAGAAAAATCAGAGTGGATCTCTGAAGGCAGATGGCTGTCAACACTGACAACTTTCTGGCAATTCCTGCAAACATAGTTGTCCCAAAGAAAAGCTATGGATATAAAACCAGACAGAAAACTCAAAGGGATCTCTGAAGGCAGATGGCTGTCAACACTGACACAACTTTCTGGCAATTCCTGCAGATGTCCCAAAGAAAAGCTATGTATAAAACCAGACAGAAAACTCAAAGTGGATCTCTTCTGGCAATTCCTGCAAACAAAGTTGTCCCAAAGAAAAGCTATGGATATAAAAACCAGACAGAAAACTCAAGTGGATCTCTGAAGGCAGATGGCTATCAACACTGACAACTTTCTGGCAATTCCTGCAAAAACATAGTTGTCCCAAAGAAAAGCTATGGATGGATATAAAACCAGACAGAAAACTCAAAAGTGGATCTCTGAAGGCAGATGGCTGTCAACACTGACAACTTTCTGGCAATTCCTGCAAACATAGTTGTCCCAAAAGAAAAGCTATGGATATAAAACCCAGACAGAAAAAATCAAAGTGGATCTCTGAACGCAGATGGCTGTCAACACTGACAACTTTCTGGCAATTCCTGCAAACATAGTTGTCCCAAAGAAAAGCTATGGATATAAAACCAGACAGAAAACTCAAAGAAGTGGATCTCTGAAGGCAGATGGCTGTCAACACTGACAACTTTCTGGCAATTCCTGCAAACATAGTTGTCCCAAAGAAAAAAGCTATGGATATAAAACCAGACAGAAAACTCAGAGGGATCTCTGAAGGCATGACAGTCAACACTGACAACTTTCTGGCAATTCCTGCAAAACATAGTTGTCCCAAAAAAAAAAGCTATGGATATAAAAACCAGACAGAAAACTCCAAAGTGGATCTCTGAAGGCAGATGACTGTCAACATCTGACAACTTTCTGGCAATTTCCTGCAAACATAGTTGTCCCAAAAGAAAAGCTATGGATATAAAACCAGACAGAAAACTCAAAAGTGGATCTCTGGATGGCTGTCCAACACCAACCAACTTTCTGGCAATTCCTGCAACATAGTTGTCCCAAAATATGGATATAAAACCAGACAGAAAACTCAAAGTGGATCTCTGAACATTAACGGACAACTTTCTGGCAATTCCCACAAACATGTTGTCCCCAAACATGGATATAAAAACCAGACAGAAAACTCAAAAGTGGATCTCTGAAGAATGGCTATCCAGAAACTTTCTATGAATTCCTGCAAACATATTGGAAAAGCTATGGATATAAAACCAGACCCAGAAAAATCAGAGTGGATCTCTGAAGGCAGATGGCTGTCAACACTGACAACTTTCTGGCAATTCTGCAAACATAGTTGTCCCAAAAAAAAAGCTATGGATATAAAACCAGACAGAAAACTCAAAGTGGATCACTGAAGGCAGATGGCTATCAACACTGACAACTTTCTGGCAATTCCCTGCAAACATAGTTGTCCCAAAGAAAAAGCTATGGATATAAAACCAGACAGAAAACTCAAAGTGGATCTCTGAAGGCAGATGGCTATCAACACTGACAACTTTCTGGCAATTCCTGCAAACATAGATTGTCCCAAAGAAAAGCTATGGATATAAAACCAGACAGAAAACTCAAAGTGGATCTCTGAAGGCAGATGGCTGTCAACACTGACAACTTTCTGGCAATTTCTGCAAACATAGTTGTCCCAAGAAAAGCTATGGATATAAAACCAGACAGAAAAAACTCAAAGTGGATCTCTGAAGCAGATGGCTATCCAACAAACAACTTTCAGCAATTCTGCAAACATGAGTTGTCCCAAAGAAAAGCTATGGATATAAAACCAGACAGAAAACTCAAAGTGGATCTCTAGCGCAGATGGCTTATCAACACTGACAACTTTTCTGGCAATTCCTGCAAACATGAGTTGTCCCCCAAGAAAAGAAAAAGCTATGGATATAAAACCAGACAGAAAACTCAGAGTGGATCTCTGAAGGCAGATGGCTATCAACACTGTTTCAATTCTTAAGTTGTCCCAAGAAAAGCTATGGATATAAAACCAGACAGAAAACTCAAAAGTGGATCTAGACACAGATGGCTATCCTTTTCACAACTTTCTGGCAATTCCTGCAAATAGAGTTGTCCCAAAGAAAAGCTATGGATATAAAACCAGACAGAAAACTCAAGTGGATCTCCTGAGGCATGACAATCAACTGACAACTTTCTAGCAATTCCTGCAAACATAGTTGTCCCCAAAAGAAAAGCTATGGATATAAACCAGACAGAAAACTCAAATTGGATCTCTGAAGGCAGATGGCTATCAACTTTTACAACTTTCTGGCAATTCCTGCAAACATAGTTGTCCCAAAGAAAAGCTATGGATATAAAACCAGACAGAAAACTCCAAGGTGGATCTCTGAGGCGGATGGCTGTCAACACTGACAACTTTCTGGCTAAAACAGAGTTGTCCCAAAAAGCTATGGATATAAAACCAGACAACACTCAGGTGGATCTCCAGGCAGATGAAAACACTGACAACTTTCAGCAGTTCCTGATAGTTGTCCCAAAAAAAAAGCTATGGATATAAAACCGGACGAAAACTCAGTGGATCTCTGAAGGCAGATGACAGTCAACACGACAACTTTCTGGCAATTCCTGCAAACTATAGTTGTCCCAAAGAAAGCTATGGATATAAAACCAGACAGAAAAACTCAGAGTTGGATCTCTGAAGGCAGATGGCTATCAACACTGACAACTTTCTGGCAATTCCTGCAAACAATTCCCCAAAGAAAACTATGGATATAAAACCAGACAGAAAACTCAGTGGATCTCTGAAGGCAGATGACAGCACTGACAGGCAAAAAAAACATGCAGGAAAACTGGATATAAAACCAGACACAACAACTGAAAGGAATAGCTTTTTGGCAACCTGACAACCTGCATAATTGTCCCAAAAGAAAAATTATGGATATAAAACCAGACAGAAAACTCCAAAGTGGATCTCTCTGAATGCAGAAATATCAACACTACAACTTTCATGAAATGTGCTCTGAAATGACAATCCTTTGTCCCCAGGATATAAAACAAAATATGTTGTCCCAAAAAAAAGCTATGGATATAAAACCAGACAGAAACTCTGAAAAAATGGCTGGATCTCCCCACTGAATAGATAAAAAAGAAGAAGAAAACTTTCTGGCAATTCCTGCAAACATAGTTGTCCCCAAAGGAAAGCAGCAGGATATAAAACCAGACAGAAAACTCAAAGTGGATCTCTGAAAAAGATGGCTTGTCATTTCCTTCCCTTTCTGGCAATTCCTTGCAAACATAGTTGTCCCAAAAAAAGCTATGATATAAAACCCAGACAGAAAATCAGAGTGGATCTCTGAGTCAACTGATGTCATCACTGACAACTTTCTGGCAATTTCCTGCAAACATAGTACTCCCCAAGAAAGCTATGGATATAAAACCAGACAGAAAAAATCTCTGAAGTGTCCTAACCTGTTACAGATGTGGCTCCAACACTGACAAATATGGCTCAAAGTGGACTCTGAAGCATTTGAATTGGCAAACATAGTTTGTCCCAAAAGAAAAACATGGATATAAAACCAGACAGAAAAATCAAATTGGATCTCTGAGGCAATGGCTATCCCAAACAACTTGCAATTCCTGCAATTTTCAGCGTTCCTGAAAAACTCATAGTTGTCTCAACTTCTGGCAATTTGAACCAGGTGAAAAACCAGACGAAAGCTCAGTGGATCTCTGAAGGCAGATGGCTGTCAACACTAAACTTTTTTTCCTGCAAACTTACTTTGAACCAAAGGAAAACGAACATAGCTAAGAGACAGAAAAAACAGAGTGGATCTCTGAAGGCAGATGACATCAAAAAGAAAACTTTCTGGCAATTCCTAGTTGTCCCCAAAGAAAGCTTTTTGATATAAAATTAACGTTTATCAAAGTGGATCTCTGATGGCAGATGGCAACCAACATGACAACTTTCTAAAATTCCTGCAAACAAAGTTGTCCAAAAAAAAGAAATGGATATAAAAACAGACAGAGAACTCAAAAATTGGATCTCTGATGGCAGATGGCTGTCAACACCAGCAATCCTCTTACATGGCCCAAAACTTTCTGAAAGATAGTTGTCTATGGATATAAAACCAGACAAAATTCAAGTGGATTTGAGGCGGATGGCTCCTTTTTAGAGATTTGCCAGAAATGGCTGTATCAACTTTCTGGCAGCAAACATAGTTGTCCCAAAAGATGGATATAAAACCAGACAGAAAATCCATGGATCTCTGAGGCAGATGACATTCGCTTTCTGGCATTCCTGCAAACATAAGACCCAAAAGAGCATGTATAAACCAGCAAAAAGGAAATCTAAAGGAAAAATGGAAATCAAAAAAGGGTACTTTCTTAGAATCAGAAAGATAGATTGTCCCAACAAAAGCTATGGATAATAAAACCAAGAGAGAGGGCTCAAAATGGAGAATTGGACACACAGCAACTTTTGCTTAATTCCACAAACATAGGACTATGGATTATAAACCAGACAGAAAATCAGAGTGAAGGCGCAAATAACTTTCTGGAAATAGTAAGTAAACATAGTTGTCCCAAAGGAAAAGCTATGGATATAAAACCAGACAGTGAATGGATTTCATAAGAACATAGATTTGTCCCCAAAGAAAAGGATAACAGACAAACATTGCTTAGAGCTGGCTATCAAGGATAGGAACTTTCTGATCCATTCCCACTCAGTCATAGTTTCTAAAGAGACAGCACATGGATATAAAGAAAACATATAACTCAAATAGATCTCTGAGCATGGATGTCCTAACGGTTAACTTTATGGCAAACAGAAACTAAATGTCTCAATTTTTAACTATGGATATAAGACAGACAAAAAATAATATAATCTCTGAAAGGCATGAATTGCTATCCCCACCCTACTTTCTGGCGAACCCTATATATATATCCCCAAATATAATATATGGATATAAAACCACTCAGAAGACTTTTGGATCTGTGAAACCCATGGTCACATCACTGGGGCTATTCAACCAATTCCATATATATATATGTACCATCACCCAGGCTTGTGCTAAATATGTTATAGAATGGATCTCTGATGGCGAGTGGCTAAATTGCAACTTTCTGGCAATTCCTGTCCAATTGCCCAAAAGAAAACCTGAATTAAATTTTAAGCCCAGGATGTTTTTGTAATTCCTGCAAACATTCATTAACATAATTGAAAAGGTACTTGTGGATATAAAACCAGGTAAAAAAAATTAAAATTTTCTCTGAAGGCAGATTGCTGTCAACACTGACAACTTTTAAACTCCAAACATAGCTCCCAAAGAAATATAAGTATATAAAACCAAAAAAAAAACTCAAAGTGGATCTCTGAGTCAAAAAGCAGAAACTTTCTGGCAAAATATGTACTTGCAAATAAAACCAGACCAAAATCAGGTTTGATTGCAGATGACAGTCAAATCAGTTTCCTGCAAACATGACCCAAAAAAAGTATGGAAAACCAGAAACAAAACTCACTCTGAATGTTGTCAACATCATCTATGAGAAGAAAAAACTATGGATATAAAAACCAGTTGTCAAAGTACATGGCTGTCCTTAATATTCCTCAAATTTGTTTTTCCCATTTTTTAACTAGATAAAAATAGACAGAAAATCAGTGGATCTCCAGATGTTCCTGTTTTAGTTTTGCAAAAAAATGATAAACTCATACAGCATAATGGCTGTCAAGTGTTGATAGTATAAAGAAAGATATTTTAAAATGGTTTCCTGCAAAATAGCTCCCCAATAAAATATGGATATTTTTGACAATTAAACTCAAAGTTTGCATTTCTACTTTCATGGCTATTTTTATCAATTTCTGGCAATTCACCACCATTTGTACTGACAAAGAAAAGCTGTAGATATAAAACCAGACAATTCCATGGATCTCTGAAGGCAGATGACAAATAATGACATAGTTGTCCCAAAGAATATAAAACCAGAATATTTCTAGCCTTAAATCCAGATTTATATTTTTCTTTTGAATTCCTGCAAACATAGTGTTTAAAGAAAAGCTATTTGTAATTTGTCCAGACAGAAGCATTTTTGTTGGCAGATGGCTGCTCAGCAAAATTTATTTAAAAGAAAACTCCAAAATGGATCTCTGATGGCAGATTAACATTTTCTGAGCTTATAAAAAACCCAAGAAAAGCTATATATAAAACCAGACAGAAAAATATATATGTGACTATCCTTGCACATATATATTTAAACATAGTTGTCCCAAAGAAAACTGAATATAAAACCAGACAGATAGGATCTCTGAAACAGCCACACTGTCTATGGAATTCCTACAAACATACGTCTCAAATAAAGCTATGGATATAAAACCAACCAGAAACTCAAAAGTGGATCCTGGAGAATTCCTGCAGATGAAGGGATATAAAACCAGAAAAACTCTGGCACCTGACATAATCAGGCCGTTGTCCCAAAGAAAAGATGGATATAAACCAGACAGAAAACTCAGAAGGATCTCTGAGGCAGTCCAATCCCAACACACAATAACTTTCTAGAAGAAACATAGTTGTCCCAAAGAAAAGCTATGGATTTTAAGCTCAAAATCTCTGAACGCATCTTTTTTTGCAGTTATATCCAAACATAGAAAGAATCTATAAACCAGAAGAAAAATCCAAATCTCTGAGACAGAAAACCAGAGTTGGAGCTATGGATATAAGACCAAAACTCCAGTGGATCTCTGATTTGGCTGTCAACACTGGACAACCTTTTGTCCCAAAGAAAGCTGTGGATTAAAACCAACAGAAAATCGAAGTGGATCTCTGAAGGCAGATGGCTGCTCAGCTATCCTCAAATGTTGTCCCAAGATAAGCTATGGATATAAAACCATCTTGGTTGCTCAAAGTGGATCTCTGAGCACTTGAATGGCTGTAGTCCTGCAACTTTCTGGCAATTCCACTGCAAACCTAGTTGTCTCAAAGAAAAGTTACTTATAAAACAGTCAGAAAAATGAAGAAGGCAGTCCAATTAAGATGGAAGAAAACTGATTTAAGCTCAATTCTTGCAGTTATATTGTCCCATAGAAAAGCTATGGATATAAAAGCCAGACAGAAACTCAGAGGATCTCTGAATGGCAGATGGCTGTCAACACTGACAACTTTCAGGCAATTCCTACAGCGTTTTGTCCCAAGAAAAGCAAATGACAGAAGGCACAAAGTGGATCTCTGATGGCATTCAACACTTTGTATCAAAACATAGTGTCCCAAAGAAAAGCTATGGATAGAGTGGGCTCTGAAGGCAGATGGCTGTCAACACTGCATGGCTGCAAAACCTGGTGTACAAAGAAAACTGGATATAAAACCAGACAGGTTTAAGGGATCTCTGAAGAGAGGCTAACACTGACAACTTTCTGATGGAGCATAGTTGTCCCAACAAAACTAGATAAAACAGACAGGCAAAGTCCAAGCGCTAATGGCTGAAGAAAACCCTGATTTTAAGAAAAGCTATGGATATAAGACAGACAAAAAGTTTGCAGTTATATCTGAAACAGAGAAAGAATTTCTGGCAATTCCTGCAAACATAGTTGTCCAAAAACCAGAGGATCTCTGAAGGCAATGGCATTTGGCTGACAACTTTCTGGACAACAAACATTTCAAGAACTCCACAGCAGAAAACTCAAAACGGATCTCTGGTACATCCTGTCAGCACTGGCAACTTTTGGCGTATTCCTTGTATCCCCAAGAAAACTTGTCAGACAGGCTCTGAAGGCAGATGGCTATGTACTTTCTAGTTCCTGCAAACATATGTCCCAAAGCCTTTGGATACCATCACCCAATGGATCTCTAGTTTGTGGCTCAGAGAGGTTACTTTCTTTGTAGAGGAGCTGTCCCAACTGAAGAAGGCAGTGGATATAAAGGGAAGAAAAAACCCTGGATCCCAAAGAGGCAGATGGCTATCCAATATCTTTGCAGTTATATCCAAACATAGAAAGAAAAGCTGTGGAAGTAAATCCAGACAGAAAAAACCAGAGTGGAGCCCCATTTGAAAAGCTATTTATAAAACCAGGCTCAGTGGTCAACACTATCCCTTTTGACAACTTTCTGTGAACTCCTACAGCTATAGCCATCCCAAATGTAAAGCTGTGTATATAAAACCGGACAGAAACTCAAATGGCTCTGTTGGCAGATGGCTGGGCCAACTTTCTGGCATGGCCTGCAACATTGTCCCAGGTTTGTGGATATAAAACCAGAGAGGTTACTCAGGTAGATCTCTGAGTGGCAGACCAACAACTGGCAGAAGGCAAACCACCTATGGAAAAAACCCTGGATTTTAAGGCAGATGGCTGTCAACACTAACAACTTTCTGTTAATTCCTCCAAACATAGAAAGAAAAGCTGTGGATATAAAATCTAGACAGAAAACACCAGAGTTGGGATATAAAACCAGACAAGAAAACTCCAATGGCAGATGGCTGTCAACACTGACAACTTTCTGGCAATTCTGTGAACTTGTCCCCAAAGAAAAGCTAAGCCTCTGATCCTCAAATAAAACTAGTATTCCTTTTAAATCTTGTCAGAGTGATGGCCAAGATAGGCCCAAAGAAAAGCTGTAGTCCTGACTGATCTCTCTGAACCTTTGTATACCAAAACAGGTTTGTCTCCAGAGATCAAAGCCAAACGTTGGAAAAAACTAGAAAAACCAGACAGAAAACTCAAAAGGCATCTCTGAACGCAGATGGAAGTCAACCCTGATTTTAATTCCTGCAAACATAGTTGTCCAATAAAAGCTATTATAAAACAGTTATATCCAAACTCTATAGAAAGAATTCCTGTGGAAGTAAAGCTAGACAGAAAAAACCAGAGGAGGCTGCTCCTTTCAGCAACTTTCCCAATGGCATTTGGATATAAACACTGACAAAAAATCAAGTGAACTCCTACAGCAGATAGCTATCAACACTGACAACTTTCTGGCAATTCCTGCAAATATAGTTGTCCCCAAAGAAAAGCATGTAATCAAAGTGGATCTCTGAAAGAATGTATTCCAACTTTCTGGCAATTCACCAAACATAGTATGGCCCAAGAAAAGCTATGGCTATGTAGTCCTGACTATGCATGGCCTTTTGTATACCATCACCCAACTTTCTGCAATTCCTGCAAAACATAGTTGTCCCAAAGAAAAGCTATGGATATAAAACCTGACAGAAAACTCAAAGTGGATCTCTGAAGGCAGATGGCTGTCAACCTGACAACTTTCTGGCAATTCCTGCAAACATAAAGTTGTCCCAAAAAACTCAGCTATCAAACAGAAAAATCTGTGGATAGAAAAGACAAAAAGATCTCTGAAAGATGGCCAAAAAACATAATTCCTGCAAACATAGTTGTCCCAAAGAAAAGCTATGGATAAAACCAGACAGAAAACTCAGCTCCTGAAGGCAGATGACAGTCAACACTGACAACTTTCTGCAAAAACATAGTTGTCCCAAAAGAAAGCTCCCAGACAGAGAAACTCAAAGCAAAGATGGCTGTCAACACTGACAACTTTGGCATTCCTGCAAACATATCCCAAAGAAAAGCCTGGATATAAACAGACAGAAAAATCAAAGGATCTCTGAATCTTGACAACTTTCTGGCAATTCCTGCAAACATAGTTGTCCCAAGAAAAAGCTAAGATATAAAAACAGACAGAAAAATCAGAGTGGATCTCTGAAGGCAGATGGCTGTCAACACTGACAACTTTCTGCAATTCCTGCAAACATACCGATTGTCCCAAAAGAAAAAAGCATGGATATGAAAAACCAGACAGAAAAATCAAAGGCGGATCTCTGAAATCTTTTGGTTGTCAACATCAATAACTTTCGGCAATTCCCTAAAACATAGTTGTCCTAAAGAAAAAGCTATGGATATAAAACCAGACAGAAAACTCAAAAGGATCTCGAAGGCAGATGACTGTCAACACTGACAACTTTCTGGCAATTCCTGCAAACATAGTTGTCCCAAGAAAAGCTATGGATATAAAAACCAGACAAAAACTCAAAGTGGATCTCTGATGGCAGATGGCAGTCAACACTGACAACTTTCTGGCAATTCCTGCAAACATAGTTGTCCCAAAGAAAAGCTATGTATAAAAACCTCAGAGGGATCAAGGCAGAAAGTAACACTGACAACTGGAATTCCTGCAAACATAGTTGTCCCAAAGAAAAAGCGCAGATCAAAGGATCTCTGATGGCAGATGCACTGACAACTTTCACCCAATTCCTGCAAACATAGTTGTCCCAAAGAAAAGCTATGGATATAAAAACCAGACAGAAAAATCAAAGTGGATTCTGAAGGCAGATGGCTTTCAACACTGACAACTTTCTGGCAATTCCTGCAAACATATAGTTGGATATAAACCCAAAGAAAAGCTATGGATATAAAAACCCCAGACAGAAAAATCAGAGTGGATCTCTGAACGCAGATGGCTGTCAACACTGACAATTCCTTAACTTCTGGATATAAACCAACTCCTCTGCAAAAGCCATAGTTGTCCCAAAGAAAAGCTATGGATATAAAACCAGACAGAAAAATCAAAGGGATCAACTTTCTGAAGGCCCAACACTGACAACGCAGATGGCTCTGGCTAATTCCTGCAAACATAGTTGTCCCAAAGAGAAAAAAGTGGATATAAAACCAGACAGAAAACCAACACAACAATTCCAGATTTGTCTGAAAACTCTGAGCAATTCCTGCAAAACCTGCAAACAGAGTTGTCCCAAAGAAAAAGCTATGGATATAAACCAGACAGAAAATCAGTGGATCTCTGAAGGCAGATGACAGTCAACACTGACAACTTTCTGGCAATTCCTGCAAACATAGTTGTCCCAAAGAAAGCTATGGATATAAAAACCAGACAGAAAACTCAGAAGTGGATCTCTGAAGCAGATGACTGTCAACACTGACAACTTTTCTGGCAATTCCTGCAAACATAGTTGTCCCAAAAAAAAGCTATGGATATAAAAACCAGACAGAAAAAACTCCAAAAGTGGATCTCTGATGATGACAGTCAACACTGGCAACTCTGGCAGTTGCAAACATAGTTGTCCCCAAAAAGAAAAGCTGGATATAAAACAACAGAAAACTTTTCTCTGATGGCAGATGGCTGTCAACATCGACAACTTTCTGGCTTTAATTCCTGCAAACATGTTGTCCCAAAGAAAAGCTATGGATATAAAACCAGACAGAAAAATCAGAGTGGATCTCTAAGGCAGATGGCTGTCAACACTGACAACTTTCTGGCAATTCCTGCAAACATAGTTGTCCCAAAGAAAAGCTATGGATATAAAACCAGACAGAAAAATCAAAGTGGATCTCTGAAGGCAGATGGCTGTCAACACTGACAACTTTCTGGCAATTTCCTGCAAACATAGTTGTCCCAAAGAAAAGCTATGGATATAAAAACAGACAGAAAAACTCAAAGTGGATCTCTGAAAGATGGCCAAGTTTCTGGAATTCCTCTTGGATATAAAAAACCAGACAGAAAAATTGTCAGATGAAGGATATAAAACCAGAAAGCAAACCCTGTGGATCTCTGAGCACTGTCAACACTGACAACTTTCTGGCAATTCCTGCAAACATAGTTGTCCCAAAGAAAAGCTATGGATATAAAACCAGACAGAAAAACTCAAAGTGGATCTCTCTGAACAGATGGCTGTCAACACTGACAACTTTCTGTGAATTCCTGCAAACATAGTTGTCCCAAAGAAAAGCTATGGATATAAAACCAGACAGAAAAATCAGAGGATCTCCTGAAGGCAGATGACAGTCAACACTGACAACTTTCTGGCAATTCCTGCAAAACATAGTTGTCCCAAAGAAAAGCTTCAGATATAAACCAGACAAAAACTCATGGATAACGCAGATGGCTGTCAAAACAACTGAAACATAGTTGTCCCAAAGAAAAGCTATGATATAAAACAGACAGAAAAATCAGAGGATCTCTGAAGGCAGATGGTTGTCAACACCACAACTTTCTGGCAATTTAACCCAAAGAAAAGCTCCAGACATCTTTCTGAACGCAGATGGCTGTCAACACTTTTCTGGCAATTCCTGCAAACATAGTTGTCCCAAAGAAAAGCTATGGATATAAACCAGACAGAAAAAATCGAAGGCAGTGGATCTCTGAAGGCCTAGATGGCTGTCAAAACCAGACAGAAAAACTTTCTGATGGCAATTCCTACTGCAAACATAGTTGTCCCAAAGAAAGCTATGGATATAAACCAGACTTTGGATCAGGCAGAAAAAAATCAATTCCCAGTTGGAAAAGCTATGGATATAAAAAACCAGACAGAAAATCAGAGGGATGAAGGCAGATGGCTGACTACACTGACAACTTTCTGGCAAGTTCCCTGCAAAAACAGGGATCTCTGAAGGCAGATGGGTCAACACAAAGAAAAACATAGATGGAAAGCTATGGAAAACCAGACAGAAAACCTCAACGCAGTGGATTAAGGGAAGGTCAAAAGAAAAGCAGGATGACAGAAAAAAATTTTAAGCACACCAACTATCTTTTGCAAAACATATCCTGTCCCAAAGAAAGCTATGGATATAAAAAACCAGACAGAAAACTCAGAGTGGATCTCTGAAGGCAGATGGCAGTCAACACTGACAACTTTCTTGGCAATTCTGCAAAACATAGTTGTCCCAAAGAAAAGCTCTGGATATTCCAGAAAATCATCTTGAAGGCAGATGACAGTCAACACTGGACAACTATGTAATTCTGTTGTCCCAAAGAAAAAGCTATGGATATAAAAAACCAGAAAATCAGAATCTCAGGTCTGAAGGCCAAAGATCCAGGGATATAACACTGACAACTTTGGCTGTCAACACTGACAACTTCTCAAACATAGTTGTCCCAAAAGAAAGCTATGGATATAAAACCAGACAGAAAAAACCCTCTGAAGGATGGTTGTCAACACTGACAACTTTCTGGCAATTCCTGCAAACATAGTCCCAAAGAAAAGCTATGGATAAAAACCAGACAGAAAAACTGTAAAATCAAGATGGATGTCTGAACAGATAGTTGTCTCAAAGAAAAGTCCAACAAAGGCAGACCCACGACAACTTTCTGGCAATTCCTGCAAAACATAGTTGTCCCAAAGAAAAGCTATGGATATAAAACCAGACAGGCTGTCAACACTGACAACGTTGTCCCAAATGAAAAGCTATGGATATAAAATCTTGACAGAAAACTCAAGAGGATCTCTGTAGATGGCTGTCAACACATGGCCTTTGGCAATTCCTGCAAACATAGTTGTCCCAAAAAAGCAATATAAACCAGACAGAAAACTCAGGTTTTGTCAGATGGCCAACACTGACAACAACTTTCTGGCAATAAACAGAGATGGAAAAGCTATCCTTGTACCAGACAGAAAACTCAAAGTGGATCTCTGAGGCAGATGAAAAACACTGACAACTTTCTGGCAATTCCTGCAAACATAGTTGTCCCAAAGAAAAGCTATCAATATAAAACCAGACAGAAAAAACTCAGAGTTCTCTGAAGGCAGATGGCTGTCCACTCAACTTTCTGCCCAAACATAGAAAGAAAAGCTATGGATATAAAACCAGACAGAAAAAAACTCAAAGTGGATCTCTGATGGCAGATGACAGTCAACACTGACAACTTTCTGGCAATTCCTGCAAACATAGTTGTCCCAAAGAAAAGCTATGGATATAAAACCAGACAGAAAAAACTCAGAGTGGATCTCTGATGGCAGATGGCTGTCAACACTGACAACTTTCTGGCTATGTCCCAAAGAAAAGCTATGGATATAAAAAACCAGACAGAAAAATCAAAGATCTCTAATGGCATAGACAACTTTTGGCAATTCCTGCAAACATAGTTGTCCCAAAGAAAAGCTATGGATAAAACCAGACAGAAAAATCAGACATCTCTGAAGGCAGATGGCTGTCAACACTGACAACTTTCTGGCAATTCCTCAAACATAGTTGTCCCAAAGAAAAGCTATGGATATAAAACCAGACAGAAAACTCAGTGGATCTCTGAACGAGATGGCTGTCAACACTGACAACTTTCTGGCAATTCCTGCAAACATAGTTGTCCCAAAGAAAAGCTATGGATATAAAACCAGACAGAAAAATCAGAGGGATCTCTGAAGGCAGATGGCTGTCAACACTGACAACTTTCTGTGAATTCCTGCAAACATAGTTGTCCCAAAAAAAGCTATGGATATAAAACCAGACAGAAAAAACTCAGAGTGGATCTCTGAAGGCAGATGACTGTCAACACTGTATCCTGCAAACATAGTTGTCCCAAAGAAAAGCTATGGATATAAAAACTAGACAGAAAAATCAGAGTGGATCTCCTGAAGGCAGATGGCTATGTCAACACTGACAACTTTTTGGCAATTCCTGCAAACATAGTTGTCCCAAAGAAAAGCTATGGATATAAAACCAGACAGAAAAACTCAAAGGTAGAGATGGCTGTCAACATCGACAACTTTCTGGCAATTCCTGCAAACATAGTTGTCCCAAAGAAAAGCCTGGATAAAAACCAGACAGAAAAATCAAAGTGGATCTCTCTGAACGCAGATGGCTGTCAACACTGACAACTTTCTGGCAATTCCTGCAAACATAGTTGTCCCTGATAAAAACCAGACAGAAAATCTGAATCTCTGAAGGCAGATGGCTGTCAACACTGACAACTTTCTTGGCAATTCCTGCAAACATAGTTGTCCCAAAAGAAAATATGGATATGGACAGAAAAAAATCAGACAGAAAACTCAACACTGAAACTTTCTGGATCTGCAAACCCAAAGAAAAGGGATATAAAAAACAGACAGAAAAATGGGATCTGAAGGCAGATATGCAACACTGACAACTTTCTGGCAATTCCTGCAAACATAGTTGTCCCAAAGAAAAGCTATCAGATATAAAAAACCAGACAGAAAAATCAAAAGTGGATCTCTGAAGGCAGATGGCTGTCAACACGACAACTTTCTATAATTCCTGCAAAGATAGTTGGATCCCAAAGAAAAGCTAAGTGGATATGGCAAAACCAGACAAAAAACTCAAACATGGATCTCAAAGGCAGATGACAGCCAACACTCTGAAGGCAACTTCTGGCAATTCCTGCAAAAACATAGTTGTCCCAAAAAAAATGGATATAAAACCAGACAGAAAACTCAAAGTGGATCTCTGATGGCAGATGGTTGTCAACACTGACAACTTTCTGGCAATTCCTGCAAAACATATTGTCCCAAAAGAAAAAAGCCATGGATATAAAAAACCAGACAGAAAACTCAAAGTGGATCTCTGAAATCAGATGGCTGTCAACACTGACAACTTTCTGGCAATTCCTGTAAAACATAGTTGTCCCAAGAAAAAGCTATGGATAAAAACCAGACAGAAAATCAGAGGGATCTTGAAGGCAGATGACAGTCAACACCGACAACTTTCTGGCAATTCCTGCAAACATAGTTGTCCCAAAGAAAAAAGCATGGATATAAAACCAGACAGAAAACTCAAAAGTGGATCTCTGAACGCAGATGGCTGTCAACACTGATAACTTTTCTGGCAATTCCTGCAAACATAGTTGTCCCAAAAGAAAAGCTATGGATATAAAAACCAGACAGAAAAATCAGAGTGGATCTCTCTGAACGCAGATGGTTGACAACATATTTTTGGCAATTCCTTGAACATAGTTTGTCCCAAAGAAAAGCTATGGATATAAAACCAGACAAAAATCAGAGGGATTCTGATAGATGGCTGTCAACACTGACAACTTTCTGAATTCCTGCAAACATAGTTGTCCAAAGAAAAGCTATGGATATAAAACCAGACAGAAAACTCAAAAGTGGATCTCTGAACGCAGATGGCTGTCAACACTGACAACTTTGGCAATTCCTGCAAACATAGTTGTCCCAAAGAAAAGCTATGGATATAAAAACCAGACAGAAAAATCAAATTGGATCTCTGAAGGCAGATGGCTGTCAACACTGACAACTTTCTGGCAATTCCTGCAAACATAGTTGTCCCAAAGAAAAGCTATGGATATATAAACCAGACAGAAAACTCAAAGTGGATCTCTGAAGGCAGATGGCAGTCAACACTGACAACTTTCTGGCAATTCCTGCAAACAGAGTTGTCCCAAAGAAAAAGCATGGATATAAACCAGGATCAAATGGATCTAAAACCAGACAGAAAACTCAAAGTGATATAAAAACCAGACAGAAAACTCAAAAGTGGATGGCAGATGGCTGTCAAGGCAATTCCTGCAAACAGAGACAGAAAAGCTATGGACCTAAACAACAGAAAACTGAAAGTGGATCTCTGAGGCAGATGACAGTGGCAGATGGTTTGTCCCCAAGAAAAGCTTCTGGCAATGACAGTCCTGCAAACATAGTTGTCCCAAAGAAAGCTATGGATATAAACCAGACAGAAAAATCAGAGTGGATCTCTGAAGGCAGATGGCTGTCAACACTGACAACTTTCTGGCTTTAATTCCTGCAAACATAGTTGTCCCAAAGAAAAGCTATGGATATAAAACCAGACAGAAAAAACTCAAAGTGGATCTCTGATGGCAGATGGCTGTCAACACTGACAACTTTCTGGCAATTCCTAAACATAGTTGTCCCAAAGAAAAGCTATGGATATAAAACCAGACAGAAAAATCAGAGTGGATCTCTATGGCAGATGGCTGTCAACACTGACAACTTTCTGGCAATTCCTGCAAACATAGTTGTCCCAAAGAAAAAGCTATGGATATAAAACCAGACAGAAAAATCAGAGTGGATCTCTGAAGGCAGATGGCTGTCAACACTGACAAACTTTCTGGCAATTCCTGCAAACATTATAGTTGTCTGAAAAACTGGATATAAAACCAGACAGAAAACTCAAGTGGATCTCTGAAGCAGATGGCTGTCAACACTGACAAAATTCCTGCAAACATAGTTGTCCCAAAGAAAAGCTATGGATATAAAACCAGACAGAAAAAACTCAAAAGTGGATCTCTGAAGGCAGATGACAGGTCAACACTGACAACTTTCTGGGTAATTCCTGCAAACATAGTTGTCCCAAAGAAAAGCTATGGATATAAAAACCAGACAGAAAAATCAAAGTGACAGTTCAACTTTCTGAAGGTAACGTCCCAAAGAAAAGCAGATGGTCAATACTAACAACTTTCTGGCAATTCCTCAAACATGGATGTCCCAAAGAAAAATGGATATGGAAAAATGTCAACAGATGACAGTCAACAGAAAACAATTCCTGCAAACATAGTTATCCCAAAGAAAGATGATATAAAACTGAACAGAAAAATCAGAGATCTCTGGGCAGATGCTGTCAACACTGACAACTTTCTGGCAATTCCTGCAAACATAGTTGTCCCAAAGAAAAGCTATGGATATAAAAAACAGACAGAAAAAAGTGGATCAACGAGATGGCTGTCAACATCGACAACTTTTTTGGCTTCCTGCAAGAAGTTGTCCCAAAGAAAAGCTATGGATATAAAACCAGACAGAAAAATCAGAGGATCTCTGAAGGCAGATGAGCAACACTGACAACTTTCTGGCAATTCCTGCAAAACATAGTTGTCCCAAAGAAAAGCTATGGATATAAAACCAGACAGAAAAACTCAACGCAGATGGATCACTGACAACTTTCTGAATTCCTGCAAAACATAGTTGTCAAAGAAAAGCTGATATAAAACAACAGAAAAACTCAGAGGATTCTGAAGGCAGATGGTATAATTCCTGGCAAAACCTGCAAAGTTGTCCCAAAGAAAAGCCATGGATATAAAAACCAGACAGAAAACCAGAAGTGGATCTCTGAAGGCAGATGGTTGTCAACATCGACAACTTCTGGCAATTCCTGCAAAACATATGCTGTCCTAAAGAAAAGCTATGGATATAAAACCAGACAGAAAAATCAGAGGATCTCTGAAGGCAGATGGAACACTGACAACTTCTGATGGCAGAAAGAAAAGCTGGATCAAAACCAGACAGAAAAACTTTCTGATGGCAGAATTCAACACTGACAAACAAACATAGTTGTCCCAAAGAAAGCTATGGATATAAACCAGACAGAAACTCAAAATCTCTGATGGCAGATGGATCTCAACACTGATGGTAGATGGTTGTCAACACTATGGATATAAAAAACCAGACAGAAAATCAGAGGGATTCTGGCAGATGGCTCCCTGCAAACATAGTTGTCCCAAAAGAAAAGCTATGGATATAAAAACCAGACAGAAAAAAAATCAGAGTGGATCTCTGAAGGCAGATGGCTGTCAACACTGACAACTTTCTGGCAATTCCCTGCAAACATAGTTGTCCCAAAGAAAGCTATGGATAGAAACCAAAGAAAACTATGGATATCTGAACGCAGACAGAAAAATTCCTGCAAACATAGTTGTCCCAAAAGAAAAGCTATAAAACCAGACAGGCAGAGGATGGGCAGATGACAGTCAACACTGACAACTTTCTGGCAATTCCTGCAAAACATAGTTGTCCCAAAGAAAGCTATGGATATAAAAAACCAGACAGAAAACTCAGAGTGGATCTCTGAAGGCAGATGGTTGTCAACACTGACAACTTTCTTGGCAATTCCCTGCAAAACATAGTTGTCCCAAAGAAAAGCTATGGATATAAACCAGACAGAAAAATCAGATGATCTCTGAAGGCAGATGACAGTCAACACTGACAACTTTTTTGGCAATTCTGCAAAACATAGTTGTCCCAAAGAAAAAGCTATGGATATAAAAAACCAGACAGAAAATCTCTCTGAAGGCAGATGGATGACACAACTTTCTGAAGGCCCAAAGATGACAATATAACAGACTGACAACTTGGCTGTCAACACTGACAACTTCTGCAAACATAGTTGTCCCAAAAGAAAGCTATGGATATAAAACCAGACACAAAAAACTCAGTGGATCTCTGAAGGGATGGTTGTCAACACTGACAACTTTTTGGCAATTCCTGCAAACATAGTTGTCCCAAAGAAAAGCTATGGATATAAAACCAGACAGAAAAAATCAGAGTGGATCTCTGAAGGCAGATGGCTGTCAACACTGACAACCCCTTCTGGCAATTCTGCAAAACATAGTTGTCCCAAAGAAAAGCTATGGATAAAACCAGACAGAAAAAATCAGAGGATCTCAAGGCAGATGGATCTCACCACGACAACTTTCTGGCAGATGGTTGTCCCAAAGAAAAGCTATGGACAGACAGAAAAACTCAAAGTTCTGATGGCAGATGGCTGCAAACATAGTTGTCCCAAAGAAAAGGTAAAGGATATAAAACCAGACAGAAAAATCAGAGTGGATCTCGAAGGCAGATGACAGTCAACACTGACAACTTTCAAGTAAATTCCTGCAAAACATAGTTGTCCCAAAGAAAGTTTATGGATAAAACCAGACAGAAAACTCAGAGGGATCTCTGAACGTTAGATGGCTGGTCATCACTGACAACTTTCTGGCAATTCCTGCAAACATAGTTGTTCCAAAGAAAGCTGTGATATAAAACCAGACAGAAAATCAGAGTGATCTCTGAACGCAGATGGCTGTCAATACTGACAAATTTTGGCAATTCCTGCAAAACATAGTTGTCCCAAAGAAAAAGCTATGGATATAAACCAGGAGCAGAAAAACTCAGAGTGGATCTTTGATGGCAGATGGCAGATGGCTGTCCCAAAGAAAAGCATGATATAAAACCAGACAGAAACTCAAAGTGGATCTGATGGCAGATGGCTGTCAAAACAACTTTCTAAATTCCTGCAAAACATGTCTCCAAAGAAAAAGCTATGGATATAAAAAACGACAGAAAAACAGAGTGGATCTCTGAAGGCAGATGGCTGTCAACACTGACAACTTCTGGCAATTCCTGCAAACATAGTTGTCCCAAAAGAAAAGCTATGGATATAAAAACTAGACAGAAAACTCATCTGATGGCAGATGGCTGTCAACACTGACAACTTTCTGGTTCCTGCAAACATAGTTGTCCCAAAGAAAAGCTATGGATATAAAACCAGACAGAAAACTCAGAGTGGATCTCTGAAGCAGATGACTGTCAACACTGACAACTTTCTGTTAATTCCCAAACATAGTTGTCCCAAAGAAAAGCTATGGATATAAAACCAGACAGAAAAAACCAGAGTGGATCTCTGAAAGGCAGATGGCTGTCAACACTGACAACTTTCTGGCAATTCCTGCAAACATAGTTGTCCCAAAGAAAAGCTATGGATATAAAAAACCAGACAGAAAACTCAAAGTGGATCTCTGAATGCAGATGGCTGTCAACACTGACAACTTTCTGGCAATTCCTGCAAACATAGTTGTCCCAAAGAAAAGCTATGGATATAAAACCAGACAGAAAACTCAAAGGGATCTCTGAGGCAGATGGCAGTCAACACACTGACAAACTTTCATAATTCCTGCAAACATAGTTGTCCCAAAGAAAAAGCTATGGATATAAAACCAGACAGAAAACCTGAAAATCTGAGCATGAGATGGCTGTCCAACACCGACAACTGACAAAACATAGTTGTCCCAAAGGCTAATATAAAACCAGACAAAAAAATCAGTTGGATCTCTGAAGGCAGATGAAGGTCAAACTGACAAAATTCCTGCAAACATATAGTTGTCCCAAAAAAAGCTATGGATATAAAAACCAGACAGAAAACTCCAAAGTGGATCTCCTGAGCAGATGGCTGTCAACACTGACAACTTTCTGGCAATTCCTGCAAACATAGTTGTCCCAAAGAAAAAGCTATGGATATAAAACCAGACAGAAAATCAAAGTGGATCTCTGAAGGCGAATGGCTGTCAACACTGACAACTTTCTGGCAATTCCTGCAAACATAACAGTCCCAAAAGAAAAAGCAGGATATAAAACCAGACAGAAAACTCAAAGGGATCTCTGAAGGCAGATGGCTGTCAACACTGACAACTTTCTGGCAATTCAAACATAGTTGTCCCAAAGAAAGCTATGGATATAAAACCAGACAGAAAACTCAAAATGGATCTCTGAACGCAGATGGCTGTCAACACTGACAACTTTCTGGCAATTCCTGCAAAGAAAAGAAAAGCTATGGCTATAAAAACCAGACAGAAAACTCAGAGTGGATCTCTGATGGCAGATGGCAACACTGACAACTTTCTGGCAATTCCTGTTGTCCCAAAGAAAAGCTATGGATAAAAACCAGACAGAAAACTCAGAGTGGATCTCTGAACGCAGATGGCTGTCAACACTGACAACTTTCTGGGTCAATTCCTGCAAAAACATAGTTGTCCCAAAAAAAAGCTATGGATATAAAACCAGACAGAAAAAATCAAAGTGGATCTCTGAAGGCAGATGGCTATCAACACTGACAACTTTTCCTGGCATAGTTGTCCCAAAGAAAAGCTAAAAAAACAGAGTTGTCCTGAAGGCCAAGAAAACTTTCTGCTTCCTGTCCCAAAAGATATGGAAAAACCAGACAGAAAACTCAAAGTGGATCTCTGATGGCAGATGGCTGTCAACACTGACAACTTTCTGGCAATTCCTGCAAACATAGTTGTCCCAAAGAAAAGCTATGGATATAAAACCAGACAGAAAAAAAATATATCTCTGAAGGCAGATGGCCAGACAACTTTCTGGCAATTCCTGCAAACATAGTTGTCCCAGAGGCTATGGATATAAAACCAGACAGAAAATCAAAGTGGATCTCTGAAGGCAGATGGCTGTCAACACTGACAACTTTTCTGGCAATTCCTGCAAAATGGCATAGTTGTCCCAAAGGAAAAAACCAGACAGAAAAAATATGGATAAGGCAGATGGCTGTCCAAAAATTCTGCAAACCAGACAGAAAACTCAAAGTGGATCTCTGAGAGATGGCTGTCAACACTGACAACTTTCTGGCAATTCCCCAAACAAGTTGTCCCAAAAGAAAAGCTATGGATATAAAACCAGACAGAAAAATCAGAGGATCTCTGAAGGCAAAGTCAACACTGACAACTTTTTCTGGCAATTCCTGCAAACATAGTTGTCCCAAAAGAAAGCTATGGATAAAAAACCAGACAGAAAACTCAGAGTGGATCTCTGAAGGCAGATGACAGTCAACACTGACAACTTTCTGGCAATTCCAAACATAGTTGTCCAAGAAAAGCTATGGATAAACCAAAGAAAAAGTGGTTCTGGATAAAAAACAATTCCTGCAAGTAGTTGTCCCAAAGGTATGGATATAAAAAACTCAGATGGATCTCTGAAAAGCAACTTGCAAAAACATAGTTGTCCCAAAAGAAAAGCTATGGATATAAAACCAGACAGAAAACTCAAGAGGATCTCTGAAGGCAGATGAACACTGACAACTTCTGGCAATTCTAGAAGGCAGGATATAAAAACCAGACAGAAAACTCAATCACTGACAATGGCTGTCAACACTGACAACTTTCTGGCACCTGCAAACATAGTTGTCCCAAAGAAAAGCTATGGATATAAAAACCAGACAGAAAAATCAAAGTGGATCTCTGAAAGGCAGATGGCTGTCAACACTGACAACTTTCTGACCCTGCAAACATAGTTGTCCCAAAGAAAAAGCATGGATATAAAAACCAGACAGAAACTCAAAGTGGATCTCTGAACGGCAGATGGCTGTCAACACTGACAAAAAACATAGTTGTCCCAAAGAAAAAGCTATGGATATAAAACCAGACAGAAAAATCAGAGTGGAGATGGCTGGCTGAAGGCAGACAAACTTTCTGGCAATGCAAACATAGTTGTCCCAACAAAAGCTATGGATATAAACCAGACAGAAAAATCAAAGGGATCTCTGAAGGCAGATGGCAGTCAACACTGACAACTTTCTGGCAATTCCTGCAAAAAGAAAAGCTATGATATAAAACCAGACAGAAAACTTGATGGCAGATGACGATCAACACTGACAAAAAAACATAGAAAAAAAAGCTATGGATATAAAACCAGACAGAAAGGCAGATGGCTGTCAACACTGACAACTTTTGGAATTCCGCAAACATAGTTGTCCCAAAGAAAAGCTAGATATAAAACCAGACAGAAACACAAAGTGGATCAAGATGGCTTCAACACTTTTCTGGCAATTCCTGCAAACATAGTTGTCCCAAAGAAAAGCTATGGATATAAAACCAGACAGAAAACTCAAAGGATCTCTGAACGCATGAATGGCTGAACACTGCAGATTTCTGGCAATTCCCCAAACATAGTTGTCCCAAAAAAAGCTATGGAAAAACCAAGCTGATCTCTGAAAACTATCAACAACTTTCAGAAAAATTGGATATAAAACCAGAAGGCTCAAAAGATCTCTGAGCATGGCTAACACTGACAACTTTCTGGCAATTCCTGCAAACATAGTTGTCCCAAAGAAAAGCTATGGATATAAAACCAGACAGAAAAATCAAAGTGGATCTCTGATGGCAGAAACACAGACAGAAAAACATAAGTTGTCCCAAAGAAAAGCTATGGATATAAAACCAGACAGAAAACTCAAAAAGGGATTCTGAAACGCAGATGGCTGTCAACACTGACAACTTTTCTGGCAATTCCTGCAAACATTGTCCCCAAGAAAAGCTATGGATATAAAACCAACAGAAAAATCAAAGGATCTCTGAACCAGATGGCTGAAACTGGAACTTTCTGGCAATTCCTGCAAACATAAAGGTCCCAAAAGAAAAGCTATGGATATAAAACCAGACAGAAAAATCAGAGTGGATCTCTGAAGGCGATGGCTGTCAACACTGACAACTTTCTGTGAATTCCTGCAAACATAGGAAAAGCTATGGATATAAAACCAGACAAGAAAACTCAAAATTGATCTCTGAAGGCAGATGGCTGTCAACACTGACAACTTTCTGGCAATTCCTGCAAACATAGTTGTCCCAAAGAAAAGCTATGGATATAAAACCAGAAAAAACTCAAAGTGGATCTCTGACAGATGAAAAAATTCCTGCAAACTCAGATGACAGAGACAACTTTCTGGCAATTCCTGCAAACATTGTCCCAAAGTTGTCAGGTGGATCTCTGAAGGCAGATGACAGTCAACACTGACAACTTTCTGGCAATTCCTGCAAACATAGTTGTCCCCAGACAGAAAAACTCAAAGTGGATCTCCTGAACAGATGGCTGTCAACACTGACAACTTTTTGGCAATTCCTGCAAAACATAGTTGTCCCAAAGAAAACTATGGATATAAAACCAGACAGAAAATCCGGATCTCTGAACAGATGGTCAACACTGACAACTTTCTGGCAATTCCTGCAAATAGAGTTGTCCCAAAGAAAGCTTGGTGGATATAAAACCAAAGAAAAAACTCAAAAGTGAGGATCTCCCCAAAAGAAAAGCTATGGATATAAAACCAGACAGAAAAAAATCAGAGGGATCTCTGAAGGCAGATGGCTGTCAACACTGACAACTTTCTGGCAATTCCTGCAAACATAGTTGTCCCAAAGAAAAATATGGATATAAAACCAGACAGAAAACTCAAGTGGGATATCCTGAAGGCAGAAAACACTGACAACAGAAAAAAATAGTTGTCTCAAAGAAAAGCTATGGATATAAAACCAGACAGGATCTCTGAAGGCAGATGGCTGTCAACACTACAACAACTTTCTGGCAATTCCTGCAAACATAGTTGTCCCAAAAAACCAGAAAAGCTATGGATATAAAACAACCAAACATAGACAGAAAAATCCAGACAGGGATCTCTGAACGCAGATGGCTGTCAACACTGACAACTTTCTGGCAATTCCTGCAAACATTGTTGTCCCAAAAAAAAGCTATGGATATAAAACCAGACAGAAAAACTCAGAGGCAGATGGCTGTCAACACTCCCAGAATATAAAACCAGACAGAAAACTCAAAGTGGATCTCCTGAACACTGAAACAACTTTCTGCACCTTAGCTGTCCCAAAGAAAAGCTATGGATATAAAACCAGACAGAAAACTCAAAGGGATCTCTGAGCATAGATGGCTGTCAACACAACTTTCTGGCACAAACTTTCCCAAAGAAAGCTACCAGACAGAAAAATCCAAATTGGATCCTGAAGGCAAAACATAGTTGTCCCAAAGAAAAATGCTATAAAACCAGACAGAAAACTCAGTGATAAAATGACCAGACAGAAAAACATAGTTATCCCAAAGCTATGGATATAAACCAGACAGAAAACTCAAAATTGGATCTCCAGACAGAAGAATCTCTGAGATGGCTGTCAACACTGACAACTTTCTGGCAATTCCTGCAAACATAGTTGTCCCAAAAAAACTATGGATATAAAACCAGACAGAAAACTCAAAAGTGGTCCTCTGAACGCAGAAAACACTGACAACTTTCTGGCAATTCTCTGCTTATAGTTGTCCCAAAGAAAAGCTATGGATATAAAACCAGACAGAAAAATCAGTGGCTATCCTGAAAGATGGATATAAAACCAGACAGAAAACTGTTGACAACTTTCTTCCTGATAAACAGAGTTGTCCCAAAAAAAGCTATGGATATAAAACCAGACCAGAAAAATCAGCAAACATAGTTGTCCCAAAAAGCTATGGATATATAAAACCAGACAGAAAACTCAAAAGTGGATCTCTGGATCTATGAAGGCAGATGAAGGCAGATGGCTGTCAACACTGACAACTTCTCTGGGCAATTCCTGCAAACATAGTTGTCCCAAAGAAAAGCTATGGATATAAAACCAGACAGAAAAACTCAGAGGGATCTCTGAAGGCAGATGGCTGTCAACACTGACAACTTTCTGGGCAATTCCGCAACATAGTTGTCCCAAAGAAAAAGCTATGGATATAAAAACAGACAGAAAACTGTAAGTGGACTTGAACTAGATGGCTGTCAACACTGACAACTTTCTGGCAATTCCTGCAAACATAAGTTGTCCCAAAGAAAGCCATGGATATAAAACCAGACAGAAAAACTCCAGAGGATCTCTGAAGGCAGATGGCTGTCAACACTGACAACTTTGCAATTCCCTGCAAACATAGTTGTCCCAAAGAAAAGCTATGGATATAAAACCAGACAGAAACTCAAAGTGGGATCTCTGAAACGTAGATGGTTGGCCAACAATGACAACTTTCAAATTCCTGCAAAACAGAGTTGTCCCAAAGAAAGCCATGGATATAAAACTACTGACAAAAACTCAGAGTGGGATCTCTGAAGGCAGATGACAACAAGTCAACACTGACAACTTTCTGGCAAATTCCTGCAAACATAGTTGTCCCAAAGAAAGCTTTCATGATATAAAACCAGACAGAAAACTCAGAGGGATCTTTGAAGGCAGATGGGCTGCCAACACTGACAACTTTGGCAATTCCCAAAACATAGTTGTCCCAAAGAAAAAGCTAAGTGATATAAAACAGAAAAACTCAGAGGATCTCTGAAGGCAGATGGCTGTCAACACTGACAACTTTCTGAGCAATTCCTGCAAACATAGTTGTCCCAAAGAAAAGCTATGGATATAAAAACCAGACAGAAAAAAATGGATCTCTGAGGATGGATCAACACTGAAGGCAATTCCTGCAAACATGGCCCAAGTCAACACAGAAAACGACAACTGTCAACACTGCAATCTGGCAATTCCTGCAAACATAGATTTATTTAAAAGAAAAGCTATGGATATAAAACCAGACAGAAAACTCAAAGTGGATCTCTGAACGCAGATGGCTGTCAACACTGACAAACTTTCTGGCAATTCCTGCAAAACAGAGTTGTCCCAAAGAAAAGCTATGGATATAAAACCAGACAGAAAACTCAGAGGAGATGGCTGTATCAACACTGAAGGCAGATGGTCCCAAAAGAAAATATGGATATATAAAACACTGACAACTTCTCTGGCAGATAGCTGTCAAAACATAGTTTCTCCTGCAAACATAGAAAAGCTATGGATATAAAACCAGACAGAAACTCAGAGTGGATCTCTGAAGGCAGATGGCTGTCAACACTGACAACTTTCTGGCAATTCCCTGCAAAACATAGTTGTCCCAAAAGAAAAGCTATGGATATAAAACCAGACAGAAAACTCAGAGTGGATCTCTGAACGCAGATGGCTGTCAACACTGACAACTTTCTGGCAATTCCTGCAAACATAGTTGTCCCAAAAGAAAAATATAAACCAGCTATGGATATGAAAACCAGACAGAAAACTCCCAGAGGGATCTCAGAAGGCAGATGGCTGTCAACACTGACAACTTTCTAGCAATTCCTGCAAACATAGTTGTCCCAAAGAAAAGCTATGGATATAAAAACCAGACAGAAAAACTCAGACAACTTTCTGGATTCCTGCAAACCTGGTTGTTGTCCCAAAGAAAAGCTATGAACCAGACAGATGGCTGGCTGTCAACTGACAACTTTCTGGCAATTCCTGCAAACAGAGTTGTCCCAAAGAAAAGCTATGGATATAAAACCAGACAGAAAACAAAGAGGACTCCTGAAGGCAGATGACAGTCAACACTGACAACTTTCAAACATAGTTGTCCCAAAGAATAGCTATGGATATAAAATTGGATCTCTGCAAAACATAGTTGTCCCAAAGAAAGAAAGCTATGGATATAAAACCAGACAGAAAACTCAAAGTGGATCTCTGAACGCAGATGGCTGTCAACACTGGACAACTTTTCTGGCAATTCCTGCAAACATAGTTGTCCCCAAAGAAAAGCTATGGATATAAAACCAGACAGAAAACTCTGAAGGCAGATGACAGTGTACTGATTTTCTGGCAATTCCTGCAAACATGGCTTCCCAAGAAAAGGCTATGGATATAAAACCAGACAGAAAACTCAAGATCTCTGAGCATTGGCTGTCAACACTGACAACTTTCACCGGCAATTCCTGCAAACATAGTTGTCCCAAAGAAAAAAACCAGACAAGAAAACTCAAAGTGGATCTCTGGATGATCAAAACCAGACAGAAAAACTATAGATATAAAACCAGAGGATCTCTGAGCAGATGGTTGTCAACACTGACAACTCTTCGCAATTCCTGCAAACATAGTTGTCCCAAAGAAAAGCTATGGATATAAAACCAGACCAAAAATCAGAGGGATCTCTGAAGGCAGATGACAATCAACACTGACAACTTTCTGGCAATTCCTGCAAACATTGTTGTCCCAAAGAAAAGCTATGGATATAAAACCAGACAGAAAAAACTCAGAGGGATCTCTCTGAAGGCAGATGGCAGTCAACACTGACAACTTTCTGGCAATTCCTGCAAACATAGTTGTCCCAAAGAAAAGCTATGGATATAAAAACCAGACAGAAAACTCAGAGTGATCTCTGAAGGCAGATGACAGTCAACACCTGCAAACATGACAACTTTCTGGGCAATTCCTGCAAAACATAGTTGTCCCAAAAGAAAAGCTATGGATATAAAACCAGACAGAAAACTCAAAGTGGATCTCTGATGGCAGATGGCTATCAACACTGACAACTTTCTCTGGATATAAAACCATTCCTGCAAAACATAGTTGTCCCAAAGAAAAGCTATGGATATAAAAACCAGACAGAAAACTCAAAGTGGATCTCTGAATGCAGATGGCTGTCAACACTGACAACTTTCTGGCAATTCCTGCAAACATAGTTGTCCCAAAGAAAAAGCTATGGATATAAAAACCAGACAGAAAAAAATCTCTGAAGGCAGATGGCTATCCTTTTAAAACTTTCTGGCAATTCCTGCAAACAAGTTGTCCCAAAGAAAAAGCTATGGATATAAACCAGACAACAAGTGGATCTCTGATGGCAGATGGCTGTCAACACTGACAACTTTCTGGCAATTCCTGCAAACATAGTTGTCCCAAAGAAAAAGCTATGGATATAAAACCAGACAGAAAACTCAAAGTGGATCTCTGAACGAGATGGCCTGTCAACACTGACAACTTTCTGGCAATTCCTGTAAAAAAGAAAAGCTATGGATATAAAAACCAGACAAAAACTCAAAGTGGATCTCTGAGCGCAATGGCTGTCAACACTGACAACTTTCTGGCAATTCCTGCAAACATAGTTGTCCCAAAGAAAAAGCTATGGATATAAAACCAGACAGAAAACTCAAAGTAGATGTCCCAAAAGCAAAGATAAAACCAGACAGAAAACTCAAAGTGGATCTCTGAGCATGTTTCAAAACATAGTTGTCCCAAAAGAGAAAAGCTGGATATAAAACCAGACAGAAAACTCAAAGTGGATCTCTGAAGGCAGATGGCTTCAACACTGACAACTTTCTGGCAATTCCTGCAAACATAGTTGTCCCAAAGAAAAGCTATAGATATAAAACCAGACAGAAAACTCAAAGTGGATCTCTGAACACAGATGGCTGTCAACACTGACAACTTTCTGGCAATTCCTGCAAACATAGTTGTCCCAAAGAAAAACTATGGATATAAAACCAGACAGAAAATCAGAGTGGATCTCTGAAGGCAGATGGCTGTCAACACTGACAACTTTCTGGCAATTCCTGCAAAACATAGTTGTCCCAAAGAAAAGCTATGGATATAAAACCAGACAGAAAAAACAAAGTGGATCTCTGAAGGCAGATGGCTATCAACACTGACAACTTTCTGGCAATTCCTGCAAACATAGTTGTCCCAAAGAAAAGCTATGGATATAAAACCAGACAGAAAACTCAAAGTGGATCTCTGAATTCCATACAAACATGGAAAAATGTCAACAAACTGACAAAACTTTCTGGCAATTCCTGCAAACATAGTTGTCCCAAAGAAAAGCTATGGATATAAAAACCAGACAGAAAACTCAGAGGAGATGGCTGTCAACACTGACAACTTTCTGGCAATTCCTGCAAACATAGTTGTCCCAAAGAAAAGCTATGGATATAAAACCAGACAGAAAAAAATCAGTGGATCTCTGAAGATGGCAGATGTCAACACTGACAACTTTCTGGCAATTCCTGCAAACATAGTTGTCCCAAAGAAAAAGCTATGGATATAAACCAGACAGAAAACTCAAAGTGGATCTCTGAAGGCAGATGGCCTGTCTTACTGACAACTTTCTGGCAATTTCTGCAAACATAGTTGTCCCAAAAGAAAAGCTATGGATATAAAAAACAGAAAACTCAAAAACTCAGTGGATCTCTGAGCGCAGATGGCTGTCAACACTGACAACTTTCTGGCAATTCCTGCAAACATAGTTGTCCCAAAGAAAAGCTATATAAAAAACCAGACAGAAAAAACTCAAGAGGATCTCTGAAGGCAGATGGCTATCAACACTGACAACTTTCTGGCAATTCCTGCAAACATGACAGTCCCAAAGAAAAGCTATGGATATAAAACCAGACAGAAAAACTCAAAGTGGATCTCTGAAGGCAGATGGCTGTCAACACTGACAACTTTCTGGCAATTCCTGCAAACATAGTTGTCCCAAAGAAAAGCTATGGATATAAAACCAGACAGAAAACTCAGAGGGATCTCTGAAGGCAGATGACAGTCAACACTGACAACTTTCTGGTAATTCCTGCAAACATAGTTGTCCCAAAGAAAAGCTATGGATATAAAACCAGACAGAAAACTCAAAGTGGATCTCTGAAGGCAGATGGCTGTCAACACTGACAACCCAAAGAAAGCTTCTGGCAATTCCTGGCAAACATAGTTGTCCCAAAAGAAAAGCTATGGATATAAAACCAGACAGAAAACTCAAAGTGGATCTCTGAAGGCAGATGGCTGTCAACACTGACAACTTTCTGGCAATTCCTGCAAACATAGTTGTCCCAAAAAAGCTAAATAAAAACCAGACAGCTCATGGATATAAAATGGTTGTCAACCAGACAACTTTCTGGCAAAAATCAAGATTGTCCCAAAAAAAGGGATATAAACCCAGACCGAAAACTCAAGTGGATCTCTGAAGGCAGATGGCTGTCACAACTTTCTGGCAATTCCTGCAAACATAGTTGTCCCAAAGAAAAAGCTATGGATATAAAACCAGACAGAAAACTCAAAGTGGATCTCTGAGGCAGATGGCTGTCACAACAACTTTCTGGCAATTCCTGCAAACATAGTTGTCCCAAAAGAAAAAGCTATGGATATAAAACCAGACAGAAAACTCAAAGTGGATCTCTGAGGCAGATGGCAGTCAACACTGACAACTTTCTGGCAATTCCTGCAAACATAGTTGTCCCAAAGAAAAGCTATGGATATAAAACCAGACAGAAAACTCAAGTGGATCTCTGAAGGCAGATGGCTGTCAACACTAACAACTTTCTGGCAATTCCTGCAAACATAGTTGTCCCAAAAGAAAAGCTATGGATATAAAAACCAGACAGAAAACTCAGAGGGATCTCTGAAGGCAGGCTATCAGATGGCTGTCAACACTGACAACTTTCTGGCAATTCCTGCAAAACATACATAGTTGTCCCAAAGAAAAGCTATGGATATAAAACCAGACATCTCTGAAAAAATCAACTCAAGCAGTCCTGCAACATAGTTGTCCCAAAGAAAAAGCTATGGATATAAAACCAGACAGAAAATTTTCTCTGAGGCAGATGACCTTTTCTGGCAATTCCTGGAAACATAGTTGTCCCAAAGAAAAGCTATGGATATAAACCAGACAGAAAACTCAAAGATCTCTTGGCAGATGTATCAACACTGACAACTTTCTGGCAATTCCTGCAAACATAGTTGTCCCAAAGAAAAAAGCTATGGATATAAAACCAGACAGAAAACTCAGAGTGGATCTCTGAAGGCAGATGGCTGTCAACACTGACAACTTTCTGGCAATTCCTGCAAACATAGTTGTCCCAAAGAAAAGCTATGGATATAAAACCAGACAGAAAAATCAAAGTGGATCTCTGAAGCAGATGGCTGTCAACACTGACAACTTTCTGGCAATTCCTGCAAACATAGTTGTCCAAAGAAAGCTATGGATATAAAACCAGACAGAAAAACTCAAGTGGATCTCTGAACAGATGGCTGTCAACACTTTTCTGGCAATTCCTGCAAAAAACATAGTTGTCCCAAAGAAAAGCTATGGATATAAAACCAGACAGAAAACTCAAAGTGGATCTCTGAAGGCAGATGGCTGTCAACACTGACAACTTTCTGGCAAAAACATAGTTGTCCCAAAGAAAAGCTATGGATATAAAACCAGACAGAAAACTCAGTGGATCTCTGAAGGCAGATGGCTGTCAACACTGACAACTTTCTGGCAATTCCTGCAAACATAGTTGTCCCTCTGAAAGAAAAACTATGGATATAAAACCAGACAGAAAACTCAAAAGGGATCTCTGAAGGCAGATGGCTGTCAACACTGACAACTTTCTGGCAATTCCTGCAAACATAGTTGTCCCAAAGAAAAGCTATGGATATAAAACAGACCAGACAGAAAACTCAGACAGTGGATCTCTGAACGCAGATGACAGTCAACACTGACAACTTTCTGGCAATTCCTGCAAACATAGTTGTCCCAAAGAAAAGCTATGGATATAAAACCAGACAGAAAACTCAGAGTGGATCTCTGAAGGCAGATGGCTGTCAACACTGACAACTTTCTGGCAATTCCTGCAAACATAGTTGTCCCAAAAGAAAAGCTATGGATATAAAACCAGACAGAAAACTCAAATCTCTGAACGCAGATGGCTGTCAACACTGAAGAATTCCTGCAAACATAGTTGTCCCAAAGAAAAGCTATGGATATAAACCAGACAGAAAACTCATCTCTGAAAGGCAAGTGGATCTCTGAAACATAGCCCAAAGAAAAACTGGATATAAAACCAGACAGAAAAACTCAAGGGATCAACAGATGACAAACTTTTCTGGCAATTCCTGCAAACATAGTTGTCCCAAAGAAAAAGCTATGGATATAAAACCAGACAGAAAACTCAAGTGGATCTCTGAACGCAGATGGCTATCAACACTGACAACTTTCTGACCTGCAAACAGAAAAAGAAAAAGCTATGGATATAAAACCAGACAAGAAAACTCAGATGGATCTCTGAAGGCAGATGGCTGTCAACACTGACAACTTTCTGGCAATTCCTGCAAACATAGTTGTCCCAAAGAAAAGCTATGGATATAAAACCAGACAGAAAACTCAAAGTGGATCTCTGAGGCAGATGGCTGTCAACACTGACAACTTTCTGGCAATTCCTGCAAACATAGTTGTCCCAAAAAAGCTATGGATATAAAACCAGACAGAAAACTCAAAGTGGATCTCTGAAGGCAGATGATGGTCAATACTGACAACTTTCTCTGGCAATTCCTGCAAACATAGTTGTCCCAAAGAAAAAGCTATGGATATAAAACCAGACAGAAAACTCAGTGGATCTCTGAGGCAGATGGCTATCAACACTGACAACTTTCTGGCAATTCCTGCAAACATAGTTGTCCCAAAGAAAAAGCTATGGATATAAAACCAGACAGAAAACTCAAGTGGATCTCTGAAGGCAGATGACAGTCAACACTGACAACTTTCTGGCAATTCCTGCAAAACATAGTTGTCCCAAAGAAAAGCTATGGATATAAAACCAGACAGAAAACTCAGAGTGGATCTCTGAAAGGCAGATGGCTATCAACACTGACAACTTTCTGGCAATTCCTGCAAACATAGTTGTCCCAAAGAAAAGCTATGGATATAAACCAGACAGAAAACTCAGGAGTGGATCTCTGAAGGCAGATGACTGTCCTTACTAACAACTTTTCTTGCAATTCCTGCAAACATAGTTGTCCCAAAGAAAAAGCTATGGATATAAAACCAGACAGAAAACTCAGGTAGTGATCTCTGAAGGCAGATGGCTATCAACACTGAACCAACTTTCAAGCAATTCCTGCAAACATAGTTGTCCCAAAAAAAGCTATGGATATAAAACCAGACAGAAAACTCAGAGTGGATCTCTGAGCAGAATGGCTGTCAACACCAACAACTTTCTGGAATTCCTCTTAACATAGTTGTCAAAAAGAAAAGCTATGGATATAAAAACCAGACAGAAAACTCAGAGGATCTCCAAAGGCAGATGACAACACTGACAATAAACTTTCAAGCAATTCCTGCAAACATAGTTGTCCCAAAGAAAAAGCTATGGATATAAAACCAGACAGAAAACCAAAAGGATCTCTGAGGCAGATGACAGTCAACACTGACAACTTTCTGGCAATTCCTGCAAACATAGTTGTCCCAAAGAAAAGCTATGGATATAAACCAGACAGAAAACTCAAAGTGGATCTCAAAGTGATGGCAGATGGCTGTATCAACACTGACAACTTTCAAAATTTCTGCAAACATAGTTGTCCCAAGAAAAGCTATGGATATAAAAATAGACAGAAAACTCAAAGTGGATCTCTGATGGCAGATGGCTGTCAACACTGACAACTTTCTGGCAATTCCTGCAAACATAGTTGTCCCAAAGAAAAGCTATGGATATAAATATAAAACCAGACAGAAAACTCAAAGTGGTCCCATCTCTCAAGAAGCGCAGATGGCTGTCAACACTGACAACTTTCTGGCAATTCCTGCAAACATAATTGTCCCAAAGAATAGCTATGGATATAAACCAGACACAGAAAAATCAAGAGTGGATCTCTGAAGGCAGATGGCTGTCAACACTGACAACTTTCTGGCAATTCCTAGCAAACATATAAAACCAGACAGAAAACTTGTCCCAAAAGAAAGCCTACTGGATATAAAAACCAGACAGAAAACTCAAAGTGGATCTCTGAAAGGCAGATGGCTATCCAACACCAACAACTTTCTGGCAATTCCTGCAAACATAGTTTGTCCCAAAGAAAAGCTATAGATATAAAAAACCAGACAGAAAAACTCAGAGGGCATTCTCTGAAAAGGCAGATGACAGTCAACACAGATGACAACTTTCTGGCAATTCCTGCAAACATAAGTTGTCCCAAAGAAAAAGCTATGGATATAAAGACAGAAAATCAGTGGATCTCTGAAAGATGGCTGTCAACACAGTTTCTGGCAATTCTGCAAACATAGTTGTCCCAAAGAAAAGCTATGAATCCAGACAGAAAACTCAAAGTGGATCTCTAGATGGCTGTCAACACTGACAACTTTCTGGCAATTCTGCAAACATAGTTGTCCCAAAGAAAAGCTATGGATATAAAACCAGACAGAAAACTCAAAGTGGATCTCTGAGATGGTTGTCAACACTGACAACTTTCTGGCAATTCCTGCAAACATAGTTGTCCCAAAGAAAAGCTATGGATATAAAAACAGACAGAAAAATCAGAGTGGATCTCTGAAGGCAGATGGCAGTCAACACTGACAACTCTGGCAATTCCTGCAAACATTGTTGTCCCAAAGAAAAGCTATGGATATAAACCAGACAGAAAACTCAAAGATGGATCTCTGAATTCCTGGCAGATAAAACCAGACAGCTCAGAGTGGATCAACACTGACAACTTTTCTGGCAATTTCTGCAAACATAGTTGTCCCAAAAGAAAAAAACCAGACAGAAAACTATGGATATAAAACCAGACAGAAAACTCACTCAGGATCTCTGAAGGCAGATGGCTGTCAACACCAACTTTCTGGCAATTCCTGCAAACATAGTTGTCCCAAAAAGCTATGGATATAAAACCAGACAGAAAACTCAGAGTGGATCTCTGAGGCAGATGGCTATCAACACTGACAACTTTCTGGCAATTCCTGCAAACATAGTTGTCCCAAAGAAAAGCTATGGATATAAACCAGACAGAAAAAACTCAATGACAGTGGATCTCTGAACGCAGATGGCTGTCAACACTGACAACTTTCTAGCAATTCCTGCAAACATAGTTGTCCCAAAGAAAAGCTATGGATATAAAACCAGACAGAAAACTCAGAGTGGATCTCTGAAGGCAGATGACAAACACTGACAACTTTCTGGCAGATGAAAAGAAAAGCTATGGATCCAGACAGAAAACTCAAAGTGGATCAACTTTCTGGCAATTCCTGCAAACATAGTTGTCCCAAAGAAAAGCTATGGATATAAAACCAGACAGAAAAAACTCAGCATAGATGGATCTCTGACTGCAGATGATCCTGCAAACATAGTTGTCAACACTACAACTTTCTCTGAAGGCAATTCCTGCAAACATAGTTGTCCCAAAGAAAAGCTATGGATATAAAACCAGACAGAAAACTCAAAGTGGATCTCTGAAGGCAGATGGCTGTCAACACTGACAACTTTCTGGCAATTCCTGCAAACATAGTTGTCCCAAAGAAAAGCTATGGATATAAACAGACAGAAAACTCAAAATCTCTGAAGGCAGATGGCTGTCAACACTGACAACTTTTCTGGCAATTCCTGCAAACAGAGTTGTCCCAAAGAAAAGCTATGGATATAAAACCAGACAGAAAACTCAAGTGGATCTCTGAAGGCAGATGACAATCAACACTGACAACTTTCTGGCAATTCCTGCAAACATAGTTGTCCCAAAGAAAAGCTATGGATATAAAACCAGACAGAAAACTCAAAGTGGATCTCTGAAGGCATGATCAACACTGACAACTCAACAATTCCTGCAAACATAGTTGTCCCAACTTTATAAAACCTAGACAGAAAACAATTCCTGCAAACATAACACTGACAACTTGGCAATTCCTGCAAACAAAAAGAAAATGGATATAAAACCAGACAGAAAAATCAGGAGTGGATCTCTGAAGGCAGATGGTTGTCAACACTGACAACTTTCTGGCAATTCCTGCAAACATAGTTGTCCCAAAGAAAGCTATGGATATAAAACCAGACAAAAACTCAGAGTGGATCTCTGAAGGCAGATGGCTGTCAACACTGACAACTTTCTGGCAATTCCTGCAAACATAGTTGTCCCAAAAGAAAAGCTATGGATATAAAACCAGACAGAAAACTCAAAGTGGATCTCTGAGCAGATGGCTGTCAACACTGACAACTTTCTGGCAATTCCTGCAAACATAGTTGTCCCAAAAGAAAAGCTATGGATATAAAACCAGACAGAAAACTCAGAGTGGATCTCTGAAGGCAGATGGCTATCAACACTGACAACTTTCTGGCAATTCCTGCAAACATAGTTGTCCCCAAGAAAAAGCTATGGATATAAAACCAGACAGAAAACTCAAAGTGGATCTCTGATGGCAGATGGCTGTCAACACTGACAACTTTTCTGGCAATTCCTGCAAACATAGTTGTCCCCAAGAAAAAGCTATGGATATAAAAACCAGACAGAAAACTCAAAGTGGATCTCTGAAGGCAGATGGCTGTCAACACTGAAACTTTCTGGCAATTCCTGCAAACATAGATTGTCCCAAAAAAAAGCTATGGATATAAACCAGACAGAAAAAATCAGAGGATCTCTGAAGGCAGATGGCTATCAACACTGACAACTTTCTGGCAATTCCCATGCAAACATAGACAAAAAAACTTGTCCCAAAGAAAAGGCAATTCCTGCAAACATGGATATGGATAAAACCAGACAGAAAACTCAAAGTGGATCTCTGAACGCAGATGGCTGTCAACACTGACAACTTTCTGGCAATTCCAAAAACCCAAAGAAAAGCTATGGATATAAAAAGAAAAAACTCAAAGTGGATCTCTGATGGAAAGTGGAATCTGAACGCATTCCTGCAAAATAGTTGTCCCAAAGAATAGCATGGATATAAACCAGACAGAAAACTCAGAGTGGATCTCTGAAGGCAGATGACTGTCAACACTGACAACTTTCTGGCAATTCCTGCAAACATAGTTGTCCCAAAAAAAAGAAAAGCTATGGATGACAAAAACCAGACAGAAAACTCCAAAGTGGATCTCTGAAGGCAAGGCAGATGGCTGTCAACACTGACAACTTTCTGAACGCAATTCCTGCAAACATAGTTGTCCCAAAGAAAAGCTATGGATATAAAACCAGACAGAAAACTCAAAGTGGATCTCTGAAGGCAGATGGCTGTCAACACTGACAACTTTCTGGCAATTCCTGACAAAACATAGAACGAGATGTCCCAAAAACATAGAAAAAAGCTATGGATATAAAACCAACAGAAAAATTCTCAAACATTGTTGTCCCAAAGATCTCTGAAAAAACCAGACAGAAAAACCAGCTATCAACACTGACAACTTTCTGGCAATTCCTGCAAACATAGTTGTCCCAAAGAAAAGCTATGGATATAAAACCAGACAGAAAAACAGAGTGGATCTCTGAAGGCAGATGGCTATCAACACTGACAACTTTCTGGCAATTCCTGCAAACATAGTTGTCCCAAAGAAAAGCTATGGATATAAAAACCAGACAGAAAACTCAGAGTGGATCTCTGAAGGCAGATGGAACACTCTCTGAGCAATTCCTGCAAACAGAGTTGTCCCAAAGAAAAGCTATGGATATAAAACCAGACAGAAAAATCTCAAAGTGGATCTCTGAAGGCAGATGGCTTTTTCTGGCAATTCCTGCAAACATAGTTGTCCCAAAGAAAAGCTATGGATATAAAAACCAGACAGATATCTTGTCCAATTATGGGAAGAAAAAACCCTATTAAGCTGACAATGCATGGCCTTTGTTATATTCACCCAGGTTTGATAACCAAATCTAGACTTTCGGTGGAGGGGCTCAACAATGGTAAGAAGGCAGTCCAATTACTGACAAAACCCTGATTTTAAGCCTCCAATATCTTTGCAGAAGCTAAGCCAAAACAAATGTAAGTCTGTATAAATCTGAACAGAAAAATGAGGTGGAGCTAATGGCATTTACATGTAGTCCTTTTGACAACTTTCTGTGTATACCAGCTAAACCAGGTCTGCAGGCTCCAGAGAGGTTACTTTAGGTATCTTGTCAGTATGGCCAGAAGAAGGGGCAATGTGGTCCTGAAAATGCATGATTTTAAGCTCCAATACCATTGCAGGTTTGTGCTCCATAGAAAGAATCTACTTCAAGTAGATGAGATACAGAAAACTGAAGGGAGCCCAGTGGGAAGAAAACCCTGACAATCCTCTATCTTTGCAGTTATATATCCAAACATAATGAAAAACGGTGTATCTTTGTACTAGACAGAAAAACGGAAAGAGGGCTAATGGCAGTCCTGACAACACTGTATATTTCTGTGTATACCATCATTCCAGCCATCCTCAATCTCCAGAGAGGTTCCTTTGTATCTGGAGCAATACAACTGAAGAAGGCAGTCTATAAGGGAAGAAAATGCATGGCGCTGTATAATATCACCCAGGTTTTGTGCTCCATAGAAATAGAATCTGTAGAAGTAAACAGACAGAAAACCAGTCAATTAAGGGCATTTGGCCCTGATTTTAAAGCCTCCAATGAACTTTGCAGTTATATCATCCAAATGGTAATACTCTGGATTCTTGTATCTTGTCAGTATGGCCAAAGAGGGGCTAATGTCCTGACTCAACGCGACCTTTCTGTGAACTCCTCAACAAGCCATGCTCCAATCTTCACATCTGTATTCCTTTAACAACTTGTCAGTATGTAGTCCAATTATAAGAAAACTAGTTTCTGATTTCTTAAGCTGTAATATCTTTTGGTAGTTACATCCAAACATAGAAAAAGTTAGTCAAGCACCCAGACAGAAACCAGAAAGGGAGCCTTAATGGCATTTGGCTGTTTACACTGACAATATCTTTTTGCGGACAGTCCAAACATCTCAAATGAATCTGTGTATTCCTTTGTATCTGTCAGAAAAACCAGAGGGGCTATGTATGGCCTGGCTGTCAACATGACATACCATCTGTGAGGCCTAGCTCCAGAGGCCATCCTCAATGTAGCCACTCAACAACTGAAGTATCTTGTCCAATTAAGGGAAGAAAACCCTGGCTTTAAGTCCTGACATGCATTTTGCCTTTATATCCAAATATAGTCTGTGTGCTGGGAAGTAAATTTAGATGGAGCTCAGAGGAGTGAAATGGCATTTGGCAATTAGGGAAAGACAACCTGATTTAAACCTCCAATATCTTTTGCAGTTATGTCAAACATAAAGAATCTGTGGAAGTGTATTCAGACAGAAAACCAGGTGGGGCTAATGGCTTCTGATTGGCTGTCAGCACTGACGCTTCTGTGATACCATCACCCAGGTCTGTGCTCCAGAGAGGTTACTCTGGTAGATGGAGCTCTTTGTGGTATAAGGCAGTCCTAACTATAAAGAAAACCTGATATTAAGCTCCAATATCACCCAGGTCTGTCCAAACATAGAAAGAATGGAGCTGTAGTTGAATCCAGTGGGGAGAAAAACCAGAGGGAAGCCTCCAATATCTTTGCAGTTATGTCAACACATAGAAAGAATCTGTGGAAGTAAATCCCTACAGCAGAGTGGAGCTCCCCAAATGTCAACACATTTGTGAACTCTAGCTTTGCCATCTTGTCAGTCTGTATTCTTGTATCTTGTCAAGAGTGGGGCTATGTAGTCCTGACTATGCATGGCCTTTGGCAATTCCTGCAAAACATAGTTGTCCCAAAGAAAACTTTGACATAAAACTGTATGGAAAACTCAGAGTGAACTGAAGGCTGTCAACACTGAAACCCAGTCAATTCCTGCAAACATAGGAAGAAAAACAGAAAACCCAGGAGTGGATTTTAAGCCTCAATATCTTTTGCAAACATAGTTGTCCTAAAAAAAAGCAGTGGATATAAATCAGACAGAAAAACCAGAGTGGATCCCCAATGGCAGATTGGCTGTCAACACTGACAACTTTCAAGCAATTCCTGCAAACATAGTTGTCCCAAAAGAATACTCTGGATTCCTTTGTACCTTGACAGAAAACTCAGAGTGGATCTATGTAGGCCCTATTATGCAACACTTTGTATAACCATCACCCAAATTTGTGCTCCATAGTTTACTTCAGAAAAGCTATGGATATCAAAAACAGAAAGAAAACTCAGTCATCTCTAAAGGCAGATGACACAGTCCTGACAATAAACTTTCAGCCTCCCCAAAGAAAAGCTATCTTTTGGCTGTCAAACATAGATGGAATAAACCAGACAGAAAAACTCAGAGGGATCTGTGGAAGTGAAATCTAAACATAGACATGGATATAAACCAGACAGAAACTCAAAGTGGATCCCTGATGGCAGATGGCTGTCAACATTGACAACTTTCTGGCAACTCCTGCAAACATAGTTGTCCCAAAGAAAAATGGATAATACTCTGTATTCCTTTGCTGTCAACATCAACCATAAAGTATATAAACCAGCCAGAAAAATCAGAGTGGATCTATGTAGTTCTGACTATACAACTTTCTGGCCTGCAAACAGAAGTCCCCAAAGAAAGCCATGGATATAAAAACCAGACAGAAAACCATCACCCAGATGGCTACTGTGCTCCCAAAGATAGTTGTCCCAAAGAAAAGATGGATATAAACAGACAGAAAAACTCAGAGGAGAAGGCAGTCAGTCAATTAAGGGAAGTTGTCCCAAAAACCCTATTTAAAACCAGACAGAAATCTTTTGAACGAGATGGCAGTTACAACCTGTCAAACATGAAAAATCTTGGATATAAAACCAGACAGGAAACTCAAAGTGGATCCCCAATGGCAGATGGTTGTCAACACCGACAACTTTCTGGCAATTCTGCAAACATAGCTGTCCCAAAGAAAAGTTTATAGATATAAAACCAGACAGAAAACTCAAAGTGGACCCTGAACGCGAGATGGTTGCCAACACTGACAACTTCTGGCAATTCCCAAACATAGTTGTCCCAAAGAAAAGCTATGGATATAAAACCAGACAGAAAACACTGACAAGTGGATTCCTGCAAACATGATGGCAGATGACAGGATCAACACTGACAACTTTCTGGCAATTCCTGCAAACATAGTTGTCCCAAAGAAAGCTATGGAATAAAACCAGACTCTGGATATAAAACCAGACAGAAAAACTCAAAGTGGATCTCTGAAGGCAGATGGCTGTCAACACTGACAACTTTCTGGCAATTCCTGCAAACATAGTTGTCCCAAAGAAAAGCTATGGATATAAAAACAGACAGAAAAAACAAAGTGGATCTCTGAAGGCAGATGACTGTCAACACTGACAACTTTCTGGCAATTCCCAAAGAAGAAAAGCTGCAACAGAAAACATAGTTGTCCCAAAGAAAATAGCTATGGATATAAAACCAGACAGAAAACTCAGAGTGGATCTCTGAAGGCAGATGGCTGTCAACACTGACAACTTTCTGGCAATTCCTGCAAACATAGTTGTCCCAAAAGAAAAGCTATGGATATAAAAAACCAGACAGAAAACTCAAAGTGGATCTCTGAATGCAGATGACAGTCAACACTGACAACTTTCTGGCAATTCCTGCAAACATAGTTGTCCCAAAGAAAAAGCTATGGATATAAAACCAGACAGAAAAACTCAAGGGATCTCTGAAGGCAGATGGCTATCAACACTGACAACTTTCTGGCAATTCCTGCAAACATAGTTGTCCCAAAGAAAAGCTATGGATATAAAACCAGACAGAAAACTCAAAGTGGATCTCTGAACGCAGATGGTCGTCAACACTGACAACTTTCTGGCAATTCCTGCAAACAGAGTTGTCCCAAAGAAAGCTATGGATATAAAAACCAGACAGAAAACTCAAGGCAGATGGATCTCTGAAGGCAGATGGCTGTCAAACACTGACAACTTTCTGGGCAATTCCTGCAAACATAGTTGTCCCAAACATGAAAAGCTATGGATATAAAAAAAGACAGAAAAAAACTCAAAGTGGATCTCTGAGCATGCAGATGGCTGTCAACACTGACAACTTTCTGGCAATTCCTGCAAACATAGTTGTCCCAAAGAAAAGCTATGGATATAAAACCAGACAGAAAAATCAGAGTGGATCTCTGAAGGCAGATGGCTGTCAACACTGACAACTTTCTGGCAATTCCTGCAAACATAGTTGTCCCAAAGAAAAGCTATGGATATAAAACCAGACAGAAAACTCAGAGTGGATCTCTGAAGGCAGATGGCTGTATCAACACTGACAACTTTCTGGCAATTCCTGCAAACATAGTTGTCCCAAAAGAAAAGCTATGGATATAAAACCAGACACCAGAAAACTCAAAGTGGATCTCTGAAGGCAGATGGCTGTCAACACTGACAAACTTTCCTGCAAACATAGTTGTCCCAAAGAAGCTATGGATATAAAACCAGAAAAACAAAGTGGATCTCTGAGATGAGATGGCTGTCCCAACTTTCTGGCAATTCCTGCAAAACATAGCTCCCAAAAGAAAAGCTATGGATATAAAACCAGACAGAAAACTCAGAGTGGATCTCTGAAGGCATGGGCATCAACACTGACAACTTTCTGGCAATTCCTGCAAACATAGTTGTCCCAAAAGAAAAAGCTATGGATATAAAACCAGACAGAAAACTCAAAGTGGATCTCTGAAGGCAGATGGCTGTCAACACTGACAACTTTCTGGCACCTGCAAACATAGTTGTCCCAAAAAGAAAAGCTATGGATATAAAACCAGACAGAAAAAACTCAAAGTGGATCTCTGACAGATGGCAATCAACACTGACAACTTTCTGGCAATTCCTGCAAACATAGTTGTCCCAAAGAAAAGCTATGGATATAAAACCAGACAGAAAACTCAAAGTGGATCTCTGAAGGCAGATGACAGAAAACTCAACACTGACAACTTTCAACATCGAATTCCACAATCAAACATAGTTGTCCCAAAAGAAAAGCTATGGATATAAAACCAGACAGAAAACTCAAGGGATCTCTGAAGGCAGATGGCTGTCAACACTGACAACTTTCTGGCAATTCCTGCAAACATAGTTGTCCCAAAGAAAAGCTCTGGATAAAACCAGACAGAAAACTCAAAGTGGATCTCTGAAGGCAGATGGCTTTCAACACTGACAACTTTCTGGCAATTCTGCAAACATAGTTGTCCCAAAGAAAAGCTATGGATATAAAACCAGACAGAAAACTCAGAGTGGATCTCTGAATGCAGATGGCTGTCAACACTGACAACTTTCTGGCAATTCCTGCAAACATAGTTGTCCCAAAAGAAAAGCTATGGATATAAAACAGACAGAAAAACAGTGGATCTCTGAAAGATGGCTCAACACTGACAACTTTCAGAACTCCCTACAGTTGCTTTTCATCCTCAAATGTAATACTTCAGTATTCTTTGGTATCTGTCAGTATGGCCAAGAGTGGGGGCTATGTAGTCCGACTATGCATGGCCTTTAGACCATCACCCAGGTTTGTGCTCCAGAGAGGTTATGGATATAAACCAGACAGAAAAATCAGTCCATCTATGAAGGCAGATGGCTTTCAACACTGACAACTTTCTGGCAATTATATCCAAACATTGAAAGAAAAGCTGTGGAATATAAACTCAGACAGAAAACCAGAGGGATCTCTTGAAGGCAAAGATGGCTGTCAACACTGACAACTTTCAGAACCCTAAGCAAAACATCAAATGTCCCAAAGAAAAGCTTTGATCTTTAACCAGACATGGCTACAAAGTGGGGCTATGAAGTCCAGATGGCTGCATGGCACTGTATAAATCCACCCAGGTTTGTGCAAAACAGAGGTTCCCAAAGAAAGATGGATATAAAACCAGACAAAAACTGAAGAAGGGATTCCAAGGCAGAGGGAAGAAACCCTGACAATCCAATTCCGCAAACATAGTTGTCCCAAAGAAAAGAATGGATATAAAACCAGACAGAAAACTCAGTGGATCCCTGAATTTGGCTGTTAACACTCGACAACTTTCTTTCGAACTCCTGCAAACAGAGTTGTCCCAAATGAAAAAGCTATGGATATAAAAACCAGACAGAAAAATCAGAGAAAGTGGATCTCTGAGGCAGATGGCTGTCAAGTCCTGACAACTTTCATGGCAATTTGTATACCAAACCCATAGTTGTCCCAGAGAGGTTAATGGATGGATAAAAACCAACAGAAACCAGAGTCCATCTCTGAAGGCAGATGGCATTTAACACTCCAATATCTTTGCAATTCCTGCAAACATAGTTGTCCCAAAGAAAAGCTATGGATATAAAACCAGACAGAAAACTCAAAAGTGGATCTCTCTGAACGCAGATGGCTGTCAACACTGACAACTTTCTAGAACCCTGCAAACATAGTTGTCCCAAATGGATAAAAACAGACAAGAAAAACTCAGAGTGGATCTCTGAAGGCAGATGGCTGTCAACACTGACAACTTTCTGGCAATTCCTGCAAACATAGTTGTCCCAAGAAAGCCATGGATATAAAACCAGACAGAAAACTCAAAAGTGGATCTCTGAATTAATGGAAGAAAACACTGACAACTCTTGGCAATTCCTGCAAACAGAGTTGTCCCAAAGAAAAGCTATGGATATAAAACCAGACAGAAAACTCAGAGGGATCTCTCTGGCAGATGACAGTCAACACTGACAACTTTCTGGCAATTCCTGCAAACATAGTTGTCCCAAAGAAAAGCTATGGATATAAAACCAGACAGAAAAACTCAAGAGTGATCTCTGAAGGCAGATGGCTGTCAACACGACAACTTCTTCTGGCACCTCCTGTAAACATAGTTGTCCCAAAGAAAGCTATGGATATAAAACCAGACAGAAAACTCAGAGTGGATCTCTGAAGGCAGATGGCCGTCAACACTGACAACTTTCTGTGATTCCTGCAAACATAGTTGTCCCAAAAAGAAAAGCTATGGATATAAAACCAGACAGAAAACTCCAGAGTGGATCTCTGAAGGCAGATGGCAATCCTGTCACCGCAAACAGGAAGGTCCTAAAGAAAAGCTGGATATGTCCAGACCGAAACTCAGAGGGACTTTCTGGCAATTTCTGGCTGCAAACATAAAGGTCCCAAAGAAAGCTATGGATATAAACCAGACAGAAAACTCAAAGTGGATCTCCTGAGCATGCAGATGGCTGCCAACATCGACCTTTCTGTATGCAAACATAGTTGTCCCAAAGAAAAGCTATGGATATAAACCAGACAGAAAAAATCAGAGGGATCTCTGAAGGCAGATGACTATCAACACTGACAAACTTTCTGGCAATTCCTGCAAACATAGTTGTCCCAAAAGAAAAGCTATGGATATAAACCAGACAGAAAACTCAGTGGATCTCTGAAGGCAGATGGCTGTCCAACACTGACAACTTTCTGGTAATTCCTGCAAACATAGTTGTCCCAAAGAAAAAGCATGGATATAAAAACCAGACAGAAAACTCAAAGTGGATCTCTGAACGCAGATGGCTGTCCAACACTGACAACTCTGGCAAACATAGTTGTCCCAAAGAAAAGCTATGATATAAAACCGACAGTAACCAGTTGTGTCCCAACAACTCTTCTCTGAAAAACATAGCCTATGGATATAAACCAGACAGAAAAACTCAAGTGGATCTCTGAACGCAGATGGCTGAAGTCAACACTGACAACTTTCTGGCAATTCCTGCAAACATAGATTGTCCCAAAGAAAAGCTATGGATATAAAACCAGACAGAAACTCAGAGTGGATCTCTGAAGAGAGATGACTTATCAACACTGACAACTTTCTGGCAATTCCTGCAAACAGAGTTGTCCCAAAGAAAAAGCTATGATATAAAACCAGACAGAAAACTCAAAGTGGATCTCTGAAGGAGATGACAGTCAACACTGACAACTTTCTGGCAATTCCTGCAAACATAGTTGTCCCAAAGAAAAGCTATGGATATAAAACCAGACAGAAAAACTCAAGTGGATCTCTGAAGGCAGATGGCTGTCAACACTGACAACTTTCTGGCAATTCCTGCAAACATAGTTCCCAAAGAAAGCTATGGATATAAAAAACCAGACAGAAAACTCAAAGTGGATCTCTGAACGCAGATGGCTGTCAACACTGACAACTTTCTGGCAATTCCTGCAAACATAGTTGTCCCAAAGAAAAGCTGTGGATATAAAACCAGACAGAAAAAAAGAGGATCTCTGAAGGCAGATGATGTCAGACAGGCAAAAACATTGTTGTCCCAAAAAAGCATGGATCCAGACAGAAACTCTGAAGGCAGATGGCTGTCAACACTGACAACTTTCTGGCAATTCCTGCAAACATAGTTGTCCCAAAAGAAAAGCTATGGATATAAACCAGACAGAAAACTCAAAGTGGATCTCTGAACGCAGATGGCTGTCAACACTGACAACTTTCTGGCAATTCCTGCAAACATAGTTGTCCCAAAGAAAAAGCTATGGATATAAAACCAGACAGAAAAACTGGATATGGCTGTCAACAACAACTTCTCTGGCAATCCTGCAAAAAAAACATAGGATAGTTGTCCCAAAGAAAAGCATGGATATAAAACCAGACAGAAAAACTCAAAGTGGATCTCCTGAACGCAGATGGTTGTCAACACTGACAACTTTCTGGCAATTCCTGCAAACAGAGTGGTTGTCCCAAACTTTCTGGCAGAAAAGCCCAAAGAAAGCTATGGATATAAAAACCAGACAGAAAACTCAGAGAAGGCAGATGGATCTCTGAAAACATAGGCAGATGATATAAACCAGTCAACAACGAGCGACACGTCAACACCGACAACTTTCTGGCAATTCCTGCAAACATAGTTGTCCCAAAGAAAAGCTATGGATAAAAAACCAGACAGAAAACTCAGAGGATCTCTGAAGGCAGAAACCAACTTTCAAGAAAAGCTATGGATAAAACCAGACAGAAAAACTCAAAGGATCTCTGAACGCAGATGGCTGTCAACACTGACAACTTTCTGGCAATTCCTGCAAAAACAGAGTTGTCCCAAAGAAAAGCTATGGATATAAAACCAGACAGAAAAACCCAGCAGTGGGAACATGAGTTGACAAATTTCTGGCACCTGCAAACATAGTTGTCCCAAAGAAAAGCTATGGATATAAAACCAGACAGAAAACTCAAAGTGGATCTCTGAAAACATGCAGATGGCTGTCAACACTGACAACTTTCTGGCAATTCCTGCAAACATAGTTGTCCCAAAGAAAAGCTATGGATATAAAACCAGACAGAAAAAAACTCAGAGTGGATCTGGATCTCTGAAGGCAGATGACAGTCAACAGATGGCCATTCGACAACTTTCTGGCAATTCCTGCAAACATAGTTGTCCCAAAGAAAAGCTATGGATATAAAACCAGACAGAAAAAATCAGAGTGGATCTCTGAGGCAGATGGCTGTCAACACTGACAACTTTCTGGCAATTCCTGCAAAACATAGTTGTCCCAAAGAAAAGCTATGGATATAAAACCAGACAGAAAACTCAAAGTGGATCTCTGAAGGCAGATGGCTGTCAACACTGACAACTTTCCAATTCCTGCAAACATAGTTGTCCCAAAGAAAAGCTATGGATATAAAACCAGACAGAAAACTCAAAGTGGATCTCTGAAGGCAGATGGCTGTCAACACCGACAACTTTCTGGCAATTCCTGCAAACATAGTTGTCCCAAAGAAAAGCTATGGATATAAAACCAGACAGAAAAATCAAAGTGGATCTCTGAAAGGCAGATGGCTATCCAACACTCAGTTAACAGATGGCTTCTGGCAATTCCTGCAAACAGAGTTGTCCCAAAGAAAAGCTATGGATATAAAAACCAGACAGAAAAATCAGAGTGGATCTCTGAAAGGCAGATGACAGTCCACTGACAACTTTCTGGCAATTCCTGCAAACATAGTTGTCCCAAAAGAAAAACTATGGATATAAAACAGACAGAAAACTCAGAGGATCTCTGAAGGCAGATGGCTGTCAACACTGACAACTTTCTGGCAATTCCTGCAAACATAGTTGTCCCAAAGAAAGCTATGGATATAAAACCAGACAGAAAACTCAAAGATGGATCTCTGAAGGCAGATGGTCCCAAAGGTCAACACTGACAACTTTCTGGCAGATTCCTGCAAACATAGTTGTCCCAAAGAAAAGCTATGGATATAAAAACCAGACAGAAAACTCAAAGTGGATCTCTGAACGCAGATGGCTGTCAACACTGACAACTTTCATAATTCCTGCAAACATAGTTGTCCCAAAAAGAAAAAGCTATGGATATAAAAACGACAGAAACTCAAGTGGATCTCTGAAGGCAGATGACAGTCAACACTGACAACTTTCTGGCAATTCCTGCAAACATAGTTGTCCCAAAGAAAAGCTATGGATATAAAACCAGACAGAAAACTCAAGTGGATCTCTGAAGGCAGATGGCAGTCAACACTGACAACTTTCTGCAATTCCTGCACCCTGCCAAATAGTTGTCCCAAAGAAAAGCTATGGATATAAAACCAGACAGAAAACTCAAAAGGATCTGGATCTCAACACTGATGGCAGATATGGCTGTCAACAACCAGACAAAAACTTTCTTGGCAGATGGCAATTTCCTGCAAACATAGTTGTCCCAAAGAAAAGCTATGGATATAAAACCAGACAGAAAAACAAAAGTGGATCTCTGAATGCAGATGGCTGTCAACACTGACAACTTTCAGCAATTCCTGCAAAACATAGTTGTCCCAAAGAAAAGCTATGGATATGACAGAAAAATATAAAGATGGCCAGACAGGCAATTCCAAAAAATCAAAGAAAAGTGGATCTCCAGACAGGCAGATGGCTGGCTGTCAACACTGACAACTTTCTGGCAATTCCTGCAAACATAGTTGTCCCCAAAGAAAAGCTATGGATATAAAACCAGACAGAAAACTCAAAGTGGATCTCTGAAGGCAGATGGCTGTCAACACTGACAAACTTTCTGGCAATTCCTGCAAAACATAGTTGTCCCAAAGAAAAGCTATGGATATAAAAACCAGACAGAAAACTCTCAGAGGATCTTGAAAGATGGCTGTCAACACTGAAACTTTCTGGATCTCAAAATAGTTGTCCCAAAGAAAAGCTATGGATAAAAACCAGACAGCTGAAAACAACTGACAACTTTCTGGCCAGACAGAAAAAACTCAGAGTGGATCCTGCAAAACATAGGCAGATGGCAACAAAATCTGACAAACTTGTCCCAAAACATATGTCCCAAAGAAAAGCTGGATATAAAACCAGACAGAAAAATCAAAAGTGGATCTCTGAAGGCAGATGGCTGTCAACACTGACAACTTTCTGGCAATTCCTGCAAACATAGTTGTCCCAAAGAAAAGCTATGGATATAAAACCAGACAGAAAACTCAGAGTGGATCTCTGAAGGCAGATGACAGTCAACACTGACAACTTTCTGGCAATTCCTGCAAACATAGTTGTCCCAAAGAAAAGCTATGGATATAAAACCAGACAGAAAACAGAAAACTCAAGTGGATCAACTCTCTGAAAACAGGCAAAGAAAAAAGCTATGATATAAAACCAGACAGAAAACTGACAACTTTTGGCACACTGACAACTTTCAGCATTCCTGCAAACATAGTTGTCCCAAAGAAAAACTATGGATATAAACCAGACAGAAAACTCAGAGGGATCTCTGAAGGCAGATGGCAGTCAACACTGACAACTTTCTGGCAATTCCTGCAAACATAGTTGTCCCAAAGAAAAGCTATGGATATAAAACCAGACAGAAAAACTCAAAGTGGATCTCTGAACGCAGATGGCTGTCAACACTGACAACTTTCTGGCAATTCCTGCAAACATAGTTGTCCCAAAGAAAAGCTATGGATATAAAACCAGACAGAAAACTCAAAGTGGATCTCTGATGGCAGATGGCTGTCAACACTGACAACTTTCTGGCAATTCCTGCAAACATAGTTGTCCCAAAGAAAAGCTATGGATATAAAAAACAGACAGAAAAAATCAAAGTGGATCTCTGAAAATGGCTGTCAACACTGACAACTTTCTGGCAATTCCTGCAAACATAGTTGTCCCAAAGAAAAAGCTATGGATATAAAACCAGACAGAAAACTCAAAGTGATCTCTGAAGGCAGATGGCTGTCAACACTGACAACTTTCTGGCAATTCCTGCAAACATAGTTGTCCCAAAAGAAAAGCTATGGATATAAAACCAGACAGAAAACTCAAAGTGGATCTCTGAAGGCAGATGGCAGATTTCTGGCAATTCATAGTTGTCCCAAAAGAAAAACTATGGATATAAACCAGACAGAAAACTCAATGGATCTCTGAACATAGATGACAGTCCCCAAAGAAAACTTTCTAATTCCTGAAACATAAACCAGACAAAAAACAGAAAACAAAGTGGATCTCTGAAGGCAGATGACAGTCAACACTGACAACTTTCTGGCAATTCCTGCAAACATAGTTGTCCCAAAGAAAAAGCTATGGATATAAAACCAGACAGAAAACTCAGAGTGGATCTCTGAAGGCAGATGGCTGTCAACACTGACAACTTTCTGGCAATTCCTGCAAACATAGTTGTCCCAAAAAAAGCTATGGATATAAAACCAGACAGAAAACTCAAAAGTGGATCTCTGAAAGGCAGATGGCTGTCAACACTGACAAAACATTTCTGGCAATTCCAGACAGAAAACTCAAACATAGATTGTCCCAAACTTTCTGGCAATTCCTGAAAAAGAAAAGCTATGGATATAAAACCAGACAGAAAATCAAAGTGGATCTCTGAAGGCAGATGGCTGTCAACACTGACAACTTTCTGGCAATTCCTGCAAACATAGTTGTCCCAAAGAAAAGCTATGGATATAAAACCAGACAGAAAACTCAAAGTGGATCTCTGAAGGCAGATGGCTGTCAACACTGACAACTTTCTGGCAATTCCTGCAAACATAGTTGTCCCAAAGAAAAGCTATGGATATAAAACCAGACAGAAAACTCAAAGTGGATCTCTGAACGCAGATGGCTGTCAACACTGACAACTTTCTGGCAATTCCTGCAAACATAGTTGTCCCAAAGAAAAGCTATGGATATAAAACCAGACAGAAAAATCAGAGTGGATCTCTGAAGGCAGATGACAGTCAACACTGACAACTTTCTGGCAATTCCTGCAAACATAGTTGTCCCAAAGAAAAGCTATGGATATAAAACCAGACAGAAAAAACTCAAAAGTGGATCTCTGAAACACTGACAACTTTCTGCAGAAACATAGTTGTCCCAAAAGAAAAGCTATGGATAAAACCAGACAGAAAACTCAACTCTGAAGGCAGATGGCAACTTTTCTGGCAATTCCTGCAAACATAGTTGTCCCAAAGAAAAGCTATGGATATAAAACCAGACAGAAAACTCAAAGTGGATCTCTGAAGGCAGATGGCTGTCAACACTGACAACTTTCTGGCAATTCCTCTGTTGTCCCAAAGAAAAAGCTATGGATATAAAACCAGACAGAAAACTCAAAAGTGGATCTCTGAACGCAGATGACAACACTGACAACTTTCTGGCAATTCCTGCAAACATAGTTGTCCCAAAGAAAAGCTATGGATATAAACCAGACAGAAAACTCAAAGTGGATCTCTGAAGGCAGATGGCTGTCAACACTGACAACTTTCTGGCAATTCCTGCAAACATAGTTGTCCCAAAGAAAAGCTATGGATATAAAACCAGACAGAAAAAATCAAAGTGGATCTCTGAAGGCAGATGGCTGTCAACACTGACAACTTTCTGGCAATTCCTGCAAACATAGTTGTCCCAAAAGAAAAAGCTATGGATATAAAACCAGACAGAAAACTCAAAAGTGGATCTCTGAAGGCAGATGGCTGTCAACACTGACAACTTTCTGGCAATTCCTGCAAACATAGTTGTCCCAAAGAAAAGCTATGGATATAAAACCAGACAGAAAACTCAAGTGGATCTCTGAAGGCAGATGACAGTCAACACTGACAACTTTCTGGCAATTCCTGCAAACATAGTTGTCCCAAAGAAAAGCTATGGATATAAAACCAGACAGAAAACTCAAACTCTGAAGGCAGATGGCTGTCAACACTGACAACTTTCTGGATTCCTGAAACATAGTTGTCCCAAAGAAAAGCTATGGATATAAAACCAGACAGAAAAAAATCAGAGTGGATCTCTGAACAGATGACAAACACTTCTGGCAATTCCTGCAAACATAGTTGTCCCAAAGAAAAAGCTATGGATATAAAACCAGACAGAAAACTCAAAGTGGATCTCTGAAGGCAGATGGCTGTCAACACTGACAACTTTCTGGCAATTCCTGCAAACATAGTTGTCCCAAAGAAAAAAAACCAGACAGAAAACTATGGATATAAAACCTATAAAAACCAGACAGAAAAAAAAGCAGAGTGGATCTCTGAAGGCAGATGGCTGTCAACACTGACAACTTTCTGGCAATTCCTGCAAACATAGTTGTCCCAAAGAAAAGCTATGGATATAAAACCAGACAGAAAACTCAAAGTGGATCTCTGAACGCAGATGGCTGTCAACACTGACAACTTTCTGGCAATTCCTGCAAACATAGTTGTCCCAAAGAAAAGCTATGGATATAAAACCAGACAGAAAACTCAGAGTGGATCTCTGAAGGCAGATGGCTGTCAACACTGACAACTTTCTGGCAATTCCTGCAAACATAGTTGTCCCAAAGAAAAGCTATGGATATAAAACCAGACAGAAAAATCAGAGTGGATCTCTGAAGGCAGATGGCTGTCAACACTGACAACTTTCTGGCAATTCCTGCAAACATAGTTGTCCCAAAGAAAAGCTATGGATATAAAACCAGACAGAAAACTCAAAGTGGATCTCTGAAGGCAGATGGCTGTCAACACTGACAACTTTCTGGCAATTCCTGCAAACATAGTTGTCCCAAAGAAAAGCTATGGATATAAAACCAGACAGAAAAATCAGAGTGGATCTCTGAAGGCAGATGGCTGTCAACACTGACAACTTTCTGGCAATTCCTGCAAACATAGTTGTCCCAAAGAAAAGCTATGGATATAAAACCAGACAGAAAACTCAGAGTGGATCTCTGAAAGATGGCTGTCAACACTGACAACTTTCTGGCAATTCCTGCAAACATAGTTGTCCCAAAGAAAAGCTATGGATATAAAACCAGACAGAAAAATCAAAGTGGATCTCTGAAGGCAGATGGCAACACTGACAACTTTCTGGCAATTCCTGCAAACATAGTTGTCCCAAAGAAAAGCTATGGATATAAAACCAGACAGAAAATCAAAGTGGATCTCTGAAGGCAGATGGCTGTCAACACTGACAACTTTCTGGCAATTCCTGCAAACATAGTTGTCCCAAAGAAAAGCTATGGATATAAAACCAGACAGAAAACTCAAAGAAAAATCAAAGTGGATCTCTGAAGGCAGATGGCTGTCAACACTGACAACTTTCTGGCAATTCCTGAAAAGCATATATAAAACCAGTTGTCTCTGAAGGCAATGACAGAAAACAACTTTGGATATAAAAAAAGCTATGATATAAAACCAGACAAAAACTCAAAGTGGATCTCTGAAGGCAGATGGCTGTCAACACTGACAACTTTCTGGCAATTCCTGCAAACATAGTTGTCCCAAAGAAAAGCTATGGATATAAAACCAGACAGAAAACTCAAAGTGGATCTCTGATGGCAGATGGCTGTCAACACTGACAACTTTCTGGCAATTCCTGCAAACATAGTTGTCCCAAAGAAAAGCTATGGATATAAAACCAGACAGAAAAATCAAATCTCTGAAGGCAGATGGCTGGATCTCATAGTTGTCCCAAAGAAAGCTATGGATATAAAACCAGATGGGATCTCTGAAGGCAACTGTCAACACTGACAACTTTCTGGCAATTCCTGCAAACATAGTTGTCCCAAAAACATAGAAAAGAAAAGCTATGGATATAAAACCAGACAGAAAACTCAAAGTGGATCTCTGAAGGCAGATGGCTGTCAACACTGACAACTTTCTGGCAATTCCTGCAAACATAGTTGTCCCAAAGAAAAGCTATGGATATAAAACCAGACAGAAAAATCAAAGTGGATCTCTGAAGGCAGATGGCTGTCAAAAAGCACTGACAACTTTCTGGCAATTCCTGCAAAAACATAGTTGTCCCAAAGAAAAGCTATGGATATAAAACCAGACAGAAAACTCAAAGTGGATCTCTGAAGGCAGATGACAGTCAACACTGACAACTTTCTGGCAATTCCTGCAAACATAGTTGTCCCAAAGAAAAAAAGCTATGGATATAAAACCAGACAGAAAAATCAACAGTGGATCTCTGAAACATAGGCAGATGGATATAAAACCAGTCAACACTGACAACTTTCTGGCAATTCCTGCAAACATAGTTGTCCCAAAGAAAAGCTATGGATATAAAACCAGACAGAAAACTCAGAGTGGATCTCTGAAGGCAGATGGCTGTCAACACTGACAACTTTCTGGCAATTCCTGCAAACATAGTTGTCCCAAAGAAAAGCTATGGATATAAAACCAGACAGAAAACTCAAAGTGGATCTCTGAACGCAGATGGCTGTCAACACTGACAACTTTCTGGCAATTCCTGCAAACATAGTTGTCCCAAAGAAAAGCTATGGATATAAAACCAGACAGAAAAAATCAAAGTGGATCTCTGAAGGCAGATGGCTGTCAACACTGACAACTTTCTGGCAATTCCTGCAAACATAGTTGTCCCAAAGAAAAGCTATGGATATAAAACCAGACAGAAAACTCAAAAGTGGATCTCTGAAGGCAGATGGAACACTGACAACTTTCTGAATTCCTGCAAAACATAGTTGTCCCAAAGAAAAAGCTGGATATAAAACCAGACAGAAAAAATAGTCAAAGAAAAGCTGGATCTCTGACAGAAAACATGAATGGCTGTCAACACTGACAACTTTCTGGCAATTCCTGCAAACATAGTTGTCCCAAAGAAAAAAGCATGGATATAAAACCAGACAGAAAAATCAGAGTGGATCTCTGAAGGCAGATGGCTGTCAACACTGACAACTTTCTGGCAATTCCTGCAAACATAGTTGTCCCAAAGAAAAACTATGGATATAAAACCAGACAGAAAACTCAAAGTGGATCTCTGAACGCAGATGGCTGTCAACACTGACAACTTTCTGGCAATTCCTGCAAACATAGTTGTCCCAAAGAAAAGCTATGGATATAAAACCAGACAGAAAACTCAGAGTGGATCTCTGAAGGCAGATGGCTGTCAACACTGACAACTTTCTGGCAATTCCTGGATATAAAACAAACATAGTTGTCCCCTGCAAAGAAAAAAAGCTATGGATATAAAACCAGACAGAAAACTCAAAGTGGATCTCTGAAGGCAGATGGCTGTCAACACTGACAACTTTCTGGCAATTCCTGCAAACATAGTTGTCCCAAAGAAAAGCTATGGATATAAAACCAGACAGAAAACTCAAAGTGGAGCTCTGAAGGCAGATGGCTGTCAACACTGACAACTTTCTGGCAACTCCTGTAAACATAGCTGTCCCAAAGAAAAAATCAGCTATGGATATAAAACCAGACAGAAAACTCAAAGTGGATCTCTGAAGGCAGATGGCTGTCAACACTGACAACTTCCTGCAAACATAGTTGTCCCAAAGAAAAGCTATTGTCCCAAAGAAAAACCAGACAGAAAACTCAAAGTGGAGCTCTGAAGGCAGATGGCTGTCAACACTGACAACTTTCTTGCAACTCCTGTAAACATAGCTGTTCCAAAGTTTAGTCTAGTTTGCCCCAATTTTGAATATTTATGCACACTTAACAACCTTGAAGTCGTATTACCTTAGGCAGGGTTCTCTGTGCAATACGGGATGGGTAACCACTTAATAATAATAATAATTTTCAATGGTTTTTCAACCCTTTACAGGTTATTTAAAGCCACAAAATAGTTTTAGATTGTAAGAATTTTCTTTTTTTGTCAAGATAATAATGGTTTAATGGTACAAGTCTTGCAAATTAACCTATAGCTGGGGGAGGAGAAGAGAATTCATATCTTTCCCAAGGTTTTTTTGTGTGTAAGTGAATATAATGAAAAACAACTAGATTTTGAACTTGGCTCTCCAATTAATTCCGAGTCATTATCCTTTACACTACATGCACATCCAAGCTTACAGCACGTGATATTCCCAAGTGGTCACCAATCAAGCTACTGACCAAGCTCATCATTGCTTAACTTTGGTGATCATATGTGATGTGGGCCTGAGCTTATTTTTGTTTTAAACACTATAATGTTTGAATTAATAAAAAAATATTGTATTAAAAAAAATCCATATATATATATATATTGCAAGCTAGAGAGCTGGGTGGAGTGCACAGATACTACACTTATCCCAGGAAAATTTGTCAATCTATTTATAAATAATCTTAGTATTATGCTAGTTGTCTACAAGATGTAGAAACATAACAAGGGCAAAAAACAAATGATGAGTTAACACCGTATGCCTAAAACCCAATTTGAAAAAAAAAAAAAATACTTCAGTTATATTTTTTCCTGACCACTTTACATGTTTTCCTATTCATTAATATAATTCCTTTTTTTTGATTTTCTTTTTTCTCTTCAGATATTTCTAATACCAAACTCGTGACCACCCATGGACACATTTCTCCCTACAAAGCCGTAATTGGCAATGATCCCATGACAGAGGCTTTTTCTGAACTTGCTGACAAATACAATTTTTATCATGATTCTCTGCATCCTAATTTTTTATCTACAGCCATGCACAACAGTGAGTATGCTTCTTGTCTGTGTTTTATTAGACGTAGTGTTAAATTAATATCCATGGTTTTCTTTGGACTAATTTCCCCATCTTTGCTTGTTTGCTTTTCTTTTTTTTATAAAAAAAATAGAATGAGGTCACATTAATAGAGAGAGAAAATTACAGATGAATATGATGATTAAAAATGTAGCTTTGACACAATGGATCCTGCTTGATGCCTTAGAACAACCTCATAGTCAAATAGCTTGACCCAGGGCAGCACTACCTCTTCAAGCCACTTGATGTAGGCCTCTGTGTTGAGTCTGAGGCCCTGTGGGAAGATGAATGGAAGCATAACATCGCCATCGATAGCAATCACTCTAAACACCTTCATAATCACTATTAGACTCATCTATCTCTTTCTGAATCCTCTGTACTATCTCCAGATCGACACCCAAACACTTTGAAATGTTCATATTGGAGTTTCTGGCACAAATGCCAAGCAGTACAGCATGACATTTCGAAATTTCTGGTGGAGTTAATTGAATCATGGTCCACTTTTTCTCATAGACAGTGCTCAACTAACCCTACTATACTGTGCAGTTGACAAAATCAAAAACAATGTGCATGTTTGACATTAAAAATATAAAATGGCAACAATTTACCCATCACACCATGTATATTGAAACTTGGAATTGACACGAGAGAGAGCTAGCCTTATATCCTTACTACAGAATTCAGTAAGACTACATTGACTCCAAGTGACATTATATTTCATGATTGTGTTATCTTCATTCAATGGAATGAAGACATAACAACTGTGTTTTACAAGACAATTCTTCTTGTCAGAATCGTTCTTGTGCATATATAATTTACCACACATTCATGCATTGAATACTGCTGCCATAACTGGCCTGGTGCTCCTACTATAAATCTCGAGAGTCTTGGAAAAATTCAAAGAAGTGTCTGTATTGTAATTGGTCACGACCTGGCATCTTGACTTCAGTCACTTTCTCACCATAGCTTCCCTATCTTTTCTATAAATATTTTCATGGCAATTGTTCTGATGAGCAGTTCTCCTGAGTGCCTCGACTGCATGAATTTAAGATACCTTTGTTGATTAAAGATAAAATTGCGACAATTTACTCATCGCACTCTGTATATTATATTGGCATAATTCTGGCCAGCTCTTTGTTGTAATATATACATATTGGTTACTTTGTGGCTACACCAGTATTTATATAATTTACGTTTGAGTTATTGTCTTTATCTTTGTTGTTATTATCACATTTTGGTTTTTGTGCTCTCTGCGCTTTATCAGGTGCTTGTCAATCTAGCTAATCTTCTTTGGTACCCATGTCTTAAAATAACGACCAGCATTCATATTTATGATTGTTATTGCAATATTTTGTTAAAGTTGTTAAGCTCAAATATTTATAGGGGAATTTCTGTGAATATTTTATTTTCATAGAACTCACCATGAATCATTAACTGAACAATTAAGATTCATCAGAAAATTCAAATCAGATAAAACCATGAAATTTTCATTGGTCTTTCTAGTTACTGATTATTACCTGAAACCTTTTACCCTCCTTCTATAGGAACAATTAATAGATGCAGCATTTGAAATCATAAAGGGATTACGTTTGCTAACAGCTCCTGTAAAAATTTCATGGTTTTTTTATTTGAATTTTCTAAATCATAATTCTAAATGATAGAATAAGCTTATAACAATAATATGTATGAATGTAGGTTGTTATTTAAAGATGTAGGAGGGTACAAATGAAAAAAAAAATTGAAATTGAGACAATTTTCCATTTCACTGAAGCAGATGTTAAACATATGAGATTATTATTGCTTCCTCTATCTTCCCTTTCTTTTTTTCTAAAATATTTCCTTCTCCTCCCGTGTTTACCTTTTTTAGTAGCTTTACTGTTTTTTGTCCCCTTCCTGGTGCTTAGATGTTTATCTTCACCGGGACTTCAGTTTGGTGATCTAAAATGTTTACCATGTGTAACTCTAATTTGTTGGAGTCCCTATGGCTGGCATCATTTTCTAATGTAGGTATATTTGTACCGTAAATCCCACTGCTACCACTATGAAATAATTAAGTACTCACTACAAGGCTTGTTTTTTTATACCTTTATTTCTAGTAAAGCCTATTACAATAAGAGTTAATGGTTGTACCCCAGAGTGAGGCTAGCCGGAAGTAAACAAAAGAATTAGGAATTTACTCTGTCCACTACTACCAGGAATTTTTAAGGAGGGATCACACTATCTATTACATGGGATAACGTATGCATCAACTAGAAAAATTATCTTATTAGTCATTTTACTCTAACTATTGCCAATTACTTTAATTCTCTTATTTCATTTTTTCCTCAGATATACCAAATGAAACCAATTTAAATTCTGTTAATGAACTGGCTGGCTATTCTGTATATCAACGATCTACTCCTACCATATCCAATGTCTGCCACATTAACCTCACAAATAGTCCTGTGATATCATCATCCGGTGCTTCTGGCCACCAGATGGCGCCAACACAAACAGCGTGCACAGTGGATGTATGTAATAGCACTACCAATATGACTAAACAGCTGGCACCAACCATCATAGAACAGAAATTGTCACATAACTATGGTAAGTATCAGACCAACATCAATTCTTTAGGATGTCAATATTTCCATGGCAAATGTTCAGATGAGGTGTATACTCTAGATAGATATATAAAAATGGCAAGTAGATGGATTTTACGCTGATTTGAACATTTGATCTGGAGGTTGCCAGGCAGATGAAATATCCACTACACTGGCATTCTTTAGGTTGTCAATATTTCATGGTAAATGCTCAGATGAAATGTATATTTCTGTCAGTCATTGTAGAGGCCATGAGTAAATGTAATTAATCAGCAAAAATACCCAGCAAATGAAACTGACAACATTTCCAATAAACAATAACAAAAGAAAGAAAATATCAGGGTAAAAATAATACTAAGCAGACAATATATATATGCAAAATAAAACTAGGCAACACCACAGTAATCAGTCAAAAGTTCACAAATTAAGAATGATGTTAACATAAAAGAGATACTAGAGTCAAGTGCTTGTAGCATTCTGTCTTTAAGACAAGAAAGAGCAACAATATGGCAGAGGAAACCAAGGAGTGGTCCATTTTATTGGTTAGGAAGAAATCCCAGCATGCATCTGTGCAATTTGTCTATAAATTTGTGGAGGGAATGTTTTTAGCATTCATTTGAAACCAACAGTGTCTCTTTGCTGTAATAAGATAGATATATAAAATGGCAAGTGGATTCTACCCTAATTTTAACACTTGCTTTTAGCCATATCGACTACACCATTATTCTCTTGTTTGAGCTGCATCTTGACTTGCAAATACTAAGTTAAGTGCAGCACAGGTTTAATACTGATCCAAAGCATTGGACCAGGGACTTACATTTTGATCTTAGGCTGAGTGCACAGCTGAGAGGTGCATAAATACTTTTAGCCTAAGCAAAAGTGCCAATATGTAAATAAACTCATTTTTTACTGAAACTAAGTTATTAAGAAACAGAAAAATTTTGTTAGAAACAAAGAAAAGAGTACTGAACTGTTACATAATATCAGTCCTCCTATATGGCAGTGAATGCTGCATAATTTCCTCACAGATGAAGAAGAGACTTGAAGCAACAGAAATGTGGTTCTACAGAAGGATGCTGAGAATAACATGAACTGAACATATTAGCAACAATGAATTTTTTTAAAAGAATGGAAACAAGAAGGACATTTATACTTAACATCAGGAGACAAAATTTCTAGGGCACATAATGAGAATAGAGGGCTCAGAAAATTCGATACTCATGGGACTGTTGATTTCAATCTTTAGGAATGACTGCAAAACATTTGTCCCTCTCCAATTTATAGGCAGAAGCATGCAAATGCATGCTGGGATTTTTTCTTTGCCAATAAAATAGGCTGGTTCACAGTTTCATCTGACTCAGTCTCGGTCTGTCTTGTCTTGAACTCAGAATGCTACGTTTGCTTTCTTTTGTGTGTCAACCCCCAACTTTTTGCCACATTACTGTTGCTTTGCCTTGCATATATTGTTTGCTTGCTTTATATTAATTTGTACCCTGTTCTTGTATTTTTCTTGTTAATTGCTTATTGTAAATTTTGTCAATTCTCTTTGTTGCTCAATTCTGTTACTTATTTTGCATTTGACTCACTCCACAGTATTGATGGCATGAGAGAAAAAGGAAACCAACACATAACATACCTAACAAGCTTGTGTAAATGGATGGCAGAACAGAGTTTAGGAGACAAAAAGATAAAATTTACTAACAAAGGACAAGAAATTTTGGAGAGTCATTCTGGTAAAGCTTTATTATCTTCATATTTATGAGGAGTACTTAAAAGTTCTTAACTCAGCCCACTTCCCAAAATTCTAACCAAATGTGACAATATGAATAGGACATCCACATAGAAAAAAAAGTGTGCTTTTATCTTAATTTCAAGGCTGGTTAACAAGTGGCATCCACTTGATCAAAAAGAAACAAATGAATAAATAATTAAAAGAAGGTTGTTGGGGTCAAGTGACACCAACATCAGATGTTACTGGTTTCCAGTTTATCATCTATATCAACAGTTGTGCTTGGGATTAAGGAAGTCAGTTTTGGTCTAACCTTGGGGAACTGGCTGTCTCTCAAGTAGTTTTGATGCTGCCTGTTTGTGTTGCTAGCACACATCATGATGTCAAGATGGATAAAAATTTTGGTCAAAAGACAAGTCGAAAGGAAGAGCTGTGCTGTTAGCTTGTCATGGCCAAAATAAACATAATAAGTCATTTACCAGTTGGTGGAAAGTTAGGTGAGATACCTGTTGTACGTTTACAGAAATGACTGAACATCATAAGTTGTTTTTAATCCTTTTTTAATCAGGCAAAGAATTAACCTTTACCCTCTTCCTCAAATCTCAAATCTTTTCAGAATTCACTTATACACACACACACACACACACATATATATATATATATATTTTTATATATATATATATATATATATATATATATATATATATATATCTTTCAGCCATGTCTCAGTGATTTTTTTTTTATATATATAGGTTCCGTATCTTCCTCTATGGACCCGTATCCTTCTAGTGGGTCACAGGTTACCACAGTGGATGTCCATTCACAGGACAGGACTAAAATGGTTGCTAATAATGGTGACCATGCTAATCACTTGATTTACATTGATGATGATGAAGATGATGATGATGGTAATGATACCAAAAACATTCCATTAATTGAAGGTTTCGGTTCAACTGCACAGTCTTCTGATACTGAAAATCCTACAGAAGAGCATCCTGTTGAAAGCAGTGGTCCTAAAAACATCTTACTGGGAGACTTTAGCTCAAATGTTCAACCATTGACCTCTCAGAGTTTTACAACACAGCCTGAGATTGCTGACAATGATACTAAAAACATCCTGTTAATTGAAGATTTCAATTCAGCTGAGCAGCCCTCAACTTCTCAGAACTCTACAGAAGTTGAAGCAGATCAGTCTGGTGAGTAAAGTAATTTATTGCTTCAGTATAACTTTTGAGTTCATGTCACATTTTAAAAAAACTTTCTTTATATGGTAAACTCTTTCACTTACTAATATTGTAAAAAAAAAATAACAACAAATAACTTCTCTGGCTTTAACCTGAAATTAAATGGAGATATATCATAATGTATTTTAAATATTAAACTGTGGGTTAATTTTATATTTGAAACCAGAAATTAAATCCTGCATCTAAAACTTTATAATTCATAAGGGAAATATATTTTACTACCAACATGTCTATGGCATTATATGGCAAAAATAGATATATGTCTTTCCTTAATAAGTTGTTTGGTGTTGGTTTGATTAGTGAAAAATCATTTAAATTGCGCAAATTTCTCAACATATTAAGTCAGAGGTCAATGATGCAATAATTGACAAATCTAAATAATCTGTGATATGTACAACATTTTATTATGACTTTAAAAACTTAGCTTTTGAAAGAGTTTATGTTGACTTAAGATATACAATATATTAAAACGAATAGTTGCAGCAAGGGTAAGAAGAAAAATACTACTCACCATAAGGTGGTGAATCAAAAAATATAACAAAAAAAAGAACCTAATTGTTTAGTATTCCTCACTCTTCAGAGTTCAAGTGATGACAAAACATAAATATGTGTGACTAAAGTCATTGAAGGACAAAACAAACACTACTAGAGAATCAGCACACTGAATCCTAGATGGCCTACACCATGATCCAGGGACCATTCCCTCTGCCTTACAGTAGGAAGGCTGCCCAGATTCGACATACATTATTCCCAAATGGCAATCTGCATGTGCTCTGTTGACATTTGTGAAAAATCTGTGGTATAAGACGAGCCACAAACTACTTATAAGTTCTCTGTAACCATGGAACTAGATATAGTCACATGTGTTCGTATATTTTCATATCCCCTCTATAGATTTTTAGTCATTGTGCATATAAGTTTTGTCCTTGATTGAGCTCTGAACAGCAAGGAGCAATAACTAGTTAGCTTTTTCTTTTTTCTTTATTTGTTATATTTTTTTGATTCACACTTTACTGTGGCTAATATTTTTTGTTTTATCCTTGCTCTTTCTTACCCTCTTGTTTTAATATATTTGTATGTATTATGTGAATGTAGACGCTTAATATATTTGTTAAAATGTGAAAAATCATTTAGATTGTGTTGATTTCCAGATATGTCAGAAGTTTATGTGATTCAATAAGAAATAATTTTGCAATTAAAACATTCATAAGAATTGTTTTTAAGATTTAATTTTTCTGTTGGATTTCATGAAAATGCAACAAAGGATATTTTTTTTTGATTTTTTTGTTTTTCCAGACAGAATCTATCATGAAATTGTTGATTTCAAAAGCATTTCATTCATTATATTGTCACATTAAATTTGTTAACTATTTTACAAGAATTCAAGTAATAGCACAACAATGTTTTGTAGGTCCTTATAATTTATTATTACCAGAATATACAAATACACACACACAATAGTTGTGACTGTGTATACAGGAAGTTTTTTTATAGAATGATCTTAGATTGTCTAATATATTTATAAACTTAAATTTTTAATAGCTCTTTTGCTAAATGAACTTTTTAGGAAAAGAAACAATTTTCATTTCTTAATCTGAATTAAAAAAAAATGCAGTTATACAGTGCTTGACTTATCAGATATTAATTGTACAAATCCTAGACATTTTCAGATATTTTTTATACTATTGTTCACACACTGGAAGGCCCAAGAGCCACTCATTGTAGAGGGTTGCTGAATGATATTATTTTATGGACATAAAAGGAGGAGGTAAGATGTGCAAATTATGAGGATATATAGAATAAATAACAGTTGGCCATAGATTAGAAGAAGTTAAGATTGTAGTGATTGGGGAAGCATCCTCTTGGATGTCTCTTTTACTTCAAAGAATATGAAATGCAATTCTTTGTCAGAGAATAAGAAATGCAATTCTTTGTTGATTAATATGAAATTCATTTCTTCATCAAAAAATATGAAAAACAGTTCTATGCCAAACAATAAAAAATTCATTTCTTTATCGCATAATATGCAATGTAGTTCTTTGTCAAAGAATATGAAATGCAGATTTTATTAAAGCATAAGAAATGCAATTCTTTGCTGAAGTATTTGTGCAGTTAGGAATTAGGACACTTCTTTTTCTGACATTGAAATGATCTCTTAAATTTAATTTTTTATTAATATAAATCATAAGATTTTGTTATCTCTCAAAAGAGTTTCAGTGCTAATTTCAGAAATTTGTACCATAGTTCTACATTATTATTATTATTTCAAATGTGGTTACATAATTGTAATTCTATCTAATTTTATGAAAAGAATATATATATATATATATATATATATGTGTGTGTGTGTGTGTGTGTGTGTGTGTGTGTGTGTGTGTGTGTGTGTGCTATATATATTATTGCATATGTGAGAGCAAAATCTAAAAGGTCAGCCAATTTAACAGTGATCTCATCTCACAAGCCTCACACTTGCCCCATGTGTGGCCTCCTTTGTAAATCACTAGCAGGTCTTAAATGCCACTTAACAAACTTTCATAACTGAATCAATAAGCTGTCAGATCCTCATACGTCGGGAGAGTCCATTATATATATATATATATATATATATAAAACAAAATTAGCATTTTTCCCTAAAAACATATATAACACTTCTCGCTTGTCAGTCCTTGATCAGTTCTTATGATGGTTAATTAATGCCGGTGGTCATTGAATTGATTGTGCCGGTCTACATCCTGCTTTGCCCACATTGTGTTTTTTGATCATGAAGCTGGCAAAGACTGAGTTGGTTTTAGCAATCATAGTGCTAGTTCAAACCACAGCAAAACTGTATCACAAGGAAAAAAATAAACAAAGTTCTTAGCAGATGAAATAAAAGAAGACAGAAAATTCTTTGGGTCAGTTTTCTATGTGGTTTATATTGTTCTTTGTACAGAAATATTAACCCCTTCTACTTTGAATTCTATCGTGACACTTTGCTCATTTTATCTAAGTCTGGAATAAGGCTTAAGTTGAGAGTTCTCTTTGGTAGCAAGTCACATGGGCTTCGGCAGAGTGGTCATCTCTTCTCGTCTGCTTTTCCAACTGCAACTGCTTGGTTGCTTCAGTCTTCTGCTTATATTGACTTTTACTCAAGATCAGCATGGGACTGATAGTATTTGGGGATTCCAGGCTTTCCAACAAGAGTTCTTTGTTGTCTGGTTGTGGAAAATTAATTATCTCTCCAAATTTGGGAGATCCCCTTTCCATGTGCAGTGGTCATAGGTACTAACCTGCTCCATTAACTAACTTCTTTCTCTTATTTGTGTCTCGTGCCATTACCTGCAAATGGGTTGAGGAAATCCCTCTGTCTCTCTTTTTATTTCACCTAAGTCTCTCACCTCAGTTGTCATCTGGACAAATTTGATTTTTAAACTTCATGTGTGAATGGGTTGGACTTACCTTTTGGTCATTAATCATATTTATTACTTTAATTGTTGTCAGCACATTCTTCCCAGTTTGGAGTCTTGTCTGTATAATCAGAAATTAACTAGATGTTTCTCTTTTACCATAATCTTCATATCTTAATTTAATTTAGGCAAATTATAAAATCCTTTCTCTGTGATTGTTTTTACAGTCTTCTAATTTTTGGTAGTAAGCATAAATCAGTTTTTTTCCATTTGCCTTCCTTTTGAAATTACCAAATTTTATCTCTCAGTTGTTGTTTTTGTAACTGGCACTTCTTGTAGATAGTCATTAATTATTTTTTTTCCTTTCTGCTTCATTTCCAAAATTCTCAATTGTCTTTGAGTGTATTTTCTCTATTTCTCCCTTCAACCCACATTTTAACTTAACCTTTTTTCGATCTGTTCCAAGCTCATATCTTCAACTTAGTCTTTTTTTCATTTACCAGTGCCACACTGTGTTACAATATGAAATGGGTCTTTCTGAGAGATAACATTTTTATGACAAGCAGTTTTTGCAATTACAGTGCTCAGTATCCACTGATAGATTATTGAAAGTAATAAATAAAGTGTAAAAATTTTCAATCAAGTCTTCTGATTAATGGATGTTTTCTTTCTATTATATTTATAATATATATATGTAAATATAAAAGTGGACATTGAATATATATACGCACACACACACACATATATATATATATATATATATATACATACAATGTCCACTTTTATATTTACATATGCTCTATCCTTGATATTGAGCACTTTACCTAATAAATGTAGCATGCATTCTAACTATATTTTATTATATATATATATATATATATATATATATATATATATATATGTATGTATGTATATATATGTATGTATGTATGTATGTATATATATATATATATATATATATATATATATATATATATATATATATATATATATATATATATATATATATATATATATATATATATATATATATATATATGTATGTATGTATGTATGTATATATATATGTTTGTATGTATATATATATGTTTGTATCTCTATCTATCTATCTATATATATATATATATATATATATATATATATATATATATATATATATAACCCAGATATAAGAGAGTTGTCGGGACTGAAGAAGAAGTCTCTTATATCCGGGTTTCTCTTATATCCGGGTTTGGTCTATTTTATATACATTAACACAGGCTCTAATTTGGGACCAGAGAAAATCTCTCTTATATTCAGGTTACACTGTATATATATATATATATATATATATATATATATATATATATATATATATATATATATAGCACTTCAGCTTATAGGATGCTGAATTGTTATAATCCAGTAACCAGATTGAGAAACCTCTCCAATGTCATCCTACAAGGAACAGTATTAGGAGGGAGGAGAAGGCAAAGCTAAAGATATTATTTTTTAAGTAATATTTTTCTTAGAGTAACTTTATAAATCAAGTTAACATATTGAAAAAAAAAATAATTCACGAAATAAAAGAAATCTCTCAATGTATATTTTAAAGATTTTCTTTAATTGTAAATAATGGACATCAAAATAATTAGTAGTAAGAAGCAAAAATAAATATTAATATTTTGAATGTTTGAAATTTGTTTGAAATTACTTTAAAAAGTTATCCCCTTTTATATTGGGCTTTTTAAATCCGTGCTTTAAATAAAAAGACCTGTTAATTTTCCTTTATAATTTATTCGGACGTATCAAACAAAATAAAATGGTAGGAGGGACGTAATAAATTGTTGAATTGGAAAAATCAGAAAAATTAATAAATATAACAATTCTATTTTATTGAGAAGTGGTGGCTGGAGCCAAGAAAGGTAACCGTTTTTTTTAAAATTTGAATTACCTCCCTTATGTTATTTTGTCAACAACAGTCTATAGTATTTTTAAGTGGATATCAAAGACAATACTAAGATATTTTTACACAGATTAATTCAACAACACATGTGCTGTGTTGTTTTCCTTTCTTTCGCCATCTTTGAGGCAGCTTCATGACCCTATCCTCCCAAAATTTAGTGACATCTTTCTAGATTAAGAACTGCTATAAGTGGTTATTCCAGGCTTTCAAAGAATCAAAGTTTTTCCAATTTAGAGCATTTTGTAGGGATCAAAATAAATGGTGATCTGAATGTGCAAGGTCAGGTGAGTACAGTAGGTATAGTAGGATATCTCAGCCAAGATGAACCAATTCTGTTTAGTCTGCTAAGTGATGTGGTGTCTGGAGTTGGCCTGATGTGAGACAACACCTTTCCAGTTGGACAGTTTTGGATGCTTTTCGTTGATTGCTGCCTTTAATCCGTACAGTTGGGAACAGTACTTTTTGAAACTTTGTGGAAGAAGATTTTAATGCACAATGTCCTTTCGGTTCCACTGAATATACAGGTATCATCTACTTTAGATGCAGAGCAGCTTTTGGTGTGGTTAACAGTGGCTCATTTAATTTTTCTTAGAAACTTCCTTTCTCCAATTGTTAGAAACAAACCATTACTTATTGCCTATTATTCTTTCCTAAATCTAACTTAAAACATTATATACATCTCGTCTTGAACATGAAAAAAAAGAGTTCAAGCTTGCTCATAATGCTTTTCAAACTGCTATCAACATTTGAGTTTTGAAGATGATTTTTTTCATTTTTTTATTGCATTTGAGAAGAAAATTGCCAGTGGTCTGCCAGAATGTTCTTTGTGTTCCAGATCAAAACCTGGATTAATTTTAATCCGTATTTTGATTTAGTCATCATCATTGACTGCAGGCCTGCCAGAATGTTCTTTGTGTTCCAGATCAAAACCTGGATTAATTTTAATCCGTATTTTGATTTAGTCATCATCATTGACTGCAGGTCTGCCAGAATGTTCTTGGTGTTCCAGATCAAAACCTGGATTAATTTTAATCCGTATTTTGATTTAGTCATCATCATTGACTGCAGGCCTGCCAGAATGTTCTTGGTGTTCCAGATCAAAACCTGGATTAATTTTAATCCGTATTTTGATTTAGTCATCATCATTGACTGCAGGCCTGCCAGAATGTTATTGGTGTTCCAGATCAAAACCTGGATTAATTTTAATCCGTATTTTGATTTAGTCATCATCATTGACTGCAGGCCTGCCAGAATGTTCTTGGTGTTCCAGATCAAAACCTGGATTAATTTTAATCCGTATTTTGATTTAGTCATCATCATTGACTGCAGGCCTGCCAGAATGTTATTGGTGTTCCAGATCAAAACCTGGATTAATTTTAATCCGTATTTTGATTTAGTCATCATCATTGACTGCAGGCCTGCCAGAATGTTCTTGGTGTTCCAGATCTTCATAGTCAACACATTGTATGAAATTTTGGAGTAAGAGCCTAAGACAAGTGTAGTCACTTGCAATATATTTTTTATTATACATACTTATCTCATTTATTTAAAAATATGTAATGGCAGCAAATCAACATGCATCTTTTTATTTATTTACCATCAAGTCCTGTGCCACATATAGCCACTTCACGTTTCATTTAGTTTATTAAAAAAAACTTCTAATGTTGTGTAGTGTATTGTATAAATATATGTTGTGTTGTGCATATTTAAATTTATTTAATAATGTTGTTATAATGTATTATAAATGTTTATGGTTTTTCACACACATAATAGTCGGAATATAATATGCAAGTGCTTGTTTGTATATCGAAAACAAATATGGAATTTTCTATTAAAAATGCTGTAAAGACAGAAAAAAATTGCCCTAGCTCAAGAACTTCTTGCCTAGTTTTAATCAAATTTGGCACTGCACTCAGCAAGGATTTAAGGTACAATTTGCTCTTAAATTTGTTGTGGTATTATATATTCTTTAAGCTGTATCTTGGGAACACACATACATACATACAAGATTATTGTGTTAGTATTTTATGTATTGATTGATTGATTGATTGATTGATGATGATGGTGATGGTGGTGGTAATAATAATAATAATGCCCTGATGCTGCACCAGGTATGGCTCTCATGGCTTCTGATCTTAATTGATTGAAAATGTTAACATGTACATGTTTTATTTTGATGAATTAAGATGGGCCACAGTAACTATTCTGTTCATTACTACAGATTTGCTTGTCACTTGCCTGATCTGGAAGAGTTAAGCATTTTTCTTGATGCACTGTGCATCTCTGTGCATGAGTGGGTGTTGTGGAGCATCATGACCTGGTGTTGAGATGCTTCTGTTCTTTTCCATTTGAAGGATGAGGCCGCCATGATGATTTTAGAGTGATATATAAATACTTGGGGACACTCTTAATTGAAGATTGTCAGAGCAGACTGGGTTAACTGATCTGATGGAATTTATAACTGCAACTCACCTGCAAAGTTATGTCTTGTTTTTATCTGTCACTATATCATGCCCATTTGGCTGTGATGCATGTATCTGGTGTATAACTATCTCAGACTTTGTGTTGCAATAGGTATATTGGGCTTTGTATATTTATACACACACATCACTTTGTGAGGGTGCTGCTCTCCAATGTAACAGCAATGATGATGACGATGACGATGATGGTATACTTGTTGAGTTTGCATGTGAATTGTACCGTTAGTTATTGTACAAGTGACAACAGATCTTGTTGCTATAAGAGCACACTCCTGAATGTTCAGGCTGATTTTAGTGATGCTGTCATCTGGATGCTTTAACGTATATCCAGACATTAAAAGTGTATCTTCTACTTACATTTTCTTTCTTTGTGAATCTTTAAGCTTTCTTCATTTTTTTCCATTTTGAGCTTTTCTCTTTTCAACTTCTCTCTTTTACATAAAAACAAATAATATTTTTTTTATTTTCATTAATATTGACCCCATTTAAAAATAAATAAATATTTATTAAAAATGAGATCTTTTTAACATACTGATTTCCAGAGGTCAATTACAAAGTCCTACTTCAAATGCCAACTTTATAATAGCTAACTTCCAATCTCTCTCTCTCTCTCTCTCTCTCACAGTTGGGATGTAGCAAGTCTCTTGCTGCTCTATTGCTACTTTCATGGAAAGTGCTCAGATGAACTACATTCCCTGGTTCTGCCAGTTCAGACTTTCACAGCAAGGACACACCATGCCACTTACATAGTAGCAAACCCCACCCACATTCCCTCTGTATTCTATCAGTGAGAAGTAAGTTCCACTTGAACAGCTTCTTTCCATGAACCACTACTCTGTGGAACCGACTTCCAAGAAGATGTTACCCTAATCACTATTATCTTAACCTGTTCAAGTCTAGGGTTAACTGTTATCTTACCATACTATCTGCACAAATCGCCTCTTAATGTAATCCTCTGATTAAGGGGTGCCCAGGCCTTGTACAGGGTGAAACTTACTGTAAAAAAAAACTTTGGCAAAAAAAAAACAAAAATCGAGTTGATTTATAGTTTCAACTGAAGTCTTAACATTGTTTTCACACTAAAGCATTTCTATTTAGTTGCCAGTGTGATTTTTCATTCCTGACTTAGATACCAGTTATTTGCTTTAAAACCAACAAAAAAGAACCTTGTAGTTGTAGCCTTAATCGCAAGGCTACAATAACGAGATAATGTAGTCAGCTTCATGATAAAAATTGCCAACCACAAGCTAAGCAAGGCATTAAAGCCACTAAGATGCAAGAAGTAATTTTAATTGGATTTCAAAGACAATACAAGAGAATATCAGAAAAAGAAAACATTATTAAGGAGAGAGAACAATAAAAGAACAGGAGGAATTAAGAAAACAGAAGATAATGATTGATATGGCATTTAAATTTTTGATGATCAAAGTTGACTGGAAAGCAGGAAGCTGCAACAGAGTTCCACATATGAGAAGTGTGAGAACTTATAATTACATCTAACCATTTCAACTGTAAAATGATTTCCGCCAATCTAGTACTGCACTTAAATTCATAAAGTCAAGGTACCATAGAGAAAAGTTCATCAGAACAGTTACCATGAAAGTATTTATAAAAATGGCAGAGGTTAGTTATGTTACAACAGTCGGAAAGTGACTGAATCTGAGATGTCAGGTCAGGACCAATAATACTGCAGATTCTTCTTTGGATTTTATCAAGAATATCTAAATAGCACACATAGCAAAAGCACCAGACCAGATGTGGTAGCAATATTCAATGCATGGACAGCTGATAGACTTATAAATGTACAAGATAGATTCTAGTAAGAAAAATTGTCTAGCACAACACAGTGAACCAACTTTCCTAGCAGTAGACCTAGCAATTGATTCATAATTATCTTTCCACTTCATGTCAGCAGAAAATGCTAGTCTGAGAAGGCGCAATGTGTCACTGTCCTGGAGATTAGCATTAGCCATGCTGATGGAAGGCAAAATAGATTTTCTAAGATGATTAAAAGACAGCTGTTTGGTTTCGGAAGTGTTAAAATTAACAGGACATTCCTTGTCCCAGTTAACAACAGATTGTTAATCATTTTTCAGATCAGCTGCCAATTTGACTTTATTGAACTGATCAGACTTATTATTAAGACATGAGTAAATAATTGTGTCATCATAAATACTGAGTTGAGAACTGATGACATCAGGAAGGTCATTGATGAAAATTAGGAACAACGTAGGTCTAAGGATAGAGCCCTGGGAAGACACCTGCATTAATATAAAAAAAAAAGATCTACAAGAGTGGATGTTCAAGACAAATTTTATTTCACGATTTGATAAGAAAGATTGAACCAGTTAAAAAATTTGTCCAGAAATGCCATAACACTATTTACATTATTCGGACTTTATCCACTGTGCCATGTCTCCTCAAGAACACATGGCACAGTGGATAAAGGCGTTAGTTAGATCCAGTGACAGGACCCAAAGAGTGTGAATTCAATACCCGGTTAAGGTAGTAGAGAACTTGGAGAGGAGAATTAACAGGAGATAACTGATAACTGACATCCATTAGACATGGCATGTGGAGCTAGAACAGTCTACCCCAGCAAGTGAAATAAAGGGTTCAGTTCAACATTTCAACCACCTGAAGAAGGCCAGTGTGTACAATGAACGAAACATTGTGATAAATATGGCAACAAAGATGAGGACAATAGCCTGAATAATGTAAATAGTGTACATAACACCTCATCTCAGAAATAGAGACAGACACTAAAGTACCATAACCTTTCAACTTGTGAAGAAGACCAGCATGCCAAAACTTGTTAAATGCCTTTTAGATATCCAAAGTAACAGCCTGAGCTTCACCATTCTTATCTAAATTTTGATAGACTCTTTCATCAATAATAGTTAATACATTAGCAGTTCACCAAGAAAAGCGAAAGCTATATTGTTTATTTGAAAGAAGACCCTTTGAAACAAGATGCTTAACCAGTCTGGAGAGGATTAGAGTCTCTAGTACATTGCCAAAAAGCAATAGAAGGCTAACAGGTTGATAAAAGGATCAGGCAGTTCACCTGAGTTCTTAAAGACTGGAACTACAGAATATGATTTTCAACAAGCAGGAAAGCAAGAAGCATCAAGATGTTTATTGTAGAGCTTAGATGGAATAGGAACCAGTTCAGGAGCATATTTCTTAAATACTATTACAGGGATACCATGAAGTCTACATGCTTTGTGGGGATCCAGTTTAGGGATAATAGCAGAAAACATGTAAGGAGTTATATGTGTATCACTCAATAGGGATTCATTTTTAAGTGGAAAGTCAGGCAGAAATATCCAAGATGAATCAAGAGTAGATTTTGAAGGGAATTTGCAAGCAAAACATTCTGCTTCATCAGAATTTTTTTGTTTATTTTTAAGTTAGAAACATTTAAATGGAAGTTCGTTTAGTCTTTGACTGTATTTTTAATCGCTATTGTGACTGCAAAATTATATATATTTATATATAGAATTGTTTCTAGGGGACATAACTCTTCGTTTTATTAAAATCCTACCAGCGTTTGAACGGTCGTAAGGGGGATATAACTCTCCGTATTTTATCGATCTCGGACACAGAATATTTTGAATATAAATTAAAAAATAGGTAACTCAACAAAATCGCTAAAAAAATTATCATACCGTCATGAATAAATGCTCCAAACATAATGAAAACATTAAATTTTTAAATCCTTTTTAGAACATTCGAAATGTTGATTAAAAATCTTGGTTTTCTTGCATCAGCAGATAGACTATAAATTAGCTTAGCAAATTGTAGCGTCTTTTTTGCGTTGAATGACACATAAATTTGGAAATTCTTGCAAAAATCAAATAATTGTTGGATTTTAATGAGACATTCAGGACTTATTCACAAATAAATGAAATTATTTTAGAAGTGGTTGTTTTTTAGAAGATCTTGATAAAAATATATTTTTTTACGTGTTTCACTGCACTTAATTTTATGAAAATTCGAGAAATTCAACGAGATAATTTTTAGTGACTATATCATTTAAAAGCAGAACTCTTTGAAGAATTTAAATCATCCATTTTTTTTTTCTTTTGTAATAAATGTCTTACTGAAAATTTGCTCTGAATCATGAAATAAAAGCAATAAAATCATTATTTAATTTGAAAAGCTTTTATTTGCTTTTATGAATAATATATATTAAAGGCAATATTGTCTTCAGAAAAAAAAAATTCAATGAAAAATGAATTTTTACAAGATTTGTTTTCATTTTTTGACAGTTTTAATAAGAATAATTTTAAAAGTTTTTAAATCTTTTAAAATTCAGTTTCAGTGGTAAGTTTTAGGCAATATCATTATTAAATAAAACTATATTGACTTATCATATATCGTAAAGCATATTACAATCTGATAACCCTGAGTATTTTTAAAAAGAATTTTGAATTGTTTATGTTTTTGTATAAACATACCAATTTTTGTAGATACAGTTATCCATACATGACGTTATCGGAAAATAAGAGCGATAATGATAGTAAATTTAAAAAACCACAAATTACTTAAAATTCAATAAAACATTAGATTATGAAGAATATTTTCTTAAATTTTTAAGATTACTGAGGCACCCATGTTATATTCTTCAATTATTTTTTATAGGTAAAGCCACCGTAGAACAACATTAGACAAAATCTATCTGTCATTGGTCTGTCCCAAAGCAGTTAGCATGAATAAATAGCTACCGCCATATTAAAAAAAAGCATTCCTATGTTATTACCAGTAAATAACAGTTGTTTCAAATCAGATTAATTATACTTTAGATCAGCTAATATTCCTCAAACAAAGTTTGAGAAAAGTACATTTTATTTTTGGTAAAAAAAAAAAAAAATTTATATTTTTATAACAGTTTGCTAAAAATGCTGCAAAATTCAAAATGTTCAGAAATACAGCATAGTATTTTGCTTATTGGAAATATTAGACTTAATCTCTCAGCTTGAAATTAAAACTAAAATAAAAGCTTCAAGAAAGATCTTTCATTTTTTAAAATTCACCTTAAACCTTAGGTATCGTGTTTTGTGGAGTTACCTAAATTAAAATATTAGAATCTGAAGTTTCTAATCTTATGTTCTTCCCTTGGAAGTTATTTCTTAAAATCTCTCTCCTTTGTCTTTCTTTAAAAATTTTGAAGTTCTCTCTCAGAAAAGATTAGCCATTTTCATTTTAGATTAGTTTGCTTGTTTTTTATGGCTTATCAATCTTTTGCAGGTTATTTAAAGCCAGAAAATTTCTTTTTTGTGGGTGGTTTAATGATTTATTGATACAGGTCCTACTAATTAAACCCATAGCTGAGGTGGATTCATCCTTTTCTCAATGTTATTTGTGTGTAAGTGAATATAATGAAACTAACTGTAATTGGAATTCAGCTATCTGATTTCCAATTCCAACCTATTATGCCATCTGCACATTCAAGTTTACAGCACCTGGTATTCCCAAGTGGTCACCCATCTAGGTACTGACAAGGCTTGACATTGCTTAACTATGCTGATTGTTCAAGAAACGGTATTTCAACGTGATATGGTCATAAGTCATTTTTTCTTTAGTAGTCATTAAATGTCCACATGATGCTGGTTAATTATCTTTCATAAATGTGTGATTAATTAAAATTTAGATTCTCCTCTTAATTTTATCAGCACTGGAATTTATCTGATGAGTTATTTTAAGTCTATTCTTGCCTCTCAAATAAACAGGAGTGTGTAGGTTCATTAAAATGTTGTAAATTAAGAGACCCCATTCCCAATTGATGTACTTTATTTGAACATAGCATTTATAAAAATTTTGTGATACCAAAAATTGCATGTTAATATTTACTGATCTTGATTGTGTATTAGCAGTATATTTTATTACATTAGAAATCTCAACATATTTCAGTTGGCTTTATGCAAGCCAACCTGGCATTTTGTCATTATTAGCACCCCCCGAACCAAGTTCCTATACGTTTTTCATAATTATTTTTCTATCTTTGGAAAAAGTATGAAACTCCTAATTATTAAGGCTTATGGCAACATCATGTTGAAACACTGATTCTCATATGATCACTGAAGTTAAGCAACATCAAGTCTAGTCAGTACCTAGGTAGGTAGCAGCTTGGGAATATCAGGTACTGTAAGCTTGGATGTGCAGGTGGTGTAATTGATAATGGTTCAGAATTGTTAATCAGAGAGCCAAATTTCAATTCCAGTTAGGTTTGTTATATTCACTTACATGCAATTACTGTTGGGAAAGTTGTGTATTCACCTCTTCTCCCCACATCTATGGGTTAATTATCTCAAAAAACAAGAATATTCTTACAGTCTAAAAATGTTTTCTGGCTTTAAATAAACTGCAAAGGTCGATAAGCCACAGAAAAATTAATCAATCAATCGGTCAATTTGGCTGTTTGGAAAAGAATGCAAAATAAAAGATATCCTGAAGTCAATTGATAAGCTAATTTTTTTAGAATCAAAACATGTAGAAAATCATCAAGCAAATGGTAACAAAACTGTCAAAAGGAGAACTTGAAACCACAACACCATGTTTATAAAAAAGAATCAATCAATCAATCAATCAATAAAAAACCCAGTTATTAAATTTTTGAAAATTGAAAGACATCTCTCTATTTGGTTTCTTTTAAAGAAAGGTATTGTCATTTTAGCCGCATTACCTGTAAAGTTTAATGGAGTTTAGTATGTTTGTCTTCCTCTAAAATATCTAATTTTCTATCCTGAAATATTACCTGTTTTATCTTTTGTCATTGACGCCTTCTTTTAGTCTTATCAATTTGTCTTATGTGACAAACCCTGAACCATGCAGATACTTATTTCTCTTTGAAACATACATATTGTATAAGAATCTCTTAATCCTCACCTAAATTGTTAAAGATGAATTTATTTACATATGCTTGTCCGCATTTATCAATATACACCGACAAAGTTTTATGACTGTTTTACTTAAAGAAATACTGGAAATTAGAATAATAGGCAAACATTGATAAATGTGCCTGCAATAAGATGGAGTGTCAAAAGGACTGTTTTCCCATTGACACTTTTTAATTACCATCACTCCTCGGCAATGTTTATTCTTTTAATCATCCTGAGTATGACGATAAACTACATCCGGCAGCAAGGCCTCTAATCAGGAGATTGGATGTTTTGAGGAGCATTGAACCACCTCTTAACTGCTATTGTTCCCAGGTCCACCCTAACCTAGGGTGGTAGCTCCTGTTAGGGTCCCAACTATGGGCAAATAGTGAACTCCCAAACAAAAATCAACATTAGATTTTTATAATAAAATAAGCAACAATATATTTTTATAGTAAAATGATAATAAATGCAACAAGAAAAAATATTAAAAAAATATAAAATACATTATTATAGGAAAATTACCAACATTACAGTTTATTATCTACAAACTATATATCTAAAAAACATACCTTTACTCTGAAAGTATAAAATTATGTATAAAATATTTAGATTTTGGCATGGAGGTTGATATGCCACTAAACAAAGTCAACCAACCAATTATTCTTTTAAAAAGTGATGATTGGAATTGTAATAAAACCAAAATGTATGAAAATGAGTTTATAAATTTTCTTTGTTCTTGAGAATTTACCACAAAAATAATAAACACTATTTATTTATTCTCAGCATGGCTGAGGCTAACCTTCAGAAGAGAAGACACATTGTACCTTCTTGAGCTAAAATTCTCAGTTGACTTAAAGTGGAAAGATTATATAGAATCCATTGCTAGATCTGCTGCTAAGAAAATTGCTTAGCTGTGTTGTACGAGAAAATTTTTCTCTCCGGAATCTATTTTACATATCTTTAAGTCTACCATACTTCAAATATTGCTACCACATATGGTTGGTGCTCCTGCTATATATTTAGAGATTCTTGATAAAATCCAAAGAAGAATCAACAATATTATTGGTTCTGACCTGGCATCTCAGCTTCATCACCTTCCCACCACTGTAATGTAGCTTCCCTGTGACTTTTCTGTAAATACTTTCATGGTAAGTTGTTTGGATAAACTCATTGTCTTGGTACCTAAACTTCATGAATTTAAGCACAGCATGTGATTGGCAACATGGTCTCATCAATTTACAGTTGAATTGGTGAGATGTAACTGTAAGTTCTTTGCTAACAGTTTCTTCTCCTGCACTTCTCGCTTCTGGAACTCTCTTCTGGCTCCATGCTTTCCATTTAATTTTGATCTTCAAAAATTTAAATGCAATGTCAATTGTTGTCTACTGTTTTCTTCTAATGTTTCTGTTTCCTAATTCTTTCCGACCCAGTAACCATTTATGGCTTTACTGCCTTGCATGGGTTGAAATGATTAAAAAACAATAAGATTGTTTATTTACACTATTTATTATATTATTTCTTTGAATGGTTGGTCAAAGTAATTGCCAATTTTTCAAACTTTATAAATGGTAAATAATAAAGATTTCCTTATAGTTTGTTCACATATTTTAATAATTTAGTAAATGTTTATATATTTATGAATAAAAAAATATTTTCATATTTATTTCTTTATAAGTTGGTAAATGATAAATATTGCATTGCATTAGTTCTAATTGTATTAGTTTTAAGAATGTTGTATAAAAAATATAATATTTAAATAGTCTTTAATATTTTTGTTGTAAATTCTCAAGAACAAAAAAATGTATAAATTCAATTTCATCATTTGTTGAGGTTTATTCCAATTCTAAAATTTTGCTTTTTAAAACAATAAACATTGCCAAAGAGTGAAAGTAGTTAGAAAAAGTGGTATCATGGGAAAAAACTGTCCTTTTGATGCTACATCTTATTGTGAGCACATTTATCCATGTTTGTCGAATGAATGTTATAAAAATACAAACAAAGAATAAGAAGAATAAAGGGATCTATTTAAATTGAGTGGTCCACTTGTAAAAAAATAGAGATAAAACTTTTGGGGAATAATTTTTGAAGATTCACATTCATTAGACCTTCCTCTACAAACAACATTTGTCAGAATAAAAAAAAAATATTGAGTTTTTTTTATCATTTTAGAAGTGGTGTTTTTTTTTGTAATATAAATACATTGTCAAATTGATCTCCGAATTTTTAAAGAGGTATCTGTACTTTATTTTTATTTACAAATATAAAGATTGAAATTGCATGCCATTAATAACTGTATTCTTATGAATTCGGAAAAAGGGCATCAGTCGTATGCAGTTATCAGTAATATAAAGGCAGTTTTAAACTTGACATTTGTAAATGAAAATAAAGTACACATTCTTTAATCTATATTGTTACTTCTCATAACAGCGCTTAGGTAGCATTCTTTGACTGTGAAAACAGTACTTGTTTCCAATGAGACTGAGATACCTAAGTATTGAAATAATTAAAAAAACACAAGAAACTCTTAATATTTTCCCCATTAATTTGAGATCATAATATCCACAAACTCAAATCTTTTCAAAGGGTGTATATTATGTGATCATGAAGCCTACATAACGTATTGAATTCAGAGTTTTTCATCTCCTAGCCTGGCTTCCAATCATGGTTATAGAGCCCAATCTTTCCTGCTACTTATCTGAAAGTTATAAGGAGAATAAATATACACATTCCTTTTCCAATCTATTTGTGCTAAAATGATTGCAATGAAATTCATCAGTGTTCCAATATGACTTTACAAATTCAGAGATCAATTTGATATTGTACTTATATTCTGAAAAAGTATGATAGAAATTTCAGTATGATAGAAATCAATATTTTTTTTAATTCTAAAAAATGTTGTAGGTAAAGGAAGATGAATTTTGATCTGCCACTAAATATTCCTCTGTTTTTATGACAAGTCAGCTTAAGTTAAAATCAGTATAAATAAAAGTTGATAGTCTTTTTCCCTTCCAGAAACTTAATACATTATTTATAAAGTAATGTTACTTTTATTAAGCGAAAATAACTGTTTGTTAAGAGAAAATAAATGAAAAAAAACTTTGCTTAATTCTTACACGTGATCTTGTTTCTCATTTCTAAAACTGAATTCTCTAATTTGGTCTTCTTGTCTAGTTGAATGTCCACCCTCTCAGCCATATGTGAGCCCTCTTCTGACTGAACCTTGTTTAAATCTTTTGTAGTGTCTGTACTAGACAAGTTACCCAGGCTAGCCCAAAGCTTCAGCTTTCCATCTTCGTTTGATAATCAGGAAGAAGAGGGGAATTTTCCCAACCCTACTGACCTGGAAACGTCCCTGGCAACATCCTTAGCAGACGGTGGCCTGCCATTCCTCACCAAGTCTGCACAGAATGTGATTGACAAGTACCGACTGAGAGCAAAAATTCTCAATGCCACACAGATGAAAGCTACTCGCCGTGGGGTTACGGAAGGAAGACAAAACCATGCAAAGTCAAAGGTTTGTTCGCAACACCAACAGCAGCAGCAGTCATCTTCAATGGCAATGTCATCCATTCCAAACTTGCAGCCCAAACAAAAACTTCTTTATAGCATCACTTCTGTAAATGCTGGTAAAGGTTACCAGTCTGTGGTATCGTCAGCTCACAGGCTAAAATCTCGATCAGCGCCAACGAGCAGTTCTGACTTGGAGGAGAAACGCAAGGAGTATTGGCGTCGGATGAAGCAGCGAGCGAGAGCACGGCTGTCGCAGGAGGAGAGAGAAATAATCAACAAGCGTAGACGGCAAAAATATGCAGAACGGAAAAGGTCATACGGAAATGATCTGGACTATAACCCTACAGTTTTGCGTGCCTCTGCATTGCAGGCTCCTTTCGGAATGCGTCCGTAAAAAGTAACACCTTAAGAGGCGCATAGAAACTTTACATGAAGCATTTTCTGAAATGCTGGTTTTTCTAACTGAGGCCAGTGCAAACCGACATTCCTCATTCTATCATTTTTTTTTTTAGTCACAAATTGCCTGTAATCACATCTATTTATTATACTGTACAGTAACTTGGTAATTACATATTCATTCAAGTGGAAAACAATAATATATGTGCAAAGAAACTTTATACACATGCTGGATATAACTTTTAGTTTGCATTGGATGCCAAGTCAATGGCTGAGATGTAATCTGCTCTGGCAGTTATCCTGTTTTGAAAAAAAGATGGACAATGAAAAGACAAATGACTTACTACAAAAATAAAGCACAAAAGGAAGCATGCAAAATTCAGTTCAACAAAGGACGAACTTAATGAACTTGTCAAAAGACTATCAAAATATAACTGTAATTATTGGATGCATTCATTCATTTTTTTACTGTTTCAAATTTTCACTCTAAACATAAAACATCTGTTTCACCGTCATTATCTTTCGTACTTTCATCTTCAGACTCAAAATTTGTCATTTAAATTAATCCTCAAAACTCCAAATCTCATATCAAATTCCCTAACTTTGTAAATATATAGGCAGTTAAATAAATGGTTAATATAATAAATAATAAGTTTATTAGTTGTATTATAAACTATGACTATAATATGACCTTGTTAATCTGTTTTGTGTCATTATTCATATGTGCCATTTTGAGGTTATCATCTCTCTTATTTAACTTACAAAATGATTTCAGATTCAAGTAAGATTAATCCAAAATTCCATTGTTTTTTTCTGTCTTGTTATGAATTTTTAAAAATTATTGAACATTTATGGCTATTTACAGTTAGTATGTTACATGAACTATGGGAGGAAATAGATTCATACTTTTCCCAAAGGTATTTGTGCTTAAGTGAATGTAATGAAACCAGACTGGAATTCAAACTCATGATTGATTGAAATAAAAATTTTCATTTTTAACCCAGAATAAGATCTTGTTGCTCCAGAATGTAGATTAAATGCCTAAAGATTTATGAAGTGTTAACTTTATGCTGAGGAAAAGCAAGCAACATGGGCTTTAGTTTCCAATGAATCTTTATGCTGGATTAAAATTTATATTTCCAGATAAAAACCTAAAATCCAGATGGTTTATTTGCTTTATAATATTTCACTACTACCAGATTCGAATTATCTGCTTTCTCTTGTAGAGTCTTAAGTCACATATTGATGTCTGCCAAATCCAGAATAGGGCCTTTCTTTTCATCATGGCTTTAGATTAACATTTTTCATCATTGTCCTGGAACCTTCCACCAAAATAACTTTGATTATCTCCCCAAAATTTTCAATCTTCTGAAATCAGAACATTGTTATTTGAATTTTGTTACCATTTATAGCCATTAGTAGTAGGATAATAAAAACATCATCAAACTGTTTAGGAAATAAATATTTTGATCTATTCAATGTTTAATCATTTATTTAGTTTTTAAAGGCATCTAGTAAAAAACAGGGAAAGTTATATCAAAAATTTAAAAAAAAATTAAAATATTTAAGTTTTAAAAACGAATAAAAACAAAAAAAATTGTTCAATATTACTGTAATTTTTATCAAAACCACGGCTTCTTTTTAACATTTTGATTAAACCACCTTCAGGAATTTTACACAGAAATGTTTTTATTAATTAATTTACATGCTCAGAGTAAGTTTAATTTAAGATTTGTATTCTCTGCATTCATTTTCTATGAAAAAAATAATTAGTGCATTGCAACTATTCTTAGTCAAAAAAGTTTTAAAAGATTTTATTTTTGCAATTATCTGCTTTTCATCATGACTAAATTTTCAAAAAACATGGATCTTTGTGCCTACAAACAAACAGTGTCAAGAGGATGATATTTCCATTGAGATCGCTATTATTTTAATTACCTTCACTCCTTGGCAATGTTTATTCTTTTTAAAAAGCAATGATTGAAATTGTAATAAAACCTAAATTTATGAAAGTGACTTTATACATTTTCTTTCTTCTTGAGTATTAAAGACAAAAATAATAAATACTATTTGTTTATTAGCTTGTTCATTGGAATAGTTGGCAAAACATCAGCTAATTGCCAATTGATTTAAATAGTTGGCAAAACATCAGCTAATTGCCAATTGATTTGAATAGTTGGCAAAACATCAGCTAATTGCCAATTGATTTGAATAGTTGGCAAAACATCAGCTAATTGCCAATTGATTTAAATAGTTGGCAAAACATCAGCTAATTGCCAATTGATTTGAATAGTTGGCAAAACATCAGCTAATTGCCAATTGATTTGAATAGTTGGCAAAACATCAGCTAATGTCCAATTGATTTAAATAGTTGGCAAAACAGCTAATTGCCAATTGATTTGAATAGTTGGCAAAACATCAGCTAATTGCCAATTGATTTTTGAATAGTTGGCAAAACATCAGATAATTGCCAATTGATTTGAATAGTTGGCAAAACATCAGCTAATGTCCAATTGATTTAAATAGTTGGCAAAACAGCTAATTGCCAATTGATTTGAATAGTTGGCAAAACATCAGCTAATTGCCAATTGATTTTAATAGTTGGCAAAACATCAGATAATTGCCAATTGATTTGAATAGTTGGCAAAACATCAGCTAATGTCCAATTGATTTAAATAGTTGGCAAAACAGCTAATTGCCAATTGATTTGAATAGTTGGCAAAACATCAGCTAATTGCCAATTGATTTTAATAGTTGGCAAAACATCAGCTAATTGCCAATTGATTTGAATAGTTGGCAAAACATCAGCTAATGTCCAATTGATTTAAATAGTTGGCAAAACAGCTAATTGCCAATTGATTTGAATAGTTGGCAAAACATCAGCTAATTGCCAATTGATTTAAATAGTTGGCAAAACAGCTAATTGCCAAATGATTTGAATAGTTGGCAAAACATCAGCTAATTGCCAATTGATTTTAATAGTTGGCAAAACATCAGCTAATTGCCAATTGATTTGAATAAATGGCAAAACATCAGCTAATTGCCAATTGATTTAAATAGTTGGCAAAACATCAACTAATTGCCAATTGATTTAAATAGTTGGCAAAACATCAGCTAATTGCCAATTGATTTTAATAGTTGGCAAAAAAAAATTGCCAATTGATTTAATTGATTTAAATAAATTGCCAAAACATCTGGCAAAACATCAAATTGCCAATTGATTTGAATAGTTGGCAAAACAGCTAATTGCCAAATTGATTTGAATAGTTGGCAAAACATCAAACTAATTGCCAATTGATTTAAATAGTGCAAAACAGCTAATTGCCAATTGATTTTAATAGTTGGCAAAACATCAGCTAATTGCCAATTGATTTTAATAGTTGGCAAAACATCAGCTAATTGCCAATTGATTTTTAATAATTGGCAAAACATCAGCTAATTGCCAATTGATTTAAATAGTTGGCAAAAATCAGCTAATTGCCAATTGATTTAAATAATTGGCAAAACATCAATAATTGCCAATTGATTTTAATAGTTGGCAAAAAATCAGCTAATTGCCAATTGATTTAAATAAATGGCAAAACATCTGCTAATTGCCAATTGATTTTAATAGTTGGCAAAACATCAACTAATTGCCAATTGATTTGAATAGTTGGCAAAAAATCAGCCAATTGCCAATTGATTTAATAGTTGGCAAAACATCAGCTAATTGCCAATTGATTTAAATAGTTGGCAAAACATCAGCTAATTGCCAATTGATTTTAATAGTTGGCAAAAAATCAGCTAATTGCCAATTGATTTAAATAAATGGCAAAACATCTGCTAATTGCCAATTGATTTTAATAGTTGGAAAAACATCAGTTAATTGCCAATTTATTTGAATAGTTGGCAAAACATCAGCTAATTGCCAATTGATTTAAATAGTTGGCAAAACAGCTAATTGCCAAATGATTTGAATAGTTGGCAAAACATCAGCTAATTGCCAATTGATTTTAATAGTTGGCAAAACATCAGCTAATTGCCAATTGATTTGAATAGTTGGCAAAACATCAGCTAATTGCCAATTGATTTTAATAGTTGGCAAAACATCAGCTAATTGCCAATTGATTTTAATAGTTGGCAAAACATCAGCTAATTGCCAATTGATTTAAATAGTTGGCAAAACATCAGCTAATTGCCAATTGATTTAAATAGTTGGCAAAACATCAGCTAATTGCCAATTGATTTTAATAGTTGGCAAAAAATCAGCTAATTGCCAATTGATTTAAATAAATGGCAAAACATCTGCTAATTGCCAATTGATTTGAATAGTTGGCAAAACATCAGCTAATTGCCAATTGATTTTAATAGTTGGCAAAAAATCAGCTAATTGCCAATTGATTTAAATAAATGGCAAAACATCAGCTAATTGCCAATTGATTTGAATAGTTGGCAAAACATCAGCTAATGTCCAATTGATTTAAATAGTTGGCAAAACAGCTAATTGCCAATTGATTTTAATAGTTGGCAAAACATCAGCTAATTGCCAATTGATTTTAATAGTTGGCAAAACATCAGCTAATTGCCAATTGATTTGAATAGTTGGCAAAACATCAGCTAATTGCCAATTGATTTAAATAGTTGGCAAAACATCAGCTAATTGCCAATTGATTTTAATAGTTGGCAAAAAATCAGCTAATTGCCAATTGATTTGAATAGTTGGCAAAACATCAGCTAATTGCCAATTGATTTTAATAGTTGGCAAAACATCAGCTAATTGCCAATTGATTTGAAGTTATAAAATCGTAAATAATAAAGATTTCATTTTAGCTGTTTCACTTTTTAATAATTTAGTAAATGTTTATAAATTTACGAATAAAACTTGTTTTTGTATTTATTTATTCATTAATTGGTAAATAATAAATATTGTATTGCATTTGTTTTAATTGTATTAGTTTTTAGAATGTTATAAATATAAAATCATTCTTGTAAATGAATAATCTAAAAAATTAATATTAAACAGCATTTAATATTTTTGTTGTAAATTCTCAAGAGCAAAAAAATGTATAAATTCATTTTCATGATAAGTTTAAGTTTTATTCCAATTCTAATCATTGCTGAGAAATAAAGGTACTGCCGAGAAATAAAGGTACTGCCGAGAAATAAAGGTACTTAAAATAATAGCAGTGACAATGGAAAAACTGTCATTTTGACATTTTGTTTTTTGCAATTATGAAAGTCCAAGTTTAGAAATTTGCTATGTTTAATTTTCAATTTTTAAAATTTCACTTGTATTTTCAATTTAGTTTATAATATACAGAAAACATGACATATATATGTTTGTTAATTTTTCATTCAAGTGTTTTAACCAAAATTTGACAGAAAACTATAATTTTCTTGCTTTGTTTATTAAAGCTGTTCTAAAGTATAATTTCTTTTGTATTTTCTCAGACCGGGGGTTGTAGTTAATCTTGTGTATCCTATTCTACCTCTCCCCCTTACTGCTTGGGCACTTATATAGTCTCTATGTCTTATCTATGCTAATTAGGCAGCCGTTTATTTATTGCAACAAAAAAAAATTAATTCTTACAGTTATATCCAAATGTTTTTGACATTGACAGATAAGTAATATAAATATCTAAATTTAAGTCCTTAAACCTCAATTTTTCATTTGTGTTTAAAAAGAAGCACTTAAGTTTTGTTAATTTTTTTGTTTGTGTGTATGAGCATGCTGCATTTATTAAAAGCCACTCATTATTCATGAGAAGAAAAAAAATATATATTTTAAGAAATTACTTGCTTTTAGAATAAATATAACAGAATTTTAATTAAAAGTTTTTTATCAATTTAGCATTATCTCAAGAAGCCTAACCAGTCAACTCAGACTAATGTTTTCCTCATCTCTGGGTCAACATTAGTCATAAGCCTTCCTTTTCATTGTAATACTAAATGAATAAAAATTTAATCTTAGTTAAAGAAAACAGCAAAGAAAATCATCGCTGCTTGTACGGATTCCCGCGACGCTCTATTGCCATCCAATTCTTTTGTTCATCATATTCAGCAGGTTGGAGGGAATGTCGTTCATGTTGTCACAAATCTGCTTGATATAAGTCTTGGCTTGTTGTCCGCTGTTATCTCTTCCTTGGCTCAGCTGAACACAGAAGAACTTTGCTAACAATTTGGTATTTAGCTCTCCAGCAAAGCCCTGCAAATCTAAATTTATGCTCTTTGATGATGTCTGATACTGGATGATGGTTCTCATACAGTTGCTTCATTGGTCAGATGATTCCTGCAAGTGGCATTCAAAGTAAAAAACAATGCTTTGCATTTTGATGTTAAAAAAGACAATTATGTTTTAAATATAAATTCATTCAACTAAATTCAATTAGGTAGGGATGCTCATGAATTTGACAAAAAAATGGCGTACTATGAGGAAAAAATGTCTCAAACTTGATGAAAACTAAGTTTTATTATCAAAAGTTTTTCTTAATTATTTTAGTAAATTTTTTAATCCTTTTTAGAACATTCGAGATTTTGATTAAAAATCTTGTTTTTCTTGCATCAGCAGATGGACTATAAAATAAAATAGCAAAATTTAGTGTCTTTTTTGCAGTGAAAGATACATTGTCAGATTTTAATGAAACTTTCAAGACTTATTCACACCTTAATTGTAAAATACAAATCCTACTAAAACTAAGACATTATTTAGAAAATCTTTTAATTGCTTTTATGAATATTATATGTTAAGGACAATAATGTCTGAAGCAAAAAAAAAATTCCAATGAAAAATGAATTCTTATAAGAATTGTTTTCTTTTTATTTACTTTTTTAATTACAATAATTAATAAAGATGTTAAATCTTTTAAAATTCAGTTTCAATCTTGTAACTTTTTGGAAATGCTGTTATTAAGTAAAACTACTTTTACTAATCTACATGCTTATTACAATCTGCAATCTAGCAGTATTTAAAAAAAAGAATTTTAATTTGTTTCTGTATATGCATAAACATGCCTTTTTTATATACAGATGTACATACATGAAATTATTAAAAAGTCATGTGTTTTAAGAGTAGTTTAAAATTTCATAACTAAGATAATATAAAAATTAATAATAAATAAAAAAAAATAAAATTCTATAAGTATGTAAAAAATTATAGGTACCTTTCTGAATTTATAACATTTTATGTTATTAATTTTTATATTATCTCAGTTAAGAAATTTTAAATTTATTTTATTGTTATTTTAAATTGTATTATTATTTTTTTAAAAAGCGTCTTCAATTGTAAAGCCATAAAGCTAATGTACCTAAAATCAATAAAATACTAGATTACTTGAAATATTTGTTAATTTGTAAAAAAATTACTGGTTAGTTAAATAAGTTCACTTAAAATGTATGTCACTTCTGTTCACCTGTCATAACTTCTCCTAACCTCAGCTGTCAATATTATCAATCAACACCTGATAAACAAGGTACTATGGTTAAGAAATGCTTTTCTTATTTTCTACAGTGTTTTATTATGCTAAAAAGTAAGTAATGTTTACTTCAAATTAGATTAAGTAAACTTTAGATTTCCTAATTTTCTTCAAAAAACCTTTGAAAAAATTATATTTTAATTTTGCAAGATTTTTGTAATGGAGAATGAACGTTTGTTTACAAACGTCTAAAAAGTGATGGGCAGCTTCGATTCTACCACCTATTCCAATCAATATGAATTTGGGTTTTAAGTACACCAAAGTATTTTGCTTACTGGGTATAGTAAATTTAATCTTTACCTTTTAATTAAAGCTATAAAGAAAGCTTCCAGAAAGATTTTTCATTGTTACAAATACATTTTAAACCTTCACTATTATGAAATTGTAAACATCCCTAAATTAAAGATAGTTATAATGTGAACATTTCAAAGGTAGAAAGCACAGAAAATGAACAAGTTAATGCTTTTTGATCATTTCAGTAGTGATAAATTCATTCATTCCTATAATAAAGTTGATTGACTGTATGTTTGATTTTAGTCTTCATTTCATGATTTACTTTTCTCTTTTTTTTAATCATTTCACCCAAAGTAAGACAATAAAGTCACAAAAACACAAATGACTACTGAGTGTAAAAGAATATGAAAGAAAAAAGCATTATGAAGGAGAGAGAACAAAAAAAAGAACAGGAATTATTAAGATAATGATTGACATTGCATTTAAATTTTTGAAGATTAAAATTAACTAGAAAGCCAGAAGCAAGTTCCACAGGTGGGAAATGTGAGAGAAGAAACTGTTAGCATAGAATTTACAGTTACATCTAGCCATTTCAACTGTAAAATGATGAGACCTAGCTGCCAATCTAGTACTTTTGCCTAAATGCATAAATCAAGGTACCACAGACAAATGTTCATAAGAACAATTACCATGAAAATATCTATAGAAAAGAACAGAGAAGCTATATAGGAAAGTAACTGAATCTGAGATGCCAGGTCAGGACCAATATCATTGCAGATTCTCTGTATTTTTTATCAAGAGTCTCTAAATACATAGCAGAAACACCAAATCAAATGTGGCAGCAATATTCAAAGCATGGATGAATGCTAGACTTATAAATGTGCAAGATAGATTCTGATGAGAGAAATTACTTAGAAAAAATCATATCCATATAACTCATACACAACTTACAAGAGATATAAATTGATACATTGGTTTGTACTTAACTATGTACAGCCTGCTTGTCTCCAAAATACATTGATTCTTCTCTCACAAGTTATTCATCTGTTTAAAGATCTAGGAATGATTATGCAAAATTTTGTTCAGAAATCTGTCATTTAGCTGGTCTGCTTCTAAAAAGAACAGGGATTTGTGGTAAAAAATTTTTGCAGATTTTCATTCATCAAATCTTTCTCTAGCCATGACATTTGTCTTAGTAAAAAAAAAAAAATATTGATTTTTTATCATTTTATAACTGAAGTCCCATTCACAATATATATTGTAACCCAGGAACTGCTAGAAGTGAATCAAGTGAATTACACAATAACTACTGACCAACATTTACTACTGCATTTATGTGAATGGGCATATACCCATTATCAAGCGTAGGTATTCTACAACAATATAAATAGGGTTAAATCAATCCCTGGCTTTTTAAAGAGTTATCTGGTCTGGTACTCCAAAATCCAAAGCTTGGTCTGTAATGTAATATATATATATATATATATATATATATATATATATATAAAAAAAATTAAAAAAAAATTATAACATAAATATGTTATAAAATCACTACAAAAATAGCTATTTTGTTTCAACACCCTTGGTGTCTTATCAAGGATGATGTTGAAGATAAAATAAATATATATATATATATATATATATATATATATATATAAATATATATATAATTCATTGATCTATAATTAAGGATCCTATTAATATAAAATATTAAAACTGATAAAAAAAAAGGAGCTTAATATATTTATTATTAGAGAGCAAATAATTAGTAAACACTAAAATCCAAAATCACTTCATATGGGGAATAGCCTATTTCAGAATACGAAGATATCGGACGTCTGTCTTATCAACCTCGGTGTGAACTTAGTTCGTGTAAGAAATATAAATTTAACTGTGAAAGCTAAAAAAAAGAAAAAAACAGTCAAAAAACTAATACAGAATTTATTAATTTCAATGTTTCAATCAGACAAAAAGCACAAGATGGGTCAGGAGAGGGTTGGAAGGTATTTGTCTTAAAGGGAAGAGGTTTTATAAATTAAACCTGAATATTAAACTTATGACATTAATTTGGGGTTATATGAATTTGAAATTAAAAGACGAGCAAAAAGGGGTTTAAAAATAACTTTAAAAATATATAGATAAAGGTTGGGGAGATCTTAGAGCGGGAGAAATTTTTATAAATTATAATTAATGTAGGTAAAGAGGTTATAAAGTGGGGAAAATAGAAATTAGTATTACATTCGACATATATATATATATATATATATATATATATATATATATATATATATATATTTTGAATAAAAACAGACCACTTTTAAGGTTCCATGTAATAAGTTATTTCACCACAACCCTTTAACAGGGCTCTGATCATCAGACTTTACTTCCAAAGGTTGAAATGAAAAATGAAAAGAAATTCACATGTTTTTGACGGACCGCATCAAGCATATGTAAAATTAACGAAGTGAGGAAGTGAGGTGGGAGAAGATAAGATCTGAGGGGGTTAGATGTACCATTTCAATTCCCTATTCTATATATATATATATATATATATATATATATATATATATATATATATATATATATATATATATATATATATATATTATCCTCACCGATAACATGACTCAATTTAATTCATAAGCACTTTAACCATTAACCAGTACTAAAAAGATCAGCTATAGATAAATCTATATCCCAAATAACATTATAATAAATAAATATATTTACAACAAAGACAACTAAATAAATGCAACTGCCAAAAAAAACCAAAAAACTGATCTGTCCCTTAAATAGTCAATGTATGACTGATATTGTCTACTGAGCTAGCATTCATTCTAGTAATGATGTCAGATTTTATTTTGGTTCCACTGAAAACCCTTAGAAATTTTGGTTCTATCATTATTGAATGATTTCAGGCAATATAAAATACAAAATAGCACTGCTCTCTCCAAATATATATTTCTGGCAATTAAAGAATGGTGCTAATTATCACCTGGGATATTATAGCAAGAGCCAAATCTTATAACAGGAAGAAAGGAAATAGATGTAACTTATATCTTGTTGAAAAATTAGTTATCAAAACACTTAAATAACCCTAGCTTATTAAACAAGAGAAATGAATTGATGGTTACATGTAGGCATAAAAATAATTATCTGCTTAAATATGTTGATCCTGATTAATTTTTTAATGTAAATTTTTTTTGAAAAAGAAAAATTAATCTCCCTTTATGCTTACTACAAAAAATTAATACTCTAAAATATATATATATTTTTTTCTACACACATATATATATATATATATATATATATATAATATATATAAATTTATTTTAAATTCCAAATATATTTTTTAAATTAAAAAAAAAACTGTAATCCCAGTATAATATATAACTGAGCCAACCTTGCGATAATCAGATGTTTTTATTGAAATTTAAATTACACAACGGTCAGCTTATACTCAGCACCTGAAGATTGCATTGTGCATGAAACTAAGAGTTATGCTATTGGCAAGGGATAATATGTATATTTATTCATATATACTTAATAGCTAATTACATTGAGCACAGTTTTATTAACATCAGCACTATATGTGGGATATATATATATATTTGTCAAAATCCATCTTGCACATTTATGAATTTACCATTCATCTGTGCACTAAATGCTGCTGTCACATCTGGTTTTGTGCTTCTACCATATATCTCAAGATTCTTGATAAAATCCAAAAAAGGATGCATAAAGGTATGATTTCTGACCACGCATCTCGGCTTCAGATACTTTCTCACTGACATGACATGGCTTCCCTCTGTCTTTTCTACAAATATTTTCATGCAACTGTTCTGATGAGCTTTTTTCCTTACATGAATTTAAGCATGCTACTAGGTCTCACCATTTTACTATTGAACTAGCTAGACGCAAATCCCACTTCTGCTGTAGCAGTTTCTTTTCTCGCACTTCTCACACTTCCAATTTCTTGCTAAGTATATTCTTGAATGTAATGTCAATCGCCATCTTCTGTCTTCTTGAACCCTCTTCCTTTTTTTGTTCTTTCCTCAATCATGCCGACTAAAATGTTCTCGTTCTTTTTCACTTGCTGTAACCTCCTGTGTTCTAGTGGCATTATCAGCTTGCTTGGGGTGTAATGATTAAAAAAAAAAAATGTTTTTATTTACAAATGTCAAGTTTGAAACTCTGCTTATGTCAATGATAGCTTTGTACTTCTGATGTTGCCGCTTTTCTCTATTTGTAGAAATATCAATAATATAAACACAGTTTCAAACTTGGCATTTGTAAATAAAATCCAAGGCACTGATAAATCTTTAAAAATTCAGGGATTGATTTGACACTTATAAAATGATAAAAAAAAATCAATATTTTTGATTCTGCCAATTGTAGCTTGAGGAAGGTCTAACGAATACTGAATTACAAAAAATTATTCCTTCCTAAAATATTACCCTATTTTTTTATGAGCAGACCAGCTAATTTGTGTTCTTGATGTTGTTAGCACAATGATTCAACCAATTCATTCTTCTATTTTCATTAAGTATATAAAAAAGAAAGTTCCAATTTTTTAAAAATCATTTCCATCCAAGCAAGGCAATAAAACCTCTAAGATGCAAAGGGTTTCTGAGAGAGGACACTGAAATTACAGGATTCAAGGAAATAGACGACAATTGACATTGCATTTAAATTTCTGAAGATCATAGTTTACAAGAAAGAGAGTTTGACAAGTGAGAAACCATTAGCATAGAACTTATGGTTAGAGCCAGCAATTTCAACAGTAAAATGATGAGACCTAGCTGCCAATCTAGTACTGCACTTAAATTCATGAAGTTGAGCTTATCCATGAGGATAAGTCATAACAATTACAATGAAAATATTTATAAAAGAGGTGAAAGGAAACTACATTATGGTGGTGGGAAAGTGACTGAAGTTAAGATGCTAGGTCAGGACCAATAGCATCGGTCCATGGATTCTATCAAGAATCTCTAGGTACATATGTAGCGGGCGGTCCAGTGGCCCCGTTTCACAGAAAGGGGTGAACGAGGTCACAAGGGGCCCGCTAACATTTTTGAAGACGATTATATCTGACGGTGAAACAATATGGACGACAGAACGAGGATATATATGATATATAGAGGTTTATTCTAAAAAGGAAAAGGAGGCACAAAAAGCCTCATGCTGGATTTAACCCAAGAAGACAAGAGAATAATTAAAGACTTTTAAAATGGCACAAAGAAAAATAATCAGTATGTTGATATTAGAAAGAAGTCTTGTGAATTGCAGGTTCATGTCTAATAAAATGAAACAGTAAATATATAACAGACACTACAAAAATTGCTGAATCAAATTGTATGTTAAGGAGGCATATTGTCGGTACTATGAGGGAAACAGAGAAGTCAACTGTTTTGACAGAGAGAATAAGTTACAGAAAATTAAATGTTTGATTACAAGCAAACATTAGGGGACATAGAATGATGAAGCCACTTGGCATGGTGAAAATTATAATGTTTGCAGCTGAATGTCAAGAGAGCTTATGCTGTCAGATAATTTGAAACACACTATTGTAAATAGGGGACTGATAAAAGAAAAAACAGTTAACAGGAACATAATATTGAGATTTGAAAGCACAATTCCATTTTCACTGAATATAAAAAGTCCCCAACCCATTTTCCCCAAATAAACCCAAGTCTACAGATATATCAGAATCATTTTGACAAAGAAAGATATCCTGAACAGAGAGAATTCAGTAGTAGAGACTGAGGCATTTAAAATTAGTTTGCAGAGCGTTAAGACATCTGTAGAATGTTTGAAAAAGAAGAGATTCAACTCTACAGAGATTGGTACAAATATGAATGTTGGAGAAAAAAAAAAAACTTGTGAGGTTTCAATGACTTTTTGAAAACTGTTTTTAATCCTATTATTATTTTTAGTCATCCTTTTTGAACAGTTTACACACCTGAAGAAGACCAAAATCACTTTTGATCTGAAACATTGTGATAACAACATAAAAAAAAATATATATTTGACATGTCAATGAATCCTTATAGATTATTATATTTACTAATGTTGAGGTGAAAAACTCTATGATCTTCACTGACAACAAATAAAACCGCTTTATTAAAATTTTACCTACATTATTATTTGGATTATATTTTTCAAACTATTATTAAACTATAGAATATCTCCCCATTTTTTCTGGACATTACTCAGTGTAAAGTTTCAAGCTTCATGAAGATTAACCAAGAAGAAAGAATATTTTTCCAAAGCATTATTGTCTTTGCTGGGTGTTCTTAAAATTAAGGACAGTGATCTTTTTCTTCATAGTTATAAAGCTGTTGATTCCATCAAGAAACCACCACCCCAGCTATTTATTTTAGTCTAGGAAGTCTTCTAGTCCCAGTGATGTGTTATTGCCTTTGGTATCTGTATACATATCAATAGAGCACAGTTTAATCCATTGTGCTACATGGTCGTTGATCCCCAGAAGATTGTTCATCTACTCTTTGATAGATTTACTTTCTAATCCTGCTAGGTGTTTAGCCAGCCCTTCACATCTGAAAAAGCCTGTTGAGAGAACTGGTTTAGTTGCTGATGACCAATCATGTGGCAGGTAGTTTTAGGTTTACAGTAGCACTTTTCCAGAGTGACCTGACATAAAGTGACCAGTAGCATTCACTTTGTACTAATGCTGTTTTGAAAAGAAATTGATCCATCTCATCTTGCAACAGCTATCAGTTAAATAATAGGGTAAATTTGAATTTCTAGACTTGGATGGCAGCCAACCTAAGAGAAAAAAATAAAATTCAAACCACTCATGTATACTTGACAGTGATTTCAAAGATGACACTTCAATTACCTGCCTTTGACTCTCATGATGGATATGTATCCATCATAAGTGCCTGAGGATCTATCTAAGAACTATTGCATGCTGTGTTTATGTAGATGAAGAAACTGTGTCTTGAGAAACAGAAACTGTTTTGAAATTTTATGAATAATTGTCCTGGGTATGATGATAAAGACGTCTGGCAGCAAGGCCTCTGATCAGGAGATTGGAGGTTTTTTGAATAGTAGAACCAGCTCTTAACTACTGCTGTTCCCAGGTGGGAGTGGTTTCCTGTTACTTTTTACTGATGTTTGAGTTAAGATTTTCCTTTAATGTATGTAGATTCCTTTTCATGAATTACATCTTGGGAAAAGAACAGTGGAGTGTTTTCATTACCTTCTCTACATTTTGAATTCTGTGTAGTCATTAAGATGAAATTGGTACCAGAATTTTTTATAACTCTTAATTAATATCAAATATAGAAACCTATGATTAATACATGATTTTTAATCTTAATTTCTATGATTCATATACCATATTTTATGGCAGGTAGTAATGGATTAAGGAAAAAAAATCCTCTAAATTCAGATTTTTACAGTTTATAATATACAAAAAACAAAGATCTATTTCTACTCTTATTCTCATTGCTTGTTGTGTATGACTGGCTTTTCTACCTTGTATCAGAGTGTAGTATCTGTCCAATCCAGCTCTTCTGCCTAAGAAACACATATAACATTGAAAGTAGTGGTGGAGAGGGATTGGCAAAAAGTAATGAGAGGAAGTGTTTGAAAAAAAAAAGGAGGTGAACCAAGAAATGTAAGTAGATTTGTTTTTTTGCCTGGTCAGTAGTAGTAGTAGTAGTAGTAGTAATAGCAGTAGTAGTAGTAGTAGTATTCATTTTCATCATCTCTATTATTATTAATACTACTAAGTAGTAAACAATCTAGTTTTTAAAAAATTGGAGGAAGAATAATAAAATAACTCCAAGAAAGAATCTTTTCAAACTATGAATACCTGTGTGGTCGACATGGTAAAGACCGTCTATGCAAAATGAGTAACTGATGTATTATATTCATGTGTAAAGAAAACAGATAAATGTTCAAGCTTGTATTGAAGCTTTATTCAATGCAAATTGACTACCGCCCATATGTGAGATTTGGCCATTTTTTTTATTGTTGAGAAGTTCAAGGCAGATAACTATGGTTGTCTTCATTGCATTCTCCCTAGCTCAATTTTTATCTAGTTGAATCTGACATAATCAACTAAAAGACTGAAGTTTTTGCAAAATCTGTCCAGAATGTTGCAATGGTTCCTGGTAAGGGAATTCAAACCCTGGGAAGGAGTGTTGCCCTGAAGCATTTTGTCCTACCACTTTTCTGTCTGTTGCCTGAAGATGATGTTCAGAATCTGTAAGTGAGTCACAACTGTCAGAAAAGTTTGGGTGCCCTACTTATGGAGCAGATCTGGTGTCCAATATCAGAGTCATTCCTAATCTTCTGGAAGAATCTACAGGTAAGTATTGTCCGCACTATCAGTGGGGATCCTTCATGGAAAGAGATTTATGCTGCATCAGCCTGTAGGAGTCATGCCCAACTGATTATGGTCAGGAAAACTGACAAGCTAAGATGTACTGTAGCCCATTTTAATCACCAGGGCAAAACATTTCCATGTTAACATTTCAGTCAATTAAGATTGGAAATGCATGAGAACCATGCCATGTTTAAGAGAAGAAGGAGGAAAGTACAAGGAGTTATTTTTTTAGAATTACAGATATATTTTTCTAAAAGTAGTAATGGATTTTTATTTATTAATCTGACAGATTTTATCACTTTGTTATTTTTAGGGTATACTCGTCAAGCTGGTTGACCAAAATGAATAAATATACTCGTTTAATAAAAAAAAACGATTGTCTTCTCAAGCACAAGTATCCACTAAAAAATAACGTTTAAAGTGAGAAAAATTACAGATACGAAGACGATAACGTTTTTAAGATCCATGATAAAAAAATTTTTAAGGGAAATAACTCTTAAACATCATTTTTATAGGTTCTTTCCCTTATCGGATAAAAAGCAGACGGTTTCTTTTATTCTGAATCCATGCATTTTTATTGTAAAATGTTAAAACGGTTTGAGATTAACGAAAAAGCATGGCAAATGTGGCACAAGTAAATAAAAGACAAGAAATAATAATAATATAAATGAATCCCTCAATTTACTGAGTAAAAAAATAATCAAATATTTAATAATAATTAACATTTAATAATCATGACAATATTCTTCTATGTATTTTGAACAAAATACTACATTTTGCTGTACTAGGATAGAAGCATTAATAATTAACTGAATAAGAAATCACCTCTCAATTTGCACTAAAATAAATGGGTGAAATATTACCTGTTTCCTGCTGCAATAGCTGAGAGGACAGGGTAATTCTGGAAGAAAATATATTACATTCAGTCATATACCCTATAAAAACACTTGCCTTTGTGAAGTGATAAACAAATATTAAAGTATATTAGTCAAATTATCTAATAAACTGACTTGAGGTTTGTTAAAAAAGATTGCCACTGGACGGAAATTAATTCTTTTTGATGAGTCCCATTAAACCAACCTAAGAACCGAACAAAAGATTTTTTCAACTCTAACCATTATCTATGTCGTTTTAGAAGAAGAGACAACTTGAATTGAATTCATGTATATATATATATATATTGATGTATTGATTCCATACAAATTAAATATAACTCTGAATAATAGGAAAAAAAACAACATGCAAAAAAGCCACAAAACATAATTTTACTAGACACACACACACATATGCCCACACATTTACAAATATACATGATTATCTGAATTGCACATAGACAAATAAGAATTATTATTATACACTTACATTAATAAAGCAATATTTACAATTTTCAGTTAAGTTTGTATTGTACGCTAATTTCTTGAGACTTCAAAGAGGAATAATTCTCAGTAGAGACTAAAGACTTTAAATGTATTCACAAAGAAAATCTCAATCAGTATGTTGATATTAAAAGAAGTCTTGGTGAATTGCAGGTTCATGTATAATAAATGAAACAGTAAATATATAACAGACACTACAGTGTGATCCAAATTGCCAAAAGAAAAGCAAGAGTCAAAAGTGGAGGTAAGGAACAAATCGATTAAGGAGGCATATTGGTCGGCATTATGAGGAAACAGAAAGTCAACTGTTTGACAGAGAGAATAAGCTACAGAAAATTAAATGTTTGATTACTGGCAACATTAGTAGTATTAGAATGATGAAGCCACTTGGCATGGTGAGCATTATAATGTTTGCAGCTGAATGTCGAAGAGAGCCATTTCTATGCTGTCAGATAATTTTGTTGAACACTATTGTAAATAGAGGGGGACTGATAAAAAAAAACAGTTAACAGAACATAATATTGAGACTTGAAAAGCACAATTCCATTTTCACTGGAATATAAAAAGTCCCAACCATTTTCCCAAATATAAACTCCAAGTTCATGCAGATATACTCTAGAATCCATTTTGACAAAGAAAAGATATCCTGGAACAGAAATTCAGTAGTAGAGACTGAGGCATTTAAATTAGTTTTGCAGAGCGTTAAGACATCTGTAGAATGTTTGAAAAGAAGAGATTCAACTCTACAGAGATTGGTACAAATATGAATGTTGGAGAAAAAAAAAAAAAACTTGTGAGGTTTCAATGACTTTTTGAAAACTGTTTTAATCCTATTATTATTTTAGTCATCCTTTTCTTGCACAGTTTACACACCTGAAGACCAAAAATCACTTTGACTGAAACATTGTGATAACAACATAAAAAAAAAATATATATTTGACATGTCAATGAATCATAGATTATTATATTTACTAATGTTGAGGTGAAAAACTCTATGATCTTCACTGACAACAAATAAAACCCTTTGTTAAAATTTTACCTACATTATTATTTGGATTATATTTTTCAAAACTATTATTAAACTATAGAAATATCTCCACTTACTTTTTCTGGACATTACTCAATGTAAAGTTTCAAGCTTCTATGAAGATTAACCAAGAAGAAAGAATATTTTTCACAAGCATTATTGTCTTTGCTGGTGTTCTTAAAATTAAGGACAGTGATCTTTTCTTCATAGTTATAAAAGCTGTTGATTCCATCAGGGAACCCACCACCCCAGCTGTTTATTTTAGTCTAGGAAGTCTTCTAGTCAGTGATGTGTTATTGCCACAGTATTTGTATACATATCAATAGAGCACAGTTTAATCCATTGTGCTACATGGTCGTTGATCCCCAGAAGATTGTTCATCTACTCTTTGATAGATTTACTTTCTAATCCTGCTAGGTGTTTAGCCAGCCTTCATCTGAAAAGCCTGTTGAGAGAACTGGTTTAGTTGCTGATGACCAATCATGTGGCAGGTAGTTTTGGGTTACAGTAGCACTTTTCAGGTGACCTGACATAAAGTGACCAGTAGCATTCACTTTGTACTAATGCTGTTTGAAAAGAAATTGATCCATCTCATCTTGCAACAGCTATCAGTTAAATAATAGGGTAAATTTGAATTTCTAGACTTGGATGGCAGCCAACCTAAGAAAAAAATACTAAATTCAAACCACTCATGTATACTGACAGTGATTTCAAAGTGATGACACTTCAACTACCTGCCTTTGGCTTCTCATGATGGATATGTCTCCATCATAAGTGCCCAAGGATCTATCTAAGAACTATTGCATGCTGTGTTTATGTAATGAAAAAACTGTGTCTTGAGAAACAGAAACTGTTTTGAAATTTTATGAATAATTGTCCTGGGTATGATGATAAAGTACGTCTGGCAGCAAGGCCTCTGATCAGGAGATTGGAGGTTTTTGAATAGTGTAGAACCAGCTCTTAACTACTGCTGTTCCCAGGTGGGAGTGGTTTCCTGTTACTTTTACTGATGTTTGGAGTTAAGATTTTCCTTTAATGTATGTAGATTCCTTTTCATAGAATTACATCTTGGGAAAGACAGTGGAGTGTTTTCTCATTGCCTTCTCTACAATTTTGAATTCTGTGTAGTCATTAAGATGAAATTGGTACCAGAATTTTTTTATAACTCTTTAATTAATATCAAATATAGAAACCTATGATTAATACATGATTTTAATCTTAATTTCTATGATTCATACCATATTTTATGGCAGGTAGTAATGGATTAAGGAAAAAAATCCTCTAAATTCAGATTTTTACAGTTTATAATATACAAAATACAAAAGATCTATTTCTACTCTATTCTCATTGCTTGTTGTGTATGACTGGCTTTTCTACCTTGTATCAGAGTGTAGTATCTGTCCAATCCAGCTCTTCTACCCAAAAACACATATAACATTAAGTAGTGGTGGAGAGGGATTGGCAAAAGTAATGGAGAGGAAGTGTTTGAAAAAAAAAAAAGGAAAGGGCAACCAAGAAATGTAAGTAGATTTGTTTTTTACTTGCCTGGTCAGTAGTAGTAGTAGTAGTAGTAGTAGTAGTAGTAGTAGTAGTAGTATTCATTTTCATCATCTCTCTATTATTATTAATACTACTAAGTAGTAAACAATCTAGTTTTAAAAAATTGGAGGGAAGAAATAACAAAATAACTCCAAGAAAAGAATCTTTCAACCATGAATACCTGTGTAGTCGACATGGTAAAAGCGGTCTATGCAAAATGAGTAACTGATGTATTATATTCATGTGTAAGAAAAACAGATAAATGTTCAAAGCTTGTATTGAAGCTTTATTCAATGCAAATTGACTACTGCCCATATGTGATTGGCCATTTCTTTTATTGTTGAAAGAAGTTCAAGGGCAGATAACTATGGTTGTCTTCATTGCATTCTCCCTAAACAATTTTATCTAGTTGAATCTGACAATCAACTAAAAGACTGAAGTTTTTGCAAATCTGTCCAGAATGTTGCAATGGTTCCTGGTAAAGGGAATTCAAACCCTGGAAGGAGTGTTGCCCTGAAGTATTTTGTCCTACCACTTTTCTGTCTGTTGCTGTGAAGATGATGTTCAGAATCTGTAAGTGAGTCACAACTGTCAAAGCTTTGGGTGCTCTCACTTTTATGGAGCAGATCTGGTGTCAATATCAAGTCATTCTAATCTTCTGAAGAATCTACAGGTAAAAGTATTGTCCGTACTATCAGTGGGATCCTTCATGGAAAGAATTTATGCTGCATCAGCCTGTAGGGTCATGCCCAACTGATTATGGTCAGGAAACTGACAAGCTAAGATGCTTACTGTAGCCCATTTTAATTCACCAGACAAAACATTTCCATGTTAACATTTCCAGTCAATTAAGATTGGAAATGAAACCATGCCATGTTTTAAGAGAAGAAGGAGGAAAAGTACAAGGAGTTATTTTTTAGAATTACAGATATATTTTTCTAAAGTAGTAATGGATTTTATTTATTAATCGACAGATTTTATCCTTTGTTATTTTTAGGGTATACTCGTCAAGCTGGTTGACCAAAATGAATAAATATACTGTTTAATAAAAAAACGATTGTCTTCTCAAGCACAAGTATCCACTAAAAATAACGTTTAAAAGTGAGAAAATTACAGATACGAAGACGATAACGTTTTAAGATCCATGATAAAAAAAAATTTCCAAGGAACAACTCTTAAACATCATTTTTATAGGTTCTTTCCCTTATCGGATAAAAAGCAGACGGTTTCTTTATTCTGAATCCATGCATTTTATTGTAAAATGTTAAAACAGTTTGAGATTAACGAAAAACATGGCAAATGTGGCACAAGTAAATAAAAGACAAGAAATAATAATAATATAAATGAATCCCTCAATTACTGAGTAAAAAAATAATCAAATATTTAATAATAATTAACATTTAATAATCATGACAATATTCTTCTATGTATTTTGAACAAAATACTGTTTGCTGTACTGGGATAGAAGCCATTAATAATTAACTGAATAAGAAATCACCTCTCAATTGCACTAAAATAAATAGGGTGAAAACATACCCTGTTTCCTGCTGCAATAGCTGAGAGGACAGGGTAATTTCTGGAAGAAAATATATTACATTCAGTCATATACCCTATAAAAAACACTTGCCTTTGTGAAGTGATAAACAAATATTAAAGTATATTAGTCAAATTATCTAATAAACTGACTTGAGGCTTGTTAAAAAAGATTGCCACTGGACGGAAATTAATTCTTTCTTTTGATGAGTCCCATTAAACCAACCTAAGAACCGAACAAAGATTTTTTCAACTCTAACCATTATCTATGTCGTTTTAGAAGAAGAGACAACTTGAATTGAATTCATGTATATATATATATATATTGATGTATTGGGATTCCATACAAATTAAATATAACTCTGAATAATAGGAAAAAGAACAACATGCAAAAAAAGCCACAAAACATAATTTTTACTAGACACACACACACATATGCCCACACATTTACAAATATACATGATTATCTGAATTGCACATAGACAAATAAGAATTATTATACACTTACATTAATAAAGCAATATTTACAATTTTTCAGTTAAGTTTGTATTGTGCTAATTTCTTGAGACTTCAAAATGATGTTTTCTCTCCTTGAATTCAGAATGCCATAAATTATATACTAACATTTGTTTAACAAGTCAGATGCATGTCAAACCTGAATAACCAATGAAAATCAACATAAAAATAAAAATACCACAATTTCTTTCTTCTTTTTCTCCCTGTCTCATTCTGTGATGAAGCTTGAATAAAAGCGAAATATATTAGATTGATAAATGTTTCCTATTTGTCCTTTATTCTACCAAATCTATCTATCTATCTATCTATTTATCTATCTATCTTTCCATGATAGTCTGCTCATATCTATCTATCTATCTATCTATTTATCTATCTATCTTTCCATGATAGTCTGCTCATATCTATCTATCTATCTATCCATTTATCTTTACATGATAGTCAGCTCATATCTATCTATCTATCTATCTATCTATCTATCTATCTATCTATCTTTCCATGATAGTCTGCTCATATCTATCTATCTATCTATCTATCTATCTATCTATGATAGTCTGCTCATATCTATCTATCTATCTATCTATCTATGATAGTCTGCTCATATCTATCTATCTATCTATCTATCTATCTATCTATCTATCTATCCATTTATTTTTCCATGATAGTCAGCTCATATCTATCTATCTATCCATTTATCTTTCCATGATAGTCTGCTCATATCTATCTATCTATCTATCTATCTATCTATCTATGATCTATGATAGTCTGCTCATATCTATCTATCTATCTATCTATCTATCTATCTATCTATCTATCTATCTATCTATTTATCTTTCCATGATAGTCAGCTCATATCTATCTATCTATCTATCTATCTATCTATCTATCTATGATAGTCTGCTCATATCTATCTATCTATCTATCTATTTATCTATCTATCTATCTATCTTTCCATGATAGTCTGCTCATATCTATCTATCTATCTATCTATCTATGATAGTCTGCTCATATCTATCTATCTATCTATCTATCTATCTATCTATCTATCTATCTATCTATCTATCTTTCCATGATAGTCTGCTCATATCTATCTATCTATCTATCTATCTATCTATCTATCTATCTATCTTTCCATGATAGTCTGCTCATCTATCTATCTATCTATCTATCTATCTATCTATCTATCTATCTATCTTAAGGACCGTTTTAAGTCTTGCACAGAAATTAAAAGGGTTATGAATAGTACCTCATGTGTAATGTGTCAAGACAGACTGTTTCTAGATGACTGCAAGAAATAGTGCTGTTTAATCGAACCCCAGGGAAGAAACCACTTGTTAGTTTGAAGAAGAAGAGATTAGAGTTTGCAAACAGGTATGTAATTTGGACATATGAAAATTGGGCAAAAGTATTTTTCAGTGATGAAAGCAATTTTAATTTATTTGGAAATGATGGAAAAAACAATGTAAAGAGACGTATTGGTGAAAAAGATTAAGTGCAAAGTGTACTAAAAAACTGTCAAGTTTGAGGGGGGGAAGCATCATGGTATTTGGAATGTTTTTCTAGCCAAGGTACAACGCCTCTTGTCCGGTTACAAACTCATGTAAACGCAGAGATCTATAAAAAAACATTGTTCAAGATCATGTTGTGCCAATCATACAGAATTCAGGTTTCGATAGGGCTACCTTTATGCAAGATAATGCCCCATGTCACAAGGCAAAGGTGGTAATGAGTTACCTTAGCGAGCAAGATTTGGAAATTATGGATTGGTCACCGCAAAGTCTGACTTAAATCAATAGAAAATCTTTGGAAGACCTTAGGAGTGAAAGTTATGGAAGAAATCCCACTAACACGGAGGATTTGTGGGTGAAGCTTCAAGAAGAATGGTTTAAAATTAGTATCGAGGATTGTCAAGAACTGATTAGGTTCTTGTAGTCGAAGATGTGCAGCTGTCATTGAAAGCAAGGGCTCATTTACTAAATATTGATTGTACATGTATTTTTTATTGTTTTTTGCCGTTTTACATTGTTTTCTCAATTTGTCCCTTACTTTTGGACGTTCCAAATTTGAAAATAAATAAATAATTATTATAATTCTTTTCTATCCTTTGCAAATGATTCAAATTTTAGTATGTTATTATGGATGATAATGACTACCAGTTGTCAAAATTTCAGCTTTTCACAGTTGTTATTTTTAACAAATATTAGGTTTTAAAATTTTGTCCCTTAGTTTTGGACGCTACTGTATATATATATTTACATATGTAGTTTTTCTTCATACTGTCGGATCTATATCCATATATTTGCTTACATACTGTCTACTGGAAATACAAACCTGAATGTACTTTATAACATGGAAGACTTCAAGCTTGTATGAAAATATAAGAATCTATTGATCAAGTAAGGAAAGGATTTATTATCGAACAGTTTTTTTAAAATTGTTCCATCGTTCTGATATTTTGAAATCATTTTTGATTTGCTTTATAACATGGAGGACTTCAAGCATACAAGCTTGAAGTCCTCCATGTTAGATATAAGATATAAGAACCTATTGATCTCTACGTATTCCTATATCAACGGAAGGGATTTCTTGAACTGTTTATATAAAATAGTTCAATCGACTTTTTTAATATTTTAATATTTGGAAATCATCTTCGAATACATTTTCACAACATTGCCCACGTGACGACGATCTGATTATATTTAAACGGAATGCTGATCTTATATAAAAATTTCAGTTATCTGTTTGGATTAGTTGTGCTCTTATGTCCATCGTCTTTTCGTGTTGAATTTTTATATGTTCTAATGTTAATTATGTTTAAATGAAAATGTCCTGAAGATGGCCTAAAATAGACCGAAACATCCGACGTTGACTTTATATTAACATTAATACAGCATAATTGCATATTAAGATTTTTGTTTGTTTTTTCTGTATATTTTTCTTCATATGTAGTTTTGCAAATAAAAAATAAGTACAAAAAAATAAAGTGACTTTAAAAAAGAAGTTGAGATGAATTTCCTTAAAGGAAATAATAAATCTACAGTAGAAGAAATAACAATAAAAATAAAAATTCTATAATGTAAGACTTTTTACATAAGTGGAAATTCAACTGGAGTCAGAGTCGGTATAGTTTTACAGACTCCAACTCCGACTCCAGTGACCCCTTAATTGCTTCTGACTGTGACACTGACTCCATGACTATGACTCCACAGCCCTGATATAAACTCTATGTATAAATATATATATTAATCAGATTATGGTACAAATCCAAATTTTTCCTTTAAGAAATTCCTTAACAACAACTGTTGAAACAAGCATACTTTGCTCTCTACTCAATCTTAGAAGTGAATTATTTAGTTATTTAGAAATCTAGGAGCCAAAAGATGAAAATCAAACACAATTTACTGCTGTATGAAGATATGTATGAACTGTATTGGAAAATGTATTTACAGTGTAAATCATATAGATTTACTTATTATTCATTTTACCATAAAATTAAATGTTTTAGGTTTTCGTTAATGAATGTTTTCCAGTTGATTGTTATATTATTTGGCAATATTGTACAAATATTTACAATTCAAAATGACCAACCTTTGCTTTCACCATAGCCCTTAATCTCTGCATGATTTCTTCACTATCTCTTCATTCAAATTGTACCATGATGTAATAAGAGCTTTCAGGTCTGACACACTTGAGTATGAAATATAGGAAACATTGCTCTCCAATATGTGACATATCGCAAAGTCCATAGAATTATTGTCTCAGCTTGATGGAGACCAAAAAGTCCATGGGACTGTCTCTTGTACCCGTTCTCTGTCGAATTGGATGTGTGTGGGGGAAATCTGTCTTGAGTAGTGATTTCCAAATGTGGCTGGCAACCAAAGAAACATATCTCTCTCCAAATTTTGTTGGTAAACTCTGCTATTCATTTTCATTCCTTCTTCAAAGAACACCAATGGAAATTTTAAACAATCAGAAGTAACCACAGACCAAACCTTGACACCAGTTTGTTTCTATCCTTTGAAATATATTCTGACACATTTGGGAATGTTTCCTGGTGAAGTGCCATAAACCTTATCATTTTAGTAGTCAACCACTGCCTCCACAGTTAAAAACTTCTTGTTCAACCAAATGTAGACTTTGTGTGCAGCACACTGCTTCACATCCAACACTTTCTTTCTCTTGACAAGTTGTTTTTGCTTGGAGGCACTTAAGAGTAGATTGTCAGCATTGAATCATGTATGGTTTTAGACCTAAATCTTCTTTCACAATACTCTGTAGTGAACTATTTAAAGTATCCAGCTCTTTTGCTATCTTCTTCTTGGATTTCTTTTCATGTTCTTCTTGATGGCTTCAATGACCCTCCTGGTATGAGCTGAATGGTTTCTTCCTCGAATTGGATTTGGTGAGGTTGTTTGCTCCTCTTGAAACATTTCCACACATTATAAACAGTTTGTCTGCAAACATCCAACTGTTTTATCATCTCATAATTCTTCATACCAGCCATTTTCAATGTGACAATTTGATCATGTTTTGTTTGAGCTGCCAGATTTAATTAAAATGTGAACAATAAAACAAAAGAATGTTAGTTAATGGATTTATTTTTAATCAGACAGTTTTAATATTTAAAACATTATTATAATGGTTACTCCTATTTGAATAGATGCTCCATTTTTACTTTTATTTTAAACAGCATGTATTTTGCTTGTTAACTGGCCTGGCATTCAAAAAAAAATACTGTTTAAAATAAAAAATAATTTGGAGTCTCTATTTTAAATACAAGTATTCACTTTAATAGCATTTAAAGTGTATATATATACATATATATATATATATATATATATTTAAAATTTTTTGGTTTAAATATATATTTTTTATGATGCAAATGATGTTGGCTGAACCAACTTGTGGTTGTAGAACAAGACTGGACAACATGTGTCTGCCTATATAAGATAGGGTGGTGTTAGTAACAGTAATCATTTGACTCAGTCAGTTTGTGAGTCAGCAATTTTGACCTCATTTGATTAACAACCCAGATTGCACTTCTGAATATGTTGATGGAGCATTCAGGGTGCTGCACAGGGCTTGTTTGGTTAAACATTTACAATTTTTTAAAATTGTTTACATCAGTCTTCATTGATTAACTTTGTACAGGCAGAAATGTGTATTTCATGGGTGGGTCGTGAGTAATAATTTTTCATGTTTTATACTCACTAGGAGCTTAGTTACACTGATTTGGTCGTTTTTAGTAATATATTTATTTTAGTTATAACACATTATTTACCTCAATGTGTTTACCTTTTTCAGTTTTGTTGTTTTGATTATTGTTGTTCCAATGAATCTTTCTGAAGAAGTGTTGGATGAAAAAGGTCCCTTTAAAAGAATGTGTGTTCTTTCATTTTCAAAGCCATATATATATATATATATATATATATATATATATATATGTGTGTGTGTGTGTGTGTGTGTATGTATGTATGTATGTATGTATTTATGTATGTGTGTGTGTGTGTGCGTACATATATATATATATATATATATATATAACATTTTATGTTTATACATAAATATATATATATATATATATATATATAAAGACATTTTATGTCTATACATATATATATATATATATATATATATATATATATATATATTGTATTAAATTAAATAATATCAATCACTTAAAATCCATAGGTAATAGAAAGCAGTTCTCAATTGTTTGTAGGTCTTGAAGATTGAGAACTGCTTTTTTTTAAAGCTTTCATGAAATAAAAATTATTACCTATGGGATTTTAAGTTTTTGATATTCTTTAATTAATAATAATTTTGCTCTGTCTTTTGACACAGAGCTCACCCTGACTCTATATCCCCTGGAAATTCAATATGGTGTACCATATTATATCATTACCATATATATATATATATATATATATATATATATATATATATATATATATGATCGAAATAAAAAGTATAAAATTTATTACTACAAGACATATTAAACAAAAAAAAAAAAAAAAAAAAAAAACCCAAAAAACAAAAAAAAATATGTCTTGTAATATTAAATTTTATACTTTTATTTCGCTCATTAAATTTTGTACCTACAAAAATATCTTTATATATATATATATATATATATATATATATAAAATTTTACTTATGAAATTTAAAAAGTTGGGCATTGGTGTATTGTGTGTGTGCACGTGTTAACATATGAACGATTAATGTAGAAGCAACAAAAACTTGGGTTTCTACTATAGAGTTCTCAAAGTCTCTTGGGAATGTCCATTTTCTTTTTCTGATCCAGAAATAAGTTAGGATAAGAATCGTTATAATGATTAGGCTCAAGTCAGCTTTGCACTGAGTTAGAACGACCAAATTACTTCATGAGTTTGGATGCAAAACATGTCCAAATGCCTTTCATTCAAAAATGGTAAGAGAGTGGTCTTGTCCTTTCCAAAAGTGCAGTCATAAAATTGTGCAGATGACCAAAAACCCTTTACAGTTTCTTTATTACTAGTACAATGGGAAAAATATATATATATATTTTTATTCCTTATTAATTTATTTATTGATTTTATTTCATTTTTCCACAGACCCTGAGGTTATGAAGAGTCTCAAATGGGTGTGTTTAGGTGTTAGGCTTGTACTGATAATCTCTACTCTTGGTTCTATGAATGCCCAACAATTGGGGTCTGAGATGAAGGGTGATTTTTGAGAATTTTTTTTTTTTTAAATCTGTTCCTCATTTAACAGAGGATATGCTATCTTTTTATATCTTATCTTTTATTTTCTTTCTTCTAACCATTTTCTCTTTTATATTTTTTGTAGTAAGCTCTTGGATACGCCATCATGAAACTAGATATTTCAACAGTGGTCAACAACAACTCACATCACCAAAGACAAAATGTTCAAAAAAGCAATCATCTACAGAGAGAATGCGACTCTATCGGGCACGGTTAAAACAGAACCCTGAACTGTATGCTCAGTACAAAGCAAAGGAATGTCAGCGAATGAGGGTAGTTCGAGCCCGTAGCCGGGAGAAAAAGAAACGTGCTTTAATAGAGAAATTTGCATCAAGGCACCCCAAATATTATGTGCAAAAGTATTCCAAGCGTCCGGATGTTTCTGATTTAGCTCAGCAGGAAGAAACAACATCTTTTCATAAGTTGGAGAAAAATCGCATTCATGTTAACTCAGGAAATCAGATTCTTTCGAACCAGTCATTTTCTCCGATTGGAGGAATTGGTGAGACGTTCACTTTGAATCATGACATCACTAACAATGACTTCCTTCAGCCAAAGAATTCCTCACAGATTTCTGGAAATATGGCTCATGCGGAAGAAAACCTGTTTCATTTACCATTATCACATGAACCTACCAGATACATGAAAAAAGTTTGAAATAGATTATTATTATTGTTACCATCATTTTTTTTTTAATCATTTCACTTCAAGCAAGGCAATAAAGCACCTAAGATGCAAAAAGGCATAAGGTGGTGGTTGACATTGCATTTAAATTTTGGAAAGCAAGAAACTGGAAGGGACTTCCACCAGTGAGAAGAAATTGCTAGCATAGAGCTTATAGTTACATCTAACAATTTCAATAATAAAATGATAAAACCTAACTTCCAATCTAGTACTTTGACTTAAGTTTGCTGAAATCAAAGTACCAAGAAAGAAATCTCATCAGAACAATTACAATGAAAATATTGATGAAAAGGTACACGGAAGCTGGTGATGGGAAAGGGACTGATGCCAAGATGACAGTTCAGGACCAATAACATTGCAGATTCTTCTTCTTGTAGCATTGCAGCTCTGACCAGACACCAGGTTTGTTCTCATGACTTAAACAAAATAACTCTTTGGCCAGATTGTTATCCATGAAATTAAACCATGAAACTAGATTGTAGCAGTAGACAAATTTTATTCTGGTTATAACCTTCTGTTGTAGATGAGCGAAGCAGAGGTGAGGGGTCAAATTGTTTAATGGGTGTGTCTTCTTTTTTACACTGTGGTGAGTGGTCTCTCTGTCTGCTCTCTGTGGGTCTCTCTGTCATTCTGTTTTCAGCTGTCATATAGAGAACAGCATTCTTTATCTAGTCATCTTTGTCTAAAAAGGTAATTTATCAAGAATCCAGGGTCTTGTTCCACTCAAAGACCTTCTTCATGTTTCACTATCGTCTTCATCTTTGTTGTTATCACAATGTTTGGCTGTTGTACCCTCCAGCCTTCCTCAGTGTATATCAATCTGGGTAACCTATAGTGAATTCTGGACTGAAATCTATAGTGGGTGGGGGAGGCAGACTGTTCTCATTATTCCATTGCTCATGTCTAGGGATATCATATAGATCTTATTTTTTTATTTAGTAAAAAAAAAAAATTTGCCATTTGCTTTAGTGGTTGTGAGTTCAATCCCTGGGTCAGAATTATATACAGGCAAGTTGTTCCCCAAAAATTCAGACAAAAAAAGCATCAATCAAGACTTTATTTTGGCTATTTAATGTTATCTAGATGTGTCGTCAGATTAGGTATCACATAGTTTGTATAAAACAACAGATCTTCAACTCCATATTCGCAAGAATGGGTGTTTTTTTTTTTAGATTAGATATTATAGATTGTCAACATCTTCCTACATGCGATATAAGAATATAAACAAACCAATAAATATATACATAAATATATATAAATATATATATATATATATATATATATATATATATATATACACAAACACACACACACCCATATATATAAAAAAACAAAAAAACAAAAAACAAACGATTTATTATATTGGCTCGTCTTGCGACTTGTTCTTCCTCTACCTCCCTTTTAACTAACTTATTTCTTTTTGGTCTTTTTTTTTTTTTACTTTTTTATTCTTATTTTCTTTTCTTTTCTAAACTACACTTAATAAAAACGTTTACAATAGAGTGATTAAAATGACAGACTATTTACAACTTTAAAAAACTAAGAGAAAAACATTTAACTAAAATCGCTTAAAATAAATTAATCAAGCTATTTACATGTTAAATACTAGTTAAAAAAAAAAAAAAAAAAAAAATGTAAAATTTTAAATAAGTTAAACCCACCCCCAAAAAAAAATTATCCTTACTGGAAAGAATTCATTTAAAACTAAGAAAATAACTAAAATTCCTCAAAATAAATGATCGAGATATTTACATGTCGAAAAAATAGTTGAAAGAAAAAAAATAGCGTGTAAATTTAGCTAAAATAAGTTACTCCTAAAAAAAAAAAAAAAAAAAAAAAAATTGTCCCTGAAGGAAACCAAAAAAAAATAAATTTTAAATTCCGTTTAAAAAAAAAAGGGAAAGATTACTTGTAAGAATGTTTTTGTAATAAAATAAATCTACTCGGAAGACCAGTAAGTCATTGCATATGAGACTGAATGCAAATTGAAAGATTGATTCTCGCAAGTTTCTCGTCATCTATATACACAAATTTCACATATATATATATATATATATATATATATATATATACTAATCAGTCTTAAAAGTATTTAGTGCTTGCATTTATGGCGTGTGTACATCTGCATTGGGAACGTTCTTATTTTTTGTAGTTTTGGGCCACTCATTAGCTCTATTTATCCACAACCACCTGGTGGCCTTTTCGACGGACTCCAGGATCATTTGAATCGCCCGCCTTCTTTTTTGTCCAGTTATCCCTAGGCTAGTAAGGGCTCGTATCATTGACTGTCCGGCGAACCCCCTACAGCCGATCTCGACAGGGAAACAATGAGTGTGCCATCCTTTAGTTCTGCAGTCATTTAAGAGTCCTTCATATTTACTATACTTTCTCTCATGGGACAGTTAACTCCAGCAAAATAATCTGTTTTGTGGCGTCCGAATAAACGATTATGTCTGGACGGAGTTTGGAGGACGATATATGTGTTGGGAATTTTAATTGTTTCCCGAGATCGACTCGCATTTGCCAATCCGACGCGGACGATAACAGTGAATGGGATCCTGCAACCTTCTTACTCGGCTTTGCACCTGCTTTAACGAAGCGGATAGCTCTTCTTTCTGGGATGAGTTTATTACTCTGTAAAGCTTCAGTAATAATGAGTGCTATCGCCTCTAAAACCTTGTCATGACGCCACCGATAGCGCCCGTCTGTCAGAGCTGTTCTGCACCCGCTTAATATGTGTTGCAGTGATCCCCACCCCGAACACAAGGGGCACTTTGGTGAATCTATTTTTCCCCATAGGTGTAGGTTGGTCGCGCTTGGTAATACGTCGTACACCATCTGAACCAGGAATCTAGATCGGCTGAAGTCGGTATTCCAAAGATCTGACCACGACACTTTCCGCCGATCTACACCATCCCACCTCGTCCACGCGCCCTGCTGGCTATAACCTGCCATTTTTTTCATCCGCTTTTCCTCCATCCCTGCTCTTACTTCGTCCCTGTATCAGGTGTTGACGCTCCTTCACGGTGCTTTTTCCGAATTTGTAGGAGGGAATCAACCCCAGGCCTGCTCTGCCCTGTGCGACTGAACCCATTATTGCTTTTTTTACCCTCAGATTCCCTTCTGCGATAGCTAGTTCCTTAGTAGCACTCCATTTTCTGCCAGTCTTGATCTCAATTCCCGCACCTGATACTTTGGGATCTCTGGAGTTTCTATAATGGTAGCTTTCCCTTGTCCGTGACACCATGAACTCCTCAACTAGTCCTCTGAATGGCAGCTGGATGGCATTGGATGATCCATATAAGGCTGCGCTGCTTAAGCACCGAGGTAATCCTAACCATCTACGGAGGAAACTGCTAGCTCTTCTCTCTAAAGTCTCCACAGTCGAGATGGGAATGCTATATGTCTGGAGTGGCCATAATGCTTGTGGGAGCACACAGTGATGGTATAGCCAGGCTTTGAAGCGCCCTGGCAATCCCGATTTATCTATTTTCGCCAGCCACGAGTCAAAATTAGTACGTATAGCTTTGATAGTTGGTGTGTCCTTCAGAGCATTACAAAAGGATTTACCTAGACTTTTAACAGGCTTATCGGCCAACGTCGGGATGGCTCTCCCTTCTATTGTGAAATAGTATTTTACCACTCAGCCCTTTTTTATCACCACTGATCTACATTTGTTTGGCTTGAAATTCATTCTTGTCCACTTAATCAGTCTCTCTAAACTGCGTAATAGCCATCTACAGCCTGTAACAGAATGCGTGGTGACTGTAAGATCATCCATGTAAGCCCGGATGGGTGGTTGCCTAACTCCGGTATTTGAAACGGGGCCACGGCATTCCACCTCAGCGGACTTCATGAGCATGTTCATCGCGGGAGCAAAAAGCATGGCTGACAATGTACAGCCTGTAATAATTCCTCTCTCGAATCTATGCCAGTCTGAAGAAACCAAACCGGATGCAACTCTTAGATGGAATTTTCTGTAGTAATCTAGGATCAGCTCGTGGCTGCTACTTGGGATGTAGTGTCTAACTAAAGCTTCTTCCACGAGTTTATGCGGTATGGACCCATATGCATTGGCCAAGTCCAACCACGCAACAGCCAGGTCTCCTTTATTCCTCCTTGCATCCCTTATTAATTGCGACAAAACTCCTATATGCTCAACGCAGCCAGGCATACCAGGGATTCCGCCTTTTTGTACCGATGTATCTATAAAGCTATTTTTTAGCAGAAAAGTTGATAGCCGTCGGGAAATAACACTAAAAAATATTTTGCTTTCTGTACTCAGTAACGAGATACATTGAAACTGCTTGATATTTTCTGAGTTCTCTTCTTTTGGGATCCAAACACCTTCTGCGTATCGCCATTGTTCTGCAACTTTACCTCGCTGCCAAATTGCTTTAATGATCTTCCATAATTTCATGAGGAGACCAGGGCAACGCTTGTACACGGAGTAAGGCATGCCACTCGGACCTGGTGACGAAGCTGATCTCGCTGCCATTACTATCTGTTTGACTTCACTCAAACTTGGCACCTTCATGTTGAACTCAACTTCTGGGGGGTTGGGTTTAATGAGGCGATCATTAAATCCTAATTCCTCATCCTTTCTTGGGTCCCTATAAGAGCTCTTCAAAAAGAAATCCACCCTATCTTTTGGGCATGCTAATCTGCCGCTCCTCTTATCTCCCAGAAGTCTTCTGGCGAAACCAAACGGGTCGGAGATAAACGAAGCCCTCTTCCTGGCCCGCTCTTTCCTATGGCGACGATGTCCTTCTGCTCTTCGCAGGTTTTTCAGTTTCTGTCTTAAAATAATTCTCAGTACCGAGAGGGCTGGTCGCTCTTCTTCACTAGCGGCCTTAAATTGTTTCTTGAGGGATCTTAATTCCTGCCTTACTTCTCTTATCCTTCCTTCACGCCTATTCTGAGTGTAGATTTTATTTCTCGTTTTATCAATGTGGCCGAAACTCTCTGATCCGTAGCTGACGATAAGTTTACTCATGGCTTGAAGTCGTCGGTCTATGTTACCTGCAGACGTACCTTGGATTATAATGCATACGTCTTCATCAAAATCATGCCAAGCTTTCTTGTTGTTTGCTGGGGGCCATTTAATCCGCTTAGAGACTACTCTGTCCGGCAAGGTCTGAGTCCGCACTGGGTGATGCTGGGCGCTGTGGTTTGTCACCGGGACCTGCTCCACCTCCGTCTTACTTGGTGTAACACCTATGCGTTGTGAGTTCTCAGCTACTACTGCACATTTCATCTTGGCCTGGTGTATTTTTAGGCCATGCTGATTCTTGCACGTCTTTCCACAGTGGCATATCGAGTCAGAAGTCCTTGGGGCATTTGCTGTGGTCGTAACTGTTGTATCCATCCTACCGGGGATCTCATGCTCCCCCCCTCTCGGGATCCTCTGGGGGTATGTATTCCTTGTTCTACCTGTAGCATGAAACGGGGATCTGTTTAGAACAAAGAGACATGTTATTAGGGGTGCGAACCCTGCAGACTCCGAATAGCCGTCTTTCCGGCTTGCCAACTGTCTTTCCAGCTGTGACCGAGTCTTTCCTCAGTCATCAGCCAGACTATTCCTGGTAGTCACTGATGAAAACAGATTTAAAATTATTGAAATACACCTTTAAGTGCTGAATCTAGATGCGTCGTCAGTATTGTTGCTCCCATGTCACTAGAAGTTTTGGGTCTAAATAAACAACAGACTTCTTCGATGGGCGACCCGACCGAATATGATCAGTATTCGGCCTGCCCCTAGAACAAAAATTTGCCACTAGCTTTAGGACGTGAATTGTATAAGTTGCCCCAGTAGACAACAACCAATCAAGACTTGACTTGGGCTATTCGAAGTTATAGATTAGGTATGCATAGTTGTATTGATCTTCCTACATGCGGCCAAGAATGGGTGTTATTTTTTTGAAGAATAGAAGAAAACAAACCAATAAATATACACATAAATATATATAAAATATATATATATATATATATACACAAACACACACACACACATATATACACAAAAAAAACCCCCAAAGAACAAACGATTTATTATATTGGCTCGTCTTGCGACTTGTTCTTCCTCTACCTCCCCTTTTAACTAACTTATTTCTTTTGGTCTTTCTTTTCTTTTTACTTTTTTATTCTTATTTTCTTTTTTTTTCTAAACTACACTTAATTAAACGTTTACAATAGAGTGATTAAAATGACAGACTATTTACAACTTTAAAAACTAAGAGAAAAACATTTAGCTAAAATCGCTTGAAAATAAATTAATCAAGCTGTTTACATATTAAATACTAGTTAAAAAAAAAACACCTGTAAATTTTAAATAAGTTAACCAAATATCCTTACCGGAAAAAATTCGTTTAAAAACTAAGAGAAATAACTATTATTATTATTATCATTATTGTTTAATGCTCCTCTTATTTTTTTCAATTTATCACAATTCTCAGAATGAATAAAACACAATGAAAATAAAGATGAGGGCAATATTAATAAAAACTAAAGATAAAGAAAATAGTTTATTTAAAAAACATTCTGACAATTAATTACATTTGTTAATATAAAATCTAAACAATTAACAAAAATGTGTTTAAAAGAAATCTTAATTAAAAATCAGTAATATTGACATGACTTCAATTAAAAAATTCAGATAACTTCATCAATTATGTCTTTTACTACAAGCAGTAAACAAGCAGCCAAATAGGAAATTTCCTTCTTCGTCGTCCTCTGCTTCTGTTGATGCTGCTGCTGTTTCTTGGTTCCCTCCCCTCACAACCTCCTTCCAATCATTGAGGCCTTTGGATGTCTTGCCATATTTCTCTGTCCTCACTACTTCTATTGGTAATTTTGGCTTCAGTTTTGATGTGATTTTCTTCCTGTGGCACACCATAGGCAGGTGCCCCACTGCACCACAGGCCCAGCAGTAGGGTTGCTGTCCTTCTACAATTGCCAACAGCTTGTGTTCTCAACACGCCAGTGTGTGAGGGATGTCCAAGAAAGATTTTTAGTCCATTGTCACCTGCAACACAAAATCCCTGGTGGCAATGCCTGCTTTGCCCATTATTGGAGAGATATCCTCGATAAGTCCAAATTTTGAGAAATATGTGCTCAGCTGGTCTTCAGTAATGTTGGCTGGCATCCTGTGCACAGTCACCCTTGTCCTTCAGGTACCCATGTATTCTGTCTGAAATCAAACGTATTTGGATATGAGTAAACTACCAGCCAGCTGTTTGGCCTCTTCTTCTGTTGCTAGCAGAATGTTCCTAATGGTATTAAACCGCTTGTATTGTATTTTTGTCACTATTCAGAGCCTCCTGCATCATATCCATGCTGACCCTAATCAATTTCCATGTTTTCACATGTCCTGGTTGCTATAGCATCTAAAACTTTGGGAATTAAAATCTTATTCCCGTTCACATATTGTTTTTATTTTGAACTTTCTTGGCATAATAGTCCACATCATTTTTTGGCCTATTGATGGCCCAAGCTGAATTTTTGGTGGGTGGTGATTGTTCCACCTGTTCCTTGTTGTGGAGAATTTTCTGCCATGGTGGTCAGAGCCCCATCAAGAAACACAATCTATAATGTATCAAAAGAAAGAAATGTATGTGGACTTTTGTAGAAAATGCTCATGTTATTGTATTTTTTATATGTTTGAAAAATATAAATGAATGTTGATTATAATTAAAGATTGAGAGAAAACGCTGATGATGCAAGGACGCTTAAATTTACATTTTAAATTTCTGGCATCTGATGTGTCCAGATGTACAGCCAAGCTGATTTTAGTCAGCTTCTTACTACTTTTGTTTTTTTGTTTTGTTTTTTTGCTGTTGTTTTTAAATATCTTGCATTGTAATAGCCCTGATTTTCCATTTTGTCTTTGAATTACCCATCTTATGTATAGAATTTATATATCATTCTCACATACAAAATTTTATCACTTACATTATTGGATACTCAGATTTTGTGTAAATGCTCTGTTTATTTATTAAACTGTATATTTATTTATTTTCATCTACTGGTTTCAATATTCAGTCTTATTAAAAAAAAATATATACATTTATTGGCTCTCTGGCAGGATTCCAACCAGGATACCCAAGGGCAGAGCGAATGAACATTTAAAGTAACAAATGTGCCCACACTAAGATGGAGTGTCAAAAGGATGTTTTTTCTCATGACTTTGCTTTTTTTAATTTCTATTTCTCTTTGGCAATGTTTGTTGTTTAAAATTGATCATTTATAAAACATAAACATATGAAAGTCAATTTGTACATTTTCTTTGTTCTTGAGAACTGACAACAAAAATAATAAACGCTGTTTGTTTATTAGAGTGTTTATTGGAATGGTTGAGAAAACCAGTCAACTGTAGCTGGAAGTCCTGCCTGTCTAGTAAGGACAAGTTGAACTTTTAGCATCAAATGCCATCCAGGCACAAAAAATTTATAGTTTGAATAGCCTAACCAGTGGAATGTGGGACAATCTAGCAGATCTAGATTGATCCTTCTTACTAATATTTTATCCAGGTAGTTGACCACCTGGATAGGTGGTCAGCTACCTAAGAGCCTATGTGCACATCTCCTGCTCCATCTTTGTTTAGAAAGTGATGATTAATAAAACATAAACATATGAAAGTGAATTTATACATTTTCTTTGTTCTTGAGAACTGACAATAAAAATAATAAATGTTATTTATTTATTAGATTGGAATGATTTAGAAAACATTGGCAATTGATTCAAATTTTATAAAAGGGTAAATAATAAGTATTTCCTTATAGTTGGTTCACATATTTTAATAATTTAGTAAATGTTTATATATTTATGAATAAAAAATTGTTGTCACATTTATTTCTTTATAAATTTGTAAATGATAAATATTGCATTGCTTTAGTTCTAATTGTACAGTGTAACACGGTAATAAGAGAAACCCGGATATAAGAGAAACCCGGATATAAGAGAAACCCGGATATAAGAGAAACCCGGATATAAGAGAGATTTTCTCTGGTCCCAAATTAGAGCCTGTGTTAATGTATATAAAATAGACCAAACCCGGATATAAGAGAGATTTTCTCTGGTCCCAAATTAGAGCCTGTGTTAATGTATATAAAATAGACCAAACCCGGATATAAGAGAAACCCGGATATAAGAGAGATTTTCTCTGGTCCCAAATTAGAGCCTGTGTTAATGTATATAAAATAGACCAAACCCGATATAAGAGAAACCCGGATATAAGAGATTTTCTCTGGTCCCAAATTAGAGCCTGTGTTAATGTATATAAAATAGACCAAACCCGGATATAAGAGAGATTTTCTCTGGTCCCAAATTAGAGCCTGTGTTAATGTATATAAATTGACCAAACCCGGATATAAGAGAAACCCGGATATAAGAGACTTCTTCTCCGGTCCCGACAACTCTCTTATATCCGGGTTACTCTGTATTATTTTTTTAGAAAGTTGTAAATATAAAATTATTCTGGTAAATAAACAATCTAATAAATAGTGTTTAATATTTTTATTGTAACTTCTCAAGAACAAAAACAAAGTATAAATTCACTTTCATTATGTGTTTATTTTATTCTAATTCTCATCATCGTTTTTTAAAACAATAAAAATTGCCAAAGAGTGAAGGTAGTTAAAAATGTGATGTCATGAAAAAAAAAAAAACATTCTTTAGACACTATGTCTTATTGTGGGGCATGTCTGTTTATGTTTACGGGAATAAATAATTCTGATAAAAAATATTGCTTGACTACTGTTTACTGGGTCAAGGGGAAGACATTGATTTGATTAAAACAGTTGACTATAGGGAACTGATAAATCCGCAGAGAATGCTGGTAATTACAGTGATAAAGAATGAATTCCAAGAACAAGTAATAATTTTAGCAATTATACTCAACCTAATTATAATTAATGGTAGATAAAATAGTACCAATAATTAGTTTATAATGATCGGATTGTTCAATGAGGCTTGAGGTGTACTTGTTGAAATATTGTGATGAGATTGTGTCACTAAAAACGTAAATTAGGTTTATTCAATTTAGTTAACTGTTTTATTTAGGACATTTTCAATCTCTAGGACCATGTAATTGGTAAACAGAAGTCGAGCCAACGATTATTTCTTAAAAACAGAAAGGATTAAAAGGCCTTTTTTTATTTATATTTTACTGTAAGTTACAAGTTTATTTTGGTATGCAATCTCTGTACCTTGTACATGTGGCCATGTTGAGTGGGGGTGACACCGTTAGGGTAAGGGAGATAACCTTAGTTATCTCCCTTAGACTAATAATACCAGGATGCAGTGTCGAAATTATGAGGATGGAGTATTGCTGTCATATCTGCACTGCTGCTGCTGCTCAGTGCTTACTCTCCAGCCTTTAGAATTCAAAATCGCTCACACCATCATGTGGGAGAAGATTTAGCAGTCTCTCCCCTTCAGCAGTATCTCCCCTACAGCAGTCTCTCCCCTTCAGACACAATATTGCAAGACTGTCGCTGCTCTATCACAATTTCAATGTTCAGATGAACTTCATTGTTCATTTTTACCAGTTCAGACCTTTAAAGCTAGCATATGCCATGCCACTTCCACAGAGTCGAATTACTCTCATTTCCTCTGTATTCCAACTGTAAGGAAGAAGTTCCATTCAGCTGTTTTCCAAGAACAGTTGCTTTGTGGATAGTTGCATCAGTGCATACATGAAAGCTACATTCCTAACTTCTTCCAGTCAAGAAACAGTTGTTATCTGTTCTCATTATCCATCATCACCTCTTTCATTGCTATCAGACCCTTCCACTTTGAGTGGCTCTCGAACCATACGTTGTGTAACTACTAGTATTAAAAAAATAAATTTCATATCTTTGAAATGTTATGATAATAGATTTCACATCTCTGAAATTTAGAAAACAAAATGATTGTTGGTTATTCATGTATGGATGCACAAATGGGTAAATTATAAAAATTTGAAAGAAATATATTTAAGGACTCACATGTAGAAATAAAGAAAATGTGGAAATATATGAATATTGAATATATCTGTTTGCTGTTTAAAGATTAAAAAAAAAAAAAAAACTTTTTGTGAAAGAATGAAAAAAACATTCTCTTTCCCTAAACTTGTTTAAAATATCTTTTTTAAAATAAAAACATATAAAAATGTATGTATTGACTTGTTTTTTTTAATTAAAAAAAGAAATCTTTTTTGTAAAATAAAAGGCTGTTTTCGTACACAGATATTAATGGCATAAACACAGTTTCAAACTTGACATTTCTAAAAAGGCAACTATTTTCTATAACTCTGTAAAAGCCTGGAACTGATTTTAGACTTTATTAATATTATGAACAAGACGAACTCCATACTTCTGAAATGATAACAAATCAATATTTTTTGATTTTGTCATGGTTTCAGGAAAGTCTAACGAATTCTTATTTATAAAAATTATTCCCCACAAGATTTTTCCCTATTTTTTACAAGTGGATAAGCCTACTCATGCAGTGCTGCTATTTTATTACCTATTGTTATAGAGTAGTTTTCACAGTGGAGGCTTGTATTTCGCTAAGTCGTTCCTAAAAAGGGTCCGACGTACAAAACGTTAGGAACTTGAAATAAGAGTTAAAGATCTAGTTGTGATGGTTGATACTTCAATGTCAGACATCGACTGACTCACTCAACTCCACTGAGCTCAACTGGCCACTGCTACTACTACTTATTATTTGTGGGAGGGTCTATTACAATAGAATAGGTAATCTTCTGGTATAACACCTATTAATGTAATGTTTTCTTTTATACTATTGTCCCATCAATACAAGGCCTAAGAGCCACTCAAGGTAGAGTATTACTGAATGTTGTTGTGTGTAAAAGAGGTGCCTATTATGAGGATAGATAACAATTGATCCTAGGCTTGAAATGGTTAAGATTCTAGTAATTGGGGAAGTATCCTCTCAGGAGTTTGTAGCATTTCTGGGGAAGAAGCTGTCTGAGTGAAACTTACCAATGGAATATGAAGTTAATGAGAATGAGTCAACTGTCTTTGTTGCTTGGTGGGTCCTAGCTGTGACAGTCTGAACTGGTGGATCTAAGGAGTAGCTTTTTTAAGTTGAATATCTTTTCTTCTTGAAACCCATAGATGCCCTGTGGGACATAAGACCTCAACATCATCATGCCATGTGATGCCTCTTCCCTTTTTACAACAAGAATGTTTTACTTGGTGGAATTAATAGGCTTACATTGATTTTGAATCTAGAGATGTCATTCTTCTAGACTGGTTCCCATATAAGGGAACTGTGAAAGCAACTTCCTGACTTAAAGAGTTATCTGCACTTTGATTTTATTTAGAAATGCCAAGTTTTAAACTGTGTTTGTCATTGCTAAATCTGTAGAATTTACAAATTTTGGGAAAAGGATAACATCAGTGAATGACAATTTACAAAAAATATTCCACAAATAAAATTTTCCCTGTTTTTATGTGCAAACTAATTAATGTTGGTATTGTCACTGCAATTCCTCTGAACAAACCAGATGTTTTCATTATCATTAACATTACATTTTTACATTTTCATTGACATTTTCATTTTTATTCACATTACATTTTCATTCACATTTACATTTTGATTCACATTTGCATTTTCATTTACATTTAAATTTTCATTTACATTAAATTTTCACATTTTCATTCACATTTGCATTTTCATTTACATTTAAATTTTCACATTTACATTTTTATTAACATTAACATTTTCATTCATATTAAATTTTCACATTTCCATTCACATTACATTTTCATTAGTTTTCTAAGGTTACAAATTTTTAAATCATTTTTCTATTTTAACAAAGTTCATGTCTTATTTCAGATCTACTGTTTGGTGGTTTTTTCTGGAGCTTTTTGTCCTGATGTTGCTCCTATTTTATCCTTTTTTTTTTAACTCTTCCTATGCCTGCTGAATTAATTATAAACTTTTCAATATTATGTCAGTCTTACCTAAGCCTTCCATTTTTTAAATGTTGCAAACAGATTCAGTAAATAAGAATTGAAGAAAAATGCACAGTTGGCACAACACCATGAAAGAATTCCTTCAACAAACCACATGAACTTTACTTCACAGAACAGATACAAAATACAAAATCAAAATTATACATACACACACACACACACATATATATATATATATATATATATATATATATATATATATATATATATATATATATATATATATATAAAAAGGTTAATGGTTAGAGTTGAATCAGACCAGGAAACAGTAGTATTAAAAAAAGTGCTCAATGCATGTATGAAAAAACAAAATAAAAAGTCAAAATAACATGTAGATTTTTTAACTTTAAAAATCAGGAGGTCAGTTGAATCCAGTACTTTGGTTTCAACCTTACAGTATCCAAAGGTGATTTTTATCAAATGACCTCTCAATGCTTTATTTAAAAAAAAAAAAAAAAAAAAAAAACTAATGAATGGTACATCATTATTTTTAAAAAAGTAGCGTTCATTCATTTAAAAAAAAAAATAAAGCGTTAAGTCATTTGATAAAAATTGCTTGAGGATGCTATAAGGTTGAAACCAAGGTAACAGATTCAACTGACCTCCTAATTTTTAAAGTTATATATATATATATATATATGTGTGTGTGTGTGTGTGTGTGTGTGTGCAAATATATAGAAAAATAGGAAAGAAACATTAGGTTAATAATCCAAAGTTCTTTAGTATTTTTGTTTTTATTTTTAAAAAACAGTGCTCAATACATAACTAGAGCCTAAATTATAATTATTTTTTAAAAATATGATTCCATTGCTAGATAAAAAATAAGTTTAAGTTTTAGCTTCTTTTTTTGAAACATGAGAACTCTTATGTAGTGATGGAATCATATTTTAAAAAAATATTATATATATATATATATATATATATATATATATATATATATATATATATATATATATGGCTTTGTAGTGACCTTATATCCGGGCTCTATAATGTTCATATCCTGGCCATGACAGTTTCTGATTGGTTGGTTGGAATATGGCTTCATGACCTAGTGATTCTGATTATACATCTATTTTTAGTGATGATGAAATTTTGCTCCTCTTGTTATCATTTATATTTCTATCACTACATTATCAATAGATTAAATTTATATATAAATAAAGGGTTCAGATCAACATTCTAATCACCTGAAGAAGGCCGGAGCATAGAACAGCTGAAACGCTGTGAATAAGGCAACAAAGGTGCAGATAAAAGAATACCTATATATCCTCATATGCGGACAACAGTTTGAACAATGTAAATAGCGTAAATAATTACAATACCTCATCTCAGAAATATAGACTTTCTGGTTGTGTCAAGGAAATAATTATTTTAGCTATTTATTGATGAGTCAGTCATATTCTATTGTTGATTGGCTAGTAATTTTGAATATCAGGATTGTTGGTTATGTATAAACTCTGAGCTGTACTTTACACACATCTATCCTCTACCTTTATAAGAGCCAGATCAGTCTGAAAATAGAGTATTGTTGCCATATTTGGGCAGGAGTTGCCCAGGCATAAATTTCCAGTTATGATATAGTTCAAAAGCGTCTCCTAATCCAAGTTGGAGAAGAATTATTTTCCAGCTTTCAACCTCTCTCTCACGGGTGGGATGTGGTGAGTCTCTCTATCGCTACTATCATGGAAAGTGCTTGGACAAACTACATTAATTGGTTCTGTCAAGTCTAACATTCACGGCTAGGACGCACCATGCTACTTACATGGTAACGAACCTCTCACATTCCCTCCATATTCCATTGGTGAGAAGTAATTTCCACTCAAACAGCTTCTTCCTCTGAACTACTACACTATTGAACAGAATCCCAAAATGATGTTTCCCAGATGACTACAATCATAACCTGTTCAAGTCTAGAGTTAACTGTTATCTTCCTCTCCTATCCATATAAACTACTCGGGAACTCTCTACCTCGAGTGGCCCATAGGTCTTGTACAAGGTGAACCTTAATGTAAAAAAAATGTTCGAGTAAATATAGCATAAAATTCTCTTCAACAAAAACGATGTAACATTCCTCCAAGGGACATAACTGTCGCTACAATTTTCTTTTTTCAGGGGAAGTAACTGAGATCAACTAAATTAGCTGTTACTTCCCTTAAGAATTTACTGTACTCTTATGATGCATAACTAAACTTGCCGGTTGATTTTAAAGATACTGCCTGACCATAGTCTGGCACAAGAGCACTAATGCAGAGCACTCTGTGAAGATTCACTACAACATCGAAACTTTTATGCTCCACAAACTTTTTTGAAGGCTACAGGTCGGCATAAGCAATTTTAAAATTCCAATTTCATAGATTGTTTTTTTACGGCTTATCAGCCCCAAGTACTGTAAGCAAGCTCCCATAATTCGAATTAAATAAGCCACAAAAGGTTGATAAGTCGTAAAAAATAAATAAGATAACCTCCACCACCCAGCATAATACTTTTGTGCCAATTCCAAACTTGACTTTAATATTAACAGTCACATTAACACAGAACCTTCTATTATTTGAAGTAAATTTTATGTTGTTTGTTGAATCAATTCTTTGATGATTTTGTAACAACTGTGTTCCATTCTTATTTACTCAAACTGTTCCCATTTATGTGCTGGCAGAGTGTCATGTTGCTTAACTTCGATGATCGAACGCGAACTGGTATTTTCAGCGAGGTTTGACTGTAGGGCAGATCTCAGGTAAATGAGATGTTTTTGTCTTTTGATGTCCGATACGCTAATAAAAATTACTAAAACAAAGTTTCAGATAAGACAATATTACTAGCAATATTATTGAACATCAATAGATTAGTCGCACTGTGAGAGATGAGATCTTAAGTTTCGTTCGCTCTGGGTATGACGATGAACTACATCCCGCAGCAAGGCCTCTGATCGGGAGGTTTAGAGGAGTGTGGAACAACCTCTTAATTTCTATCTTAATTTCTGTCCAACCTGACCCGGTGGGGTAGCACCTGTTAGGGCCCCAGCTATACATTTTGGAAAAAAAATCCAGCAATACATTTTTGAAAAAGAACATGTAAAAAAATAACAGCAATACGTTTGACTCTCGACAAAAACCCTCTTTCTAAAAATACGCCAATGAAACCTAATTTACAAACTGATTTCTTACAAAGAATACATATTCTAGTCATAAAAACCTATTCAAAAATCTTATCGGCATTAAATAACCCATTGATACTGATATGCCATAAAACAAAATAAACCAAACCAAACTTAAGTTTTTGTTCTTATAATAATTACATATGCAGGTAGCTTTATGGTTATGAGCGTGAAAAGTGCAATTGGCAAGTCGTGTCCACATTATAACAGAGCCTTTTGTGTTCCCTTCGCACTACTGCCCTGGAAAAAGGCATGAATCAATTTCTTTTCTCCTCAACTATGAATTAAACAGTAGAGTACATTGGGCTCCCTTGGATTGGGTGGAAGCCACTCTAAGTGGAAGACCGCTCTTTGTTCAAAACAACGAAGTAGGCAATGGAAAATCACTTTACTATCTTTCACAAGAGGTCACGGCAATTAACAGATAACAAAAGCAATGAATCTATGGATAAATATGATAACTTACGTCCTGTAGAGAGATGGTATTAAAAAAAAAAATGATATAACAGATTTTGTACACTTATCCTTCGAAGTAACTCTCAAATGGTAAAAAAAGTCTATAAACAATATTGGTAAAATCGTAATTTCAGTGATTTTTAATTTTAATAATAAAAAATGACAGTCTGAAGATGATTTTATCTCGAGATGTAATAATTAAAATTAACAAGGTTTTATAATAGTATTAAAATGTTGAAATAATATAAAATTAATGAACGGCTAACTTAGTCATACTTTGGTAGATTCATTTTCAACACTTTTACAGATTATTTAAAACCGGAAAATATTTTTAAAATGTAAGAATTTTTTTTTAGATAGCAATGATTTAATGATGCAACATTACTAATTAACCCATAGCTAGGAGGAGAAGAGGTGCATCCATCACTTTCCCAAGAGTAATTTGGCGTAAGTCAATATAACTGCAAATGGAACTCATCACTCAGATTAACAATTGTAGAACATTACAGATTACACCACCCGCACATCCAAGCTTACGGCACGTGGCATTCCTTAGCTGTCACCCAACTAGGTACTGACATGGTTCGACGTTGCTTAACTTCGGTGATCGTACGGGAGCCGGTGTTTCAACGTGATATGACCTTAAGCCGCATTAATATGATATAAAAATAATAGTAATTCTGCTTGTTTCTCTGTTAATAAATTAGTTAATAGGAGCGTTACGCCCTGTAGTAGTTTGCTTGTTCTTGCTCCCAGATTATTGGTATACCACCAGCGGACAAAATACATCTCCCTTTGTTTATTCCAGGCTAACTTTCCTCAAGGGAATTGTCATTAAACCACATCGAAACTTTATATATTTATATATATATATATATATATATATATTATATATATATATATATATATATATATATATATATATATATATATATATATATATATATATATATATATATATATATATAATTATTTTTATAAAAAATGATAACATAAGTATGTTATAAAATCACTACAAAAATAGCCATTTTGTTTCAACACACTCTGATACTTTGATATATATATATATATATATATATATATATATATATATATATATATATTGTTCGAAATAAAGTTAGAAGACATGTGAGTACCGATTACTACAGGCCTTACCATTACCTCAGATAAATAATGGACTATTCCGTTTTGAGTGTGAAGGAAGGTGGAAGAAAACGATATATAAGAAACGCCGTTTTATTTTCGTGAGAAAAATATATCTTGCGAAAGATAGAAAGAAAGATAGAAAGAAAGATTGATTGATTCGTTTTCTTACGGATTATCCATATGCCGGCGGCTTACTGCCAGTTTAAGTTCTGGATTATTCTAATAGTCTTCTCGCATATGTCATGGTTACCTGGCAGTTTCAGCAGTTTTTTGTGACGTACAGTGAAATTTAAATACTGGTCAGTATCTAAAAATATATATCAGCACATCTATGAAAAGAAGAAGACAAAGTGGAAACGAGGAAACGTGAATGCAATAATAGGAAGACTCAGAACTCTGTGAACAGTTATGAAATTACGTTGAGGGCAATTGCTTATAAAATTAACGTAATTTGTTTTTTAAACCGTTTCACCCCAAGCAAGGCTGGAAGCCACTAGGACGCAAGGGGTTGCAGAAGATTTGGAGCAAGATCAGATAGGAGTGATAGATGAAAGGATGAGGAGAGAGATAGTGGATAGATCAAAGCAACTGGAGATCTCGATTGACATTACATTTGAATAGTTGGAGATTATAGCTCTCAGGGAAACAGGAATAGGGAAGGGAGTTCCACAGGCGAGAGGTGCGAGATATGAAACTATAATCGCTGCTAATGAAGGCCAGAAAAAAAACGAAACTAAAAGTACACTCAAAATCAGAAAGAGGCAAGTAAAATTCTTGAATACACTATGAGGAAGATGGACATGGAGAAAATGGCACTCATATGACGTATTTAAGGCAAAAGGGGCAGGTGGAGATAGCAGGCCACCTTACTGATGTGTTTGCGTTAATGGATGGGGGAACGGGGTGTTGAATAATGGTAAAAAGTCAAAGGATAAGAAATTGTGGGATAGCATGGCCGTTCACTTCCTGAAGATACACGGCACACTTACGAAGAATGCATGTCATTAGTAAATATAGCAAAATAGTACTCTACTTTTCCGCAAATGTGAACACAAATGACGGGGTTTGAAGACAAGATCATCGGGAATCGTGAAAATCGGTACAATTTGACGATACAAATACATGTCGTTGGAGTTGGAAAGAAATTCATGTAGCATTTGAAGATGGTCGAGAAACAAATGTCTTTTTCGTATTAATTGATATACTTACTCATTATATTTCCCCTCTTTATCGATATTATCGTTCCATCTGTTTGGTAAACTGATGAGCCCTCATGATCTTCATGCTTCGATGCAAAGAACACTCGATATCCGTTTTAGCCTCCTCAAAAATGACAAAATCTTTTTATAGAAATGAGGTCCTACAGAAGGATACTGAGAATAAAATGGACTGAAGATGTAACCAGGCAATGACGAAGTTTTTAGAGAAAATGGCTAGAAAAAAAACACTTCTTCAGAAAGACACAGTTAGAATATCTAGGGCAGATAATGAGGAAAGAGTGCTTGGAAAACTTGACACTCACAGGACATAACGAAGGCAAGGGGAAGAGATTAAAACAGTGAATAACCAATCTAAATATTTTGTGTAAATGGATGACAGAACAGGGTTTAGGATAGATAGCAAAAAGACAACATTTACTTTAGAACTACAAAGAAAAGAAAATTGTGGAGAGCCATGATCGCCAAAGTTCTGAAGAAAAAAAAATATAAGCATTTATTTCATTCAGATAAAGGAAAATATTGGCTATAGACGTATGGGATGTCCAAGGACGCATTCCAAAATCTGGGCAGAGTATTGCGAGACAGGAGGATTTCTTTGGTAACAAAGAAAAACATACTGAACTGTTACGTGACATCTGTCTTTCTTTACGGTAGCGAATATTGGACGATTTCCTCAAAGATAAGAAGAGATTCGAGACGACGGAGATCTGGTTCTACAGAAGGATGCTGAGGATACCATGGACCGAGTGTGTGAGCATTGATGAAGTCTTAGAGAGGAGGCAAACAAGGAGGAGGCTTATACTTAACATCAGGAAGAGGCAGCTGAAGTTTCTGGGACACATAATGAGGAAGAAGGGCCTGGAGAATCTGATACTCACAGGTCGAATAGATGGAAAGAGAGACAAGGGAAAACAGCGCATGACACACCTAGCGGCTTTAAACAAGTGGGTGACAGAACATGGTCTGGGGGGAGATGGCAGAGGGAAGGAACTTGTTGAGATCTGCAAGAGATAACGGGAGGTGGAGAGCCATGATCGCCTACATCCTGAAAAGACATGGCACATAAAAAGAAAAGAAGCATTTAGTTGGTTGGGGCATAGGTAATCTTTTTCCTTTGATCATTTTACCTCAAATAAGGCGATAATGCCACTCGGACGCAGGGAGTTACAGGAAACAAAAGAGAAGAAATTGAGGAAAAGGACAATAAAATAATAAAGGCAAGGGTGTCAAACAATAGCGACTGACGTTGGATTTAAACTTTTAAGATTGTAGTTGACAGAGAAGAAAGAAATCGGAAGGGAGCTCCACAGTGCGAAAAAAGAAACTAACAGAATAGAACTGGCGGTTGCATCTAGCAATTTTAACAGTTAAACAGTAAAACCTAGTTGCCAATCTAGTAGCACGCTTAAATTTATGCAATCGAGTCACTAAGAAGAACATTTCATCAGCACACTTGCAACATTGGTCATTTATATTTTAGTCTATAACCATTTATATTTTATATCATTCATATTTTAGTCTATAATATTGGGCATTTATATTCTAGTCTATAATCATTTCCTCGTTTTGGTTCTACAAATACTTTCATGGTAATTGCTCCGAGGAGCTGCATTCGCTGGTTCCCTGACTTCATGAGTTCAAGCGCCCTACGAGGCTGGCATCCCGCTCTCAACCCTTCACTGTCGAAACTACTAAATGTAGCCGTCTCTTCTACTCTAAGAGCTTCATGTCTCGCACCTCTCGCCTGTGGAACTCCCTTCCCTATCCCAGTTTCCCTGAGAGCTATAATCTCCAGCTATTCAAATGTAATGTCAATCGACATCCCCAGTTGCCTTGATCTATCCACTACCCTTCTCCTCATACCCTCTTCTATCACTCCTATCTGATCTCGCTCTATATTTTCTGTAACCTCTTGCGTCCTAGTGGCTTCCCGCCTTACTTGGGGTGAAATGCTTAAAAAAAAAAAAAAAAAAAAAAAAGAAAAGAAAAAGAGTAAATACAGGCCATTTATATATAAGTCTGTAAATGTTTATTTGGTTTATATTGACTGTTTTTATTTGAGTCTAAAAGAATTTGGTTAACAGGTAACTTTTGGTCGAGTTTATTTAATATCATAAGTATTTTCTCCGGAAATAGATAAATATTAGTCGTTTTTATTTGAGACTTGGCTCGTGGATAGGTAAGTATTGGTCATTTATATTTGAATCTGTAAGCATTGGCAGGAAACTCTTTTTGGTTACTTATATGAAGGGGATGCTAGGCTCCATCTACAGGTCATCGAATATGGATGTGATGCCATCAAAGAACCATAAACCTATAAGACTTCCTCATAATTTTAGTAGTGAATATTAAGGAAAGAAAATATTACATTTACGAGTACAGATTTAATGTTATCGAAATATCCAGCTTTAATATTGCGGGGAAAATATTTGGACATAATATGCAAATAGGATGGCAAAAAAATATATATATTATAATGCAGATCTAATTTACAAGACAAAGAAGAAAACATTTTATAAACTACAGCAGCTCATCGAGATGAAAATACCAGTAGATCAGGCAAGAAGAACAGTAAAAAAACATTATAAATGAATGCAGTATTGAAAAGAACGGTAAGATAAAGAAACTATAAAGAAAAGCACTTTAGATAGAAGAGAAAACATTTTGTACAAATCAAGTTAGCAGTTCGGTTGAACATAAAGTAAGAAATCCGCCAAGCGCATTTACAAAGGAACTGGTATCTGCTTAGCAACAGTAGAAAAGAATCTTATTAATAAGCAAACTAGTAGCAAAGTCATAAGAACCGCAATGCACAACAATAAAGTATTATGGAACTAAATTCAACTAAAGGAAGTCTATGGTATCTTTTATTTTATACTAGTGCTCACCTAATACTAGGCTCAAGAAACACTCAATGTAGAGGGTTGCTGAATAGGGTTCTTCTAATGTCGTAAAGGGAAGGAGCAAGAAGTGCGTATTATGAGAATATATAGGATATATAACAGTTGAGACTAGACTTGAAGAGGATGAAATCGTAATGATAGAGAAAGCATCCTCTTGGGAGTCTGTTCCACAAAGAGTTCTGAGGAAGAAGCTGTCCTATTAGAACTTCCGCCTTAACAATGGAATACGATTGATTGATTTACTACTGCTTATCAACTCTTTGCATGTTATCTAAAGCCAGGAAATATTTTTAGACCGTAAGAAATTTTTATAGATAATAATAGGTTAGTGATACAAGTCTTACTAATTAACCCATAGCTAGAGGGAGAAGAGGTGGATTCATACCTTTCCCAATGATATTTGAGTGTAAGTGAATATAACGAACCGAACTGGGATTGAAACTCGGTTCTCCGATTAACAATACCGAGCCATTATCACCTGCACATTCAAGCATACAGCAAGCGGTCACCCATCTAGGTACTGACATGGCTCGACGTTGTTTAACTTGATAATACGGCATCCGGTGTTTCACCGTGATGTGGCCGTAAGCCGAAGGGAATGAGGATGATTCGACCCTGTGTATGTGGTTTGGCGGGTCCTAGCCGAGAATGTTTTGAACTGGTGGAACTAATGAATGTGGCTCGTTTGAACATTTGTCATGAAAATAGCGACACTGTGGCGAGAGGCTGGCAACGTGAGGGGGGTGCAGGATGAAAAATAATGCATTACCCATAAAGCTGCTTTTGAACTCTGAAAAATGAAGGATTTGGCAGCTCCAGTCCAGATATGGCAGCAATACTCCATTTTATTGTTCTGCTCAGACTCTTGTAGAGAGAAAGCATGTCAGAAAGAGCCAGGTAATTTTAAAACGGTACAAGGAACCGACCCCTTTCCAGTATCTTTATCGATGGTTCGTATATACGAGTTCCACTTGAGGTCTGGAGTGAATATACATATATTAGGGACCTCCACAAAAAAAAAAAAAAAAAAAAAAAAAAAAAAACGCGATACGTAAAGTTTAAAATCAGTTTTTAAAAATGAAAAATGTTTCTTGAAACATTTATTTTAGTTTGAATTTCAATCTAATAGATTACATTTATTATTTTCAACAACCAATATAATTTGCTGTATTTCAAAAACCAATTCAATTTAACTGGAAGGAGATTTTTTTCTCAAATAGCTGATTAGCGCCACTCATTTTTCATCGCAATGTAATTCTCTTCATTAAACAAATCTTCCAAAAATAAAATATACAATTTTGAAAAATATTAGCTGATTTAAAGTATAATCTATCTGATTTGAAACAAATAGTCTTTACTTTAAATTTGAAATATCGTAGAAAAGCATCCCCCCCCCCCGAAAGTAGCTGTTTTGATGTTTTGACAGCGTAATGAGAGGTCTAATGTTGTTCTACGGAGTCTTTTTCTGTAAAATATAATTCAAGAAAATGACGTGAGTGCCTTTTTTTATATATAATTTTAAAGTACTCAGTAATCTTAAAAATTTAAGAAAATGCTCCCTGTAATCTAATGTTCTATTGAATTTTTGAAATACTAACTTTAAATTTACTATAGTTATCACGCTTATTTTCTGATAATGGCATGTATGGTCGTCCGTACTTACAAAAATCGGCACGTTTATACACATGCAAAAGAGTTCAAAATTCTATAAAAAATATTGATGTTTTGTATTAAGCTATTCCATTTCAGAGTGATGTCATGCGTTTCAAAATCACTATATCTTCTGCTGTATTCTTCTATTCAGTCAATTACGTGCCATGCGTGGTACACGATTAGACGATCATGTATCTTCGATACATGACTGAAGCGGCAGAATTTTTTCTCACAGTATGTTGCCATTTGTTTTTGCGGTAGACCAGTTGCCATCCAAAGCTATTGAACCAGATCCTGATACTTACCTACAGCTGCGGGAGAAGAAGAGGGTTGGCACGTAAGTGAATGTAACGGATTCGACTGGAATTCGAACTCGGCTCTCCGATTCCTCAATCCGAGGCGCTATCCATTATTTCACCATAAAAGTGATTGATATTCCTGAAAAAATTCATAGATATTCTCTTCACTTTTCACGCCTTACTTTTGACAAGTAGGGTAAGTGATCTTCTGAAGGTTTTGACTAAGCAAGAAAGGATTTGAAAAATAACAGCTTCTTTCTAAATGAAATAATTTTTTGCCACCTATATATTCATTTATTTCTGCCCTGTAACGAAATATTTAACTCATTTTTCTTTGTCATTACATCACATACAAATGGAACATCTCTGTAAAATTTTGTATCTGATAATTCATAAAAGTTATTGTTAATATTTGCTCTCGTAAAAATTTGACCAATATGTGTTCTTGCGATAACTTTTGAGCGATAGTGAAAATCTACATTAATTACCTCGTCATCTATCATCAACATGTTTCGAAACTGACGATGATTAGCCCAGATATAGTTCACAATACTTTGTAAGGTGTTGCTTAAAAGAGCAGATTTTACCGAGAGATGGTTGCTGGTGCATAATGAAAGGAAAAGAAATCAGTTTATTTGGAGATGTGGTTTCTCTTTTTAGATGTGCAATGAATCCTTCATTTTTAGCCAACATAGCTGGAGCACCATTAGTACACCCACTTACTAATTTAGTAAGACTCAGTCCGACCTTGTATTTCTTAATAAAAAATATTATTAAAAATATCTATTCCTTGTCTTTCCTTTAAGGTTGCCTAAAGCAAGTAATTCTTCAAATAACTGAAAATCGTCAGCTATTGCACAAATAAAATGCAGTACTTGTGCCGAATCAGTTGTATCTGTCGATTCATCCAAAGCTAAGGAGAAATATACATTGTCTTTTTTATTGTATTTTGGAGCTGCTCTCTTACATTACGAGGCAATTCATGCTGTTGTTCTGCACCAGTCCTTCTTGAAAGAGGCACATTTTTATATTTATTAACTTTATCTGGATATAAACATTTTACGACTTCTACAATGCCTTCCTTTATGAGCTCTGTACCGCTGTTTTACCTCTTTTTTCCAAGCAAATATGCAACTTTATAGCTTGCTTCTGTTGCAGTATTTCCTGAATTTAATACAGAATGGAATAATTGCCTCTGCTTTTGCTTTCCATCATTTAGTTTCTGCAATCTTTTGAGTCTCACCCTCCAATTTATCAGATTTATTGTCTTTATGAACAACATAATGTTGACACGCATTGCATTTTTGAACTGTTGAAATTGCAGTATCACAAAACAAGGAAATCATTTTTTTTCCGTCTGTTAAACACTAAAAATATTGCAATTCCCATTCATCATGGAAGGTCTTATTTTCTTCTTTGAAAGTTCGTTTTAATTTTTTTGGACATAATAGGTTAAAATTAATGGAGAAATGATTTTATTCTGAAAAGATAAATACATGAATAAATATTAGCAAAAATATAAATAAATATAAGCAAACACAAAGAACTAGTTTTATATATGCATTGTTGCTATTGAAAATCGTGCTAATTATCTACATCAGAAATCAGTATACTTAATCAAAATTAGTAATGATACTAATAGCAGTTAAAATATGCGGACATCATCATTATTAAAATTGTATTATAGCCTCAAATAAGAAATCGAAATTTTATCTTGTAAAAGGAAATATTGATGGTTTGCCTATGGAAAAACAGTTGTGGGAACCTGACAACGCTGCTCAAAAGTAGGGTTTTAGAGCTGACATCTAAATCTTCAGCTCAAACTCCGGCTCCAGCTTCAACATTTTGAAATTTCCAGCTGCAGATCCCAGCTCTAGCTAGTCTTACAGTAATGATTAATATATACTTTACTGAAATTGGACTTTGCCCATTGCTATTCATAGGCCTTAACAGACGGCTATTAATCTAAATTTTAATGAATATATCTCTGTCTTTGTTAATCTCTTATTATTGAGTATAATATACTCAATAATTTATTATTGATTATAATACAAAATTAGAAACAGAATTTAGTACAACACAATTATCCTTTGTTAACTATAAGTTCAATGTTTCAGTGAAAAAGAAAAATAATGTTAAAGAATGTGAAGTTCGTTTTTTAACGAAGTGGTGTGAGATTAGTATTTGAAAGGTGATAAATGAAAAGAGTCAATGTTGAAAATATTTACTTACTCAGGTTGAGATGCAGTAATTAGGCTGGTAGCAAGATGGCGTATAATCTCACCAAGGAGCATTTTTCGAATTAATCGAAGGCAAAGGATTTCGATATTTTATATCACAACATTCCTTCGTTCGGTTAAAGTTCTCCTTGTGTAGTAGAAGCTTTTATTTGTAAGTTGAGCCTTAGAAAGTATTTGTCATCAATGTTCTGAAAGGCCAACTGTTGAATTACATTTGCATCCTTGTATATTCGAGTCTCTCCTCTTTTTCTACTGACTTCTGTCTGTTGTCAGCACTTTGTATTTGTTTATATGCCAGTTTATTTTTTCGCACCATCTCATGAATTTCCTTCTTTTCTTTTTCTCTCCCCCCCCAAAAAAACGATGCTTTTCAGTGGTTGAATATTTATTTCTAACATAAGCTCGAGAATTTCTTTCTTTGTTTCTCTAGTTTCACGAAGGCGAGACTTCTCGTTAGCTGAATATTTGCCTCACATCTAGTCACGAATTTAATTTCTTGAATTGGCAATTTCGCTAGCTGTTAGAGGATTCTAACAGTCTATCTCAGGAAGAGGAGGAAGTAATGGACACAATGTTTGACATCTTCAGTATGCAAAGGCCTCAAGTAATTTCAGAACCGTGAAAATCAAGCAGAAAAAGAAAATTTACAGAGCCTTTGATGATTGATCCGAAGAGAAAAAATATTAAAGACCCCGGTGAGGTAAAAACTTGGAAGCGGGTGTGATGGTGCCTACCTAGACCGACAGAAAGAACTCTTCCGAACGCTATATATACTACGGCTCTCAAGAAAGACGAACGGATTTTGTATTGGGACGGTATTGAATCGAGTCGAATTGATAGCAGTCACGCCAAACCAGTCGGACACTCTTACTAACCTTTTCACTTCTTGTATTATTTCTTGTGTCATATGTTCTTTGTTTTTCTACTGTTGTGTTTCGTCTTGTTCTTACATGGTCCTAAAGTTGGACCATAACATTAACCAACTAGGAAAGTTTTATTTTTTTATCTCTGCAATAGTCATACTTACGTTATGAGAAAGAAAATTAAATATAAACACTGAAAAAGATGGTTTGAATTTTGTTGTCTTCTTCCTAGTTAAAAATAATCTACTTTTTTCATAAAGTATGTACGACTTTTTATTTTTTTTTGTTTAAAATAATTTCATCGAGTTTTCTTATCATAAGAGAAAGAAAAAGAAGACGACGAAGACGCCATCTGAAACTGTTAGTGAAGGCGAAATGTTAGCCAAGGCGTAACCAAAAGACACATCACAAAGTCACTAACAAAGACTGTTGTTACAAGCAGAATTAGAGTGATGATATATATATATATATATATATATATATATATATATATATATATACTTTGCTATAAAGATCTTAATGGCTCCAAGTTAACACCAGAGAAGAAGCCATCTCAAACCACACTAGTAATACCTGTCTATATTTCTGAGATGAGGTATTATGTACATTATTTACATTATTCGGACTATTGTCCTCATCTTTGTCGCCATATTTGTTACAACGTTTCGGCCGTTGTACGCTGCGGCCTTCTTCAGGTGTTTGGAATGTAATGTATTTTTGATCACTAGTAACACAAGCTCTGAATGATGAATCTAATTATTACTGAGAAAGTGGAAAATTTATTGTGAACTTTTAGTTTAGGGAGCTGGAGCTGGAGCTGGAGCGTGTACAGTTTTCGCTAGTTTCAGCTCCGGTTCCAATTTTTTAAAATAATCTGACTCCGCAGCCGTGTTCAAAAGTTGCAGAAGGCCGCACTTGAAGACCCAGAGGTCCGCAGGGTCCCCAACTCTGATCTAGACACTCAGACCAAGAATAGAGGATTCCTGCCATATATGGGCTCGTGTTGCCCGGCACACTGTCCATTCTTGACATTTCAAAAGCATTTACAGAACATTGCAGGTGATTAATTATTTTCACCATGCATAACTTTCCCACTCACTAGTTTTTTTTTTTAAATATAACTTACTAAGGCAAATGTCATATTCTTTAGTCTCACCAGCTCAGACCTTAACAGCTAGGACACAAAGTGAAACAACCTTCCGAGTCGATTCTTCCTTGACCACAACAATCTTATATTCTTCAAGTCCATTGTCAGCCAATATCTATCCAGCCTATCCTCATAATATTCACTTGCTTTCTCCTTCGCCACTCCCTTACAACAATCTCCCTCAATCCTGACTCTACTTTGAGGGGTCCTTGGACCTTGTATTGAAGGAATTAAAGAAAACAAAACAGATTTTAACAACCGCTATCTGTAGTTAAAGTGTAAAAAATCTGTACCCCAAAAAGCACAGCTCACAAGAATAATTGTACTTCGACGGTTATCTCTTTTAAAAGATCAAAAACGAAATCAGCCCTTCCAATCGATAAGCATCTTTCAGTCCCTTGTTGTGACCTCAGTTAAAAACGCACAAATACATAAAACTCTGTAAAAATCCACAGTCTCCTGTTTAGCCTTCCTAGTGTACGCATGTATTTTCGAACATATTACAATCTTGTATATCATCGCAAAATCTGTCTGTCATGCAAATCTTAAACTGTCGAACCATATTTCAGTCACTGGTCTTTTTCATACAAGGTCAGTTTTCCAGCTGCTATTATGTATAACAAAGCGGCGTGTACACATTTAAGTAATGAGATCATCCTTGACATGAGGTTGGAAAGTGTCGCATTAGGAGACGCATTTAATCGTTTCACCCCATGCAAGGCGATAATGCTACTAAGACGCAATATTACTGGGAAAGAAAGAAACTGCGAAGACGTAAGTGAGACGAAGGGACAACAAAATAACACACATATACATAATCCCGTCTATTTGTCAAATTAGTCATCTCTTGAGTATAAAATGCTTCATCTTTGGATCGCAATAAACAATATCACATTTACACATTTCATGATTAATATACTTCACAAAAAGATGATAAATGGAGCAATTTCAGGTGAGTAAGGAGGACGAGGCAACAATTCCATGTTTAGTGCCATAATCTTTTCCTGTGTGACGCATGAGATCAACGTTTTTATGATTAAACAATGATGAGTGCTTTTTCTGCAAGTGTTTGTGTAACGCTTCGAATAGACGACAACACGTCTCCGCATTAAATGTTTCGTTAGAAAAAGATAGGAAATAGACAAATCTTACTAAGAACTACAAGGGATAGCAAGTAATTGAGAGTATTTTTAGAAACAGCGTAGATCCAAAGACAGACCCTGGGGAACACCTGCATTTATTCAAAAAGATATAGAAGAGTGGCCATTCAAGACAACTTTCATATCAGTTAAAAAATATGGTAACGACAATAGCAATTTTAATTGTTTTCTTATATGGAAACATTCAGCATTTATTGACTGAACAGCTAGTGCTTATTGATGGTTAAAATTTATAAGATCTTTTCATTAAATATCAGTTGATTGATATCGCTCTTTTCGGTATTGATGGGAGCTTCCAACTATTTGTTCGAATTAGTGTGGCACATCAACATCTTGACTATGCCATTATTTTCTTTTCAACTCACATTGATAACCATTTTAGTGGCTGCTGGAAGTTTTCGTGTATTGAGGTCTTTGTTATTTGGTACAGATCTTTTAAAAATAAATAAATTGATTGTCGTGGACTGACCATCAGTCTGAAGAAAACCAAAGTGATGAGCCAAAGCGATGGACAGCCTCCCGCCATCAAAAACAGTAACTACGACCTGGAGGTGGTTCATGAATTCATATACCTCGGTTCTGCCGTTTCGAAAACACTCTCCTAGATGAACTCAACAATACATTTTATAGGAAAATGACCAACGATATATTTTATCTGTAATTCAATACAAAATTTCCCCATTCTCATACTGAGAAATATACAAAGAAGTAAAAAAAAATAGCATTACAATGTAAAAAAAAAAACATTGGTTCTTTTACTGTACAGCCTTTACAGTGAAGCGATTATCGATGGATTCATTTTTGGTGGTCACAATCTTAACAGTAGATATGCAGGCGACACAGCGTTGATAGCAAACACAGAATGGAAACTACACGAAGTCCTCTACTGAAGGCCGTCCTGGGTAAGACGACGATAAACTGCATCTGCCTCCTGAGTAAGAGAATAATCTACTTCCAACAGCAAAGCCTCAGATCAGGATGTTTTGAGGAGTACGGAACCACCTCTTAATTGCGAGTGTTCCCAGATCCACCCTGACCCGGGGTGGTATCACTTGTCAGGGTCCCAGCTATGGGCAAATAATCAACTCCCACTCTGAGGTCAAAATACTATTAACGTGTAAAAATATGTTTTGATACCAGCAATACATTTTTGCAAAAGTTTTTTATTTTTATTTATTTTTTTTTATTTTATTTTTTTTATTTTTACCAGCAATGAATTTTGGAATAAAAACCAATAATAGAAATCTTGTCGGTATTAAATAACCCATTGAGATTGATATGCTGCAAACCAAACCAAACCAAACAAACCAAACCAAACCAAACCTACTGAAGGTATTAAAGGAAACTGAGAAGAAACGATTAAGCATCTATTGTCAGAAGATATAATTTATAATTCTCAGCAAATACTACAGTTCAAGGTGTGAACTACGAATTCAAAACAGCAAAATAAATAAAGTACAAAAATTCTACGGGAGGTGTTCTAACAGAGGAAAGAACATGTGGCACAGAAATTTAAAGACCTATTAGGATATAATCAAAGTGCCTTCCAAAAGTTAAGCCAAGTATTATGAAACATAGACATTCCATTAGACACAAAGAAAGGTGTGCTGAACTGTTATGTAATATAAATCCTCTTATATAGCAGTGAATGCTGAAAAATTTCCTCGGAGATCAAGAACAGACTTGAAGTAACAGAAATATCTTTCTACAGATGGACGGAACATGTGAATAACAAGCAATTTTTAAGGAAAATAGAAACAAAAATAACTTATACTTGGAATTAAGAAGAAACAATTAGAATTTCTAGGAATTTCTAGGAAACATAATGAGGAAAGAAGTCTTGGATAATTTATCACAAGACACGTTGAAGGCAAATGGGACAGAGGAAAACAGGGAATAAGCTACTTAAAGAACTTGTGTAGGAATAATGGTTAGAGGCTCGGATTGAGGAATCAGAGAGCCGAGTTCGAATCCATTACATCCACTTGCATGCTAATGCACTTGGGAAAGGTATGAATTCTCTTCTTCTCCCCCACAGCTATGGGAAATACCGGGCTCTATAGCCTTGGATGACATCTGGTCTACCGTAGAAAGAAATGGCAATCTACTGTGGGAAAAAAAAATCTTCCTCTTCAGTTGTGTATCAAAAGATATATGATCGCCTACGTGTGTATCACGCATGGCACATAATTGACTGAAAGAGCTTGTGTAAATGGATAGATGAACAGTGATTGGGACAGCAAAAAGACAAAGAGCTACAAGAATTTGTTGAGAGTCATGGTTACTAATGTTCTGTATGAAGAAGATGAAGAAGAAGAAATAGAAGAAGATGACTAGGAAGTAAAAGAATTGAAAATGTACCCTGAAAATGATCATGTTAAATATCCGACAGCAATTTCTTTCCATCCTAATAATAATAATAATAAAGATGACTCCTTTGTCATCGCCTAATAAAAGTTTTACCGCATTCATAAATCATTTTTTTTTTCTTTAACAGTTATGGAGTCAATACAAAATAAATATGAACATTGAATCATTGCTCGCAATTTTTGTTTATTAAATGAATGACTTCTCAGCTGAAATTCTTATTGGCTCCGACACAACAGTATTAATATAAAAATAGTGTAGACTTTACGTTATGTATCTAATCTGTCAAATAGTTTTGATGTAGATATCTCTGAGTGAAACTGTCTTTATTTTCTGCTGAAATAGATCGGAAAATGAGAAGTCGACCGCTTGCGATCGCGAACGTCTACAGGACGTGCGGGAACAAGCGGCAACAAGTCCGATATAAAGATTAACAACAATCAACATAAACAATACTGCGAAGGAAACAGACGACAACGCTGAAAGACGACAAAGTTCATGGAAATTAGAAAGACAAACCTTTATTTTACAATAAAAATCACGGAAGTGAATAATACATGAAAAATTGCACCAATTATGGTTTTTATAGTACAATGGGAATTTTTCCAGTCACTTAACAGGAAATATTTTTAAAAATGTGATTTTTGTATTTACATTACAAACATTTACAAGCAACGGAAAAGAACAGCTGATAATTACTCAGTTATTTTCATATTCTTAACTGTTACGATTGTAATTAATAACAGTTCCAAACGACCTCTGGGGGGTGGGGTCTTAAAAACGGGCTTTATATATTTGATTTAAAGTCTGTCTATATTTCTGAGATGAGGTATTATGTACATTATTTACATTATTCGGACTATTGTACTCATCTTTTTCGCCATATTTATCACAACGTTTCGGCCGTTGTACGCTTCGGCCTTCTTCAGGTGGTTGGAATGTCGGACTGAACCATTTATTTCGCACACTGGGGTAGACTGTTCTAGTTCCACGTGCCATGTTTGATGGATGCCACTTATCAGTTATCTTCTGTTAATTTCCCTCTTAAAGTTCTCCACTGCCTTAACCGGGTATTGAACTCATACTCTTTGGGTCCTGTCAAATATCGTTGTGATAAATATGTCGAAAAAGATGAGGACAATAGTCCGAATAATGTAAATAATGTATATTTGATTTAACCCTTTAAAATTTTCGGCACACTCTGCCGGAGATATGAAAAGATATATTTATGCTTACAATAAATGTATTTTTCTTGAACAGATCACCGTTTCACCTTTTGTTGCAACTCGGATGTCATGCCGACGTTCGCTCTCCCCCTGTTTGACGTATCAGTGAGCTGAAGGAAGAAGGGATGATGACGTCGCTCCCATTCTGTTTATTAGGCAAGCTACCCAAGTCACTGCCGAACTGTATCTCCCCGAAAACGCGCGAATTCATCCTTTTATGCATGTCTAAGGCGTGTCTAAATCCAGACGAGTCACGAGAGGACCAAATATAGGTAAAGTAAACAAATAAGTTACGCATTCATTTCTTTCCCGCAAAATCAACTTAAAAAACAAAAACAAAAAACAAACAAAAAAAACAGACGTTAATTAAACGCCTGAGAAATTTTGACATTTGTATACATTATTTTTTACTTTTAAAATAAAAGTTTATTGTCGTGCCTCTTACATTTTTCTACACAAACCATATGTTGACTGTTTGACGACCCAAAGCAGACAGCTTAAATACGTTTTCTGCGCATAGTCTCCACGCATACACCCACTTTAACCAAAATAAAACGAACAATTTATTGACCAGTCAGAGCCACTTTCGCTCCGAAACCCAAAACTCTAATTTGGAACCGAATGGCGGCTCTATATTCTCTAAATCAAACAGACCTGATAGAGATCAGCTTCGACGTCAACACCGGCAAACTGAGAGAAAGAGAAACGCAACTCAGACCAACGTTCATATCAACATAGCTGCGGTGAGAGAGAAACAAGGACAGCCATCAGCAATGTCTATTTCACTTGTAATTTCCCCATTCTCTTTTCCTGTTGCCTTAGCAACAGCAACAGCTAAAAGTTACTAGTTTTGTATATATGTAAATAAATTATAGACTTATTTACGCATACTCAATACTGAATTTACATTAGGAGAAGGAATTAACCTCTAGAACAGTAACAACGGCAACAAGGTTCTGTCTTCAAGGTTATTCATTTCCGCCCCGCAAGAGTATCATCAAAATAAATGCGCATACACAAATACTACCAATGCTTATTTTTATTATTTTAATTTTAATTTCCAACATATATGGTAATGGTATGATAAAATTAGATAGTCACTGGTATGATAAAATTAGATAGTCACAGGTCGAACAGTTCCTGTTATTGTTTTTCAATTTTTCAATCGTTATCACCCCATACAAGGCAGTAAGTCCACTAAAACACAAAGGGTTACAGAGTGTGGAACAATCAGGATCAAAAACATTAAAAATGAGTGAAAAGAGTAAGCAGGAAAACAGTATATAGTGATTGGCATTTCGCTTAAATTTTTCCAGATTAAAGTTGGCTGGAAAGCATAGAGACAGAAGGGAGTTCCACAGTACGAGAAAAGAAACTTTTAGTATAGAACTCACGGCGACAACTAGCCAGCTCAACTGTCAATTGGTGACATCTTGACACCAGTCTATTTTATTAGAACCTTTTTTTTTTCTTTTTGGAAAAGTAGACTTCTAATGTCCAAAATATTACAACTCTTTCTAATATTGAAAGGAGTTTCCTTCCAAACCTTTTGTTTTTGTTGAAAGTTAAGAGATTGATTACATTAGTATTTTCTTTTCTATTTTTATGCATTTCCAATTTTTACTGCCGTTGGAAGTATACAAGCGATACGTTTTTCTTTTTGGAAAAGTAGACTTCTAATGTCCAGAATATTACAACTCTTTCTAATATTGAAAGGAGTTTCCTTCCAAACCTTTTGTTTTTGTTGAAAGTTAAGAGATTGATTACATTAGTATTTTCTTTTCTATTTTTATGCATTTCCAATTTTTACTGCCGTTGGAAGTGTACAAGCGATACGTTTTTCTTTTTGGAAAAGTAGACTTCTAATGTCCAGAATATTAAAACTCTTTCTAATATTGAAAGGAGTTTCCTTCCAAACCTTTTGTTTTTGTTGAAAGTTAAGAGATCGATTACATTAGTATTTTCTTTTCTATTTTTATGCCTTTCCAATTTTTACTGCCGTTGGAAGTATACAAGCGATACGTTTTTATTTATTTATTTGCTTAAGCCTTTTTTATGCCAGTTCACTCTACGTGTTCTGCTAGTATCATGCCGCATGGTTCGATCATTTTCAACCTGGATTTTCTGGGGAGATAGGTGTCTAGATATCTAGCAATACCTTTCAAAGGGGTGAATAGAGTCTTCGGCCATCTAGCATATTAGAGTATTGTAGCGTTGCAGTTTAGACCAGACATCACGTTCATTCTCAACTTCTCCCGGTCAAATGCTTGTGTATTAAAAATAACCCATTGGCCAGATCGTTACTCACGAAATATAAGCACGAGCCGATTGTACCAGTAAGCAAATCTAAGCAAATAAGCAAATAATTTTATTCTCGTGTTGTAACCTACCGCCTTACTGGCTTTTGGCGAGCGAAGCCAAGATGTGGCGTAATTGAGGATGCGAGGTGAACAGTCTAACTGGCGTCTCCTCACGTTTTCTCACGGGGGTCCTCGCCGTCCCTCTGGCTTTTCGCGGGCAGTGGTCACTGTCTTATAGAGCCGACAGTAGCAGTGAGCAAAATTTTATTCTTGTGTTTTAACATACAGCTATAAACGAGCAAAGCAAAGATAAGGCGTAGGTGAGGGGAGAAGAGAACAGTCTAACGGGCGTCTCCTCACGTCGTTCTCACGGGGGTACTCACCGTCTTACTGGCTTTTCGCGGGCAGTGGTGACTGTCTTATAGAGACATTATTCTTTGTCTTGTGATCTTGTTCTAAGAAAGTAATTTATCTTCATTCAGTGACTCTCTTTGGTCTTGCTTGCTCTTTGCTTGTGAAGTCTACTTCACTTACCGATAAACATCGGCGAAAATAAATGACCGAATCCGTTTTTGTGACAGTTCAGCTGTTTTCCATTTAATAATATATCAGTTGATTGATACCGCTACACTAGACAGGGTTTCATAGTTATGTATGCACTTAGTGAGATGATAAGATGACACCGCTAGTCGGGAGGCTTTCTAGAATGAAGTCAATGGCCAGAGGTGTGTTTATGTGTGCGGTGTTTACCCTGTGGAATCAACGGCCACGTGTGCGTGACCAAGGTGTGCCTTCAAGTTAGAAGACATCGGCTAAGGAGAGGTGGGCTCCTCTAAGTCTACTTTTCCAAGGCACGCTACGTATTAATGAATACCCTCCTGGCTTTCAACCTAGATATATGGCGGTAACTGTTCAGGCCCTTAAGCTACACAAGCGAGCCCACGCCCACATTCGGTTATGGAAATGTTGATGATAATGAAGATGATGATGAAGATGACGATGAATGATGATGATGAAACTTTTTTTGTTAGTAATTTTTTGTTGCGAATCTGTAAAGTGTTCTTTATGCCATCTGAAAACAGAGCACATTAACCGAACTATTTCTAGCCAGTGACTCAGCAACTGTTGTTTACGAGAACTTCTTGCACTACAAGCAAAAATGTCTAAAATATTCAATCAAGTCTATTTATTTTACCAACACCTGACTTCTGAGTTAATTTTTGAGATCAAGATAAGACATGATTATTCGGAATTTCAACTGAACGAAATACATTCTAATTTTGATCGATCTAATCGGTTTCAGAAATTGAGAAATGCCGTCTTCTTTTATGGGTCGTGACCCTTCAGAAAGTGGACTATCATGTCTCTCCACATCTTCCTATAATTTGCAAATTTTTTGGACTCACGTTTTCCACGAAGGGGAGCGACTATATTGAATCATTTGCTGCAAGGAAAGTTGGATAACTGTGTCGTGTCAGGAATTTGTGATCATTAGAATTCATCTTGCATCTACCATTCGTCCATGCATTGAATACTGTTACGACATCGGATATGGTCGCTCCTGCTGTAGATTTAGAGATTCTTGAGAAAATCCACAGAAAGATCTGTAACGGAATCGATCCTGACCAGACTTCTCTGCTTCAGTCACTTTCTCGCCGGCGTGGCGTAGCTTTCCTCTGTCTTTTCTACAAATATATTTATGACAAGTGCTCTGACGAGCTTTTTTCCCTGGTACCCTGAATTCATGAATGTAGCTGTGCTACTAGATTGGCATTTAGTTCCCAACATTTTACTGTTGAAACCGCCACTTCTAGTTAATCAGTTTCTTTTCTAGCACTTTCCATGTTTGTTACTCTCTTCTGTTTCCTTTCTTCCCTGATAATTACAATCTTCAAAACTTTAAATGCAACGTCAATCGCCATCTTCTTGAACAACGTAATTCTCACTATTATTAGTCGTCTCTTTCATTTACACTCCCTGTAACTCTATGCGTACAATTTCCGGCTTGCTTGAGATGAAATGATTTTTTTAAAAAGTTGTCCCACCCCTGTCATTCCCCCGAGCTCATATTCAGCTCTGGGTGTGGTCATAGCGTTGATGCGCAGATGAGCGCCCGATCAGTTTCTTCCATGTATCTGGGTTGAAAGTAGGAGAGATATTTATTCATGCGAAGCGTGATTTGGGCGAAGTAGACCTGGCAGAGCCTATCCCTCTTCAGCTCAAATCACAGCAGCTCTGCCAACTTGAAGGCTCACCTTGTTCACGGACACGTGGCCGTTGATTTAATTAAGGAAACCCTACTCTGTTGACGCCGACTTCTGTTTTGGAACTCCTAAACCCAGCGATACTTTGTTATCTGCCCACTGACTGCATACAGAGCTATGGAGTCCACTTTACCTCTACTAGATGACCACTGAAACTACAAGAAAGTTCATCTGATCTTTAGATGATCTTGTTTCTAAATCTACTGTGCGTCTAGCCACACTTCTTACCAGAAAAAGCCTGACAGAAGAACCGATTTACAGCCGATTAATTGATTGATTTGTCCTTTTAACGGCATATCAACTCCATATAGGTCATTTAATGCCGAAATTTAATTTTCTTGGAAGTTATGAAGTAATAAAAATACGATATATGTTATTCTGCCTTCACAACTGAATACATGGTAGATGATACTCAGCTTTTGTGCATATACATTTTTGCGTGAGCATGATCACTAGAGACGGTGATATGTGTCTGTTTTATGTTATAGTTTTATTGAATTTATATGTTGGAATACCGTTTGATTTAAAAATTGTAGGATATTAGGACTAATGCCATGAAAGTGTTCTTTCTCGTTAGTTGTTAGGGTGAATTTGTTTGGCGGCATATCAACCTTTATGGATTTTTTTAATGCCGAAATCTAAATATTTTGTACGTAGTTTTATACTTTCAGAGTAAAGGTAGTTTTTTTTATTGTAGATAAAATGTATTGTTTGTCATTTTAATATAAAAAGGTATTTTTATATTTTGTTTAATGTTGCATTGATTGCCATTTAGCTATAAAAATGTATTGTTTGTCATTTTAATATAAAAATGTATTTTTATATTTTGTTTAATGTTGCATTGATTGCCATTCAGCTATAAAAATGTATTGTTTGTCATTTTAATATAAAAATGTATTTTTATATTTTGTTTAATGTTGCATTGATTGCCATTTAGCTATAAAAATGTATTGTTTGTCATTTTAATATAAAAATGTATTTTTATATTTTGTTTAATGTTGCATTGATTGCCATTCAGCTATAAAAATGTATTGTTTGTCATTTTATTATAAAAAGGTATTTTTATATTTTGTTTAATGTTGCATTGATTGCCATTTAGCTATAAAATGTATTGTTTGTCATTTTATTATAAAAAGGTATTTTTTTAAATTTTGTTTAATGTTGCATTGATTGCCATTTAGCTATAAAAATGTATTGTTTGTCATTTTAATATAAAAATGTATTTTTATATTTTGTTTAATGTTGCATTGATTTCCATTTAGCTATAAAATGTATTGTTTGTCATTTTATTATAAAAAAGGTATTTTTATATTTTGTTTAATGTTGCATTGATTGCCATTTAGCTATAAAATGTATTGTTTGTCATTTTATTATAAAAAGGTATTTTTATATTTTGTTTAATGTTGCATTGATTGCCATTTAGCTATAGAAATGTATTGTTTGTCATTTTATTATAAAAAAGTATTTTTATATTTTGTTCAATGTTGCATTGTTTGCCATTTAGCTATAAAAATGTATTGTTTGTCATTTTATTATAAAAAGGTATTTTTATATTTTGTTTAATGTTGCATTGATTGCCATTTAGCTATAAAATGTATTGTTTGTCATTTTATTATAAAAAGGTATTTTTATATTTTGTTTAATGTTGCATTGATTGCCATTTAGCTATAAAAATGTATTGTTTGTCATTTTATTATAAAAAGGTATTTTTATATTTTGTTTAATGTTGCATTGATTGCCATTTAGCTATAAAAATGTATTGTTTGTCATTTTATTATAAAAAGGTATTTTTATATTTTGTTTAATGTTGCATTGATTGCCATTTAGCTATAAAATGTATTGTTTGTCATTTTAATATAAAAAAGGTATTTTTATATTTTGTTTAATGTTGCATTGATTGCCATTTAGCTATAAAAATGTATTGTTTGTCATTTTATTATAAAAAGGTATTTTTATATTTTGTTTAATGTTGCATTGATTGCCATTTAGCTATAAAAATGTATTGTTTGTCATTTTAATATAAAAAGGTATTTTTATATTTTGTTTAATGTTGCATTGATTGCCATTTAGCTATAAAAATGTATTGTTTGTCATTTTATTATAAAAAGGTATTTTTATATTTTGTTTAATGTTGCATTGATTGCCATTTAGCTGTAAGAATGTATTGTTTGTCATTTTAATATAAAAAGGTATTTTTATATTTTGTTTAATGTTGCATTGATTGCCATTTAGCTATAAAAATGTATTGTTTGTCATTTTATTATAAAAAGGTATTTTTATATTTTGTTTAATGTTGCATTGATTGCCATTTAGCTATAAAAATGTATTGTTTGTCATTTTAATATAAAAAGGTATTTTTATATTTTGTTTAATGTTGCATTGATTGCCATTTAGCTATAAAAATGTATTGTTTGTCATTTTATTATAAAAAGGTATTTTTATATTTTGTTTAATGTTGCATTGATTGCCATTTAGCTATAAAAATGTATTGTTTGTCATTTTATTATAAAAGGTATTTTTATATTTTGTTTAATGTTGCATTGATTGCCATTTAGCTATAAAATGTATTGTTTGTCATTTTAATATAAAAAGGTATTTTTATATTTTGTTTAATGTTGCATTGATTGCCATTTAGCTATAAAAATGTATTGTTTGTCATTTTATTATAAAAATGTACTGATAGCTTTTGTTTCAGGTTCACTATTTGACCATAGCTGAGACCCTAACAGGTGCTACCACACTTGTTCAAGGTAGACCTGAGAACGACAGCAGTTAAGAGGTGGTGCCACACTCCTAAAAACATTTAATCTCTCGATCAGCTTCCTTGCAGCCGGATATAATTTATCGTCATACACAGGACGGGTTCAGAGCCGATAATGGCACCAAGCATATACGTGATATATAACTGTGAATGGTTCAGTGAAGAAACTTTGGTTAGGCTTGTATCTAAAATGGCAAAAGTAAATATCCCTCCTCAACAGAAAAGCCTGGCTGGGGAGCCGGTTTAGTATGTGATAATCAGATCAAACATATACGTGATATGGATATACTGTCGATGTTTCAGGCATGCAACTGTATCTAACATGGCAAGAGAAACTATCGTGATATGCGGTATAATTTGAATAATCGTCGTGTTCGAATTTTGACAACGATCTTAAGGAATGCATTATTTGATAATAATTGTTTGTGCATTCTAAAGTTATTTAAATAATGTGAGTTTTTGTTAGCTGAGTAACGCATGGAGCTTTGTTCATCCAGCCGGAGTGTTTGTTAAATTACTGGTTGTACTATATTCACTTAAGCCATTTCTTAAGTGTAGCGAATATATTTTCATAATTGATTTTAGATGTATATAAGACGACTTTGCATCGCGAATAGCATGCAGTTCGGAAGATTATAATAACGATAATAGTGGTTTTGTGAGCATATAGCTTTGTAGGATTTGGAAGAGACAGCCATACGTCCTTACGAATTAGCAAAAACACACGCGCACATATACACTGTTGTTGTGATAGGAACAAATTTCTCATACGAACGAATGATGGATATATTATGTATTTATGGGTACAAATTATAATTTGTTTCGATTATGTATTTTCGTATTTGTTTTGCAGGTACGTCATCAACGCGATGTTCCCATTCAAAGCCAAGCGATTGGATTATATTCGAAAAGATACACGGCGGAAGATATTAGAGCTAATGTTTCAGCTTGATCACCAAAACTGACAAATTAAATTAACAGTAAGATAACGTTATTATCATTATTATTATTGTTTTCGTTAGTATGGTTTTCGTTTTGAAACAGAAATCTTATACTATTATTATTATTATTTTATATCCTTTGATTTCTGGTGTATACTCATTTCTCTCAGAGACCTAAGGACAGAAATGGCATCATGACATTTTCCAGTGAGTATTTTTGAAAAAAAAACCCGCATAGTTTACATAGGTAAAGCCCTTCGTAAGTTGTGGGCTGTACTCGTGAGAACAATTTTTTGTATTTCTTTAAGGTACGGGCTGTCAGAAATCACTTCAATGTGTCTAGAGCAGTGGTTTTCAACCAGGGTCCCGCGGAACCCTAGCGTTCCGCCAGTAAAGCCCAGGGGTTCCGCAAGAAGTTACACAAGTACTATGATTGACAGCACAATTGCTGTCTGTGGAAGATGAACTTCGTGTGTGTCTGTCAAAAACACGACCCATTATTAAAGATTTGTGCAAGAAAGATTTTACATCAGTGTGTATTGTGTATTATAGAATTGTAACAGGTCCTATCTCCGTGACCGGGTCTGGGTGGTGTTCATACCAGTTTCTTTCAGTTTTCTTCCCGTAGAAGTTGCAGATTTTCCAGTGTATATATTGGCCCACTCTGTCATGTCGGGTTTTATATTCAGTGGGTGCCAACACCGTGCAACCTGATACAAGATGATCAATCGTTTCTGGATATTTATCACAGAATCTGCATTTTGGGCTGGCACAATATTTTAGTATATGTGCTTGATAATTTCTAGTTAGCAAGCATTGGTCCTGCGCAGCAAGGATAAAACCTTCAGTTTCCGCTTTCAACCCTGCACTAAGTAGCCACTGATGGGTACGAGTTTTTATTATTATTATTATTATTTTCGTCCGTACAATTTTAGCTTTTAAACAAAGATATTATATTACGAATGTCATCCTCAGACAGAGAACAACTTTGCGTGTTGTGTAATGCATAATGTCTCGGAATGAAATGTCGGAGAGCGATGTAAGAATTCCAGTCGGTATCTTAATGTTCACCTTCACACAATTAAACTTGGAATCCATCCACCTCAGCTATGGATTAAAAGTATCACTTGTATCGGGAAAAAAATCACCGTTATTTAAGAAATTGATAATACAATATTCTTATTTGCAAGAAAATATTTCCTCTTACAATACAAAAAGTTTCAGTTTTAAATACCGCCCCCACATCAAACTGTTGATAAACTGTAAAACTTAAATCAAATATATCAGCAACTGTATGCTTATTATAAGTAAATAAACATATTTTTCTTGGTTTAAATTTGGGTTACGAAATACTAAAATAAAAATCTTGTTGGGTAATTTAATTTTTGTAAGTCTGTCGGCAAACTGGATTTTCATTTGTGCAAAATTGGTTTTATCTGTAAATGTCATCAATCATTCAATGAGCCTCAATAATAGAACTTGCGTTTTCTTCAGAGAATAAACTTTGTTATGAGTTAGTGATAATATTTTTATCCTCAACTTCTCACAAAAGATTTCATGTTCACATATTAGCGAATCAAGTGAAAGCAAGTTTATTTTTTAGTAATCAGTGTTCCCCTGAATGTCCTTTTCCGCTTCTGCCATCTAAACTCTCTCGTTTCAAGATTTCATCTTCTTCCATCCTTTTTTTAAGCATATTTGGAAATGACCGCTTGCCCTAGGGATTATTATTATGAGTAGTAGTAGTCGTAGTGGTGTTGGCTGATTGAAAGAATGATTGAGAGAGAGAGAGAGAGAGAGAGAGAGCGGGAGAGAGAGATGGGGAAGGGGAGTGGTAGAATAGCACACAAACTGAATGACGCTAGAACAGAAATACAAAGTCCAATATTGATTTTCTAAGCGTAGCTTAGATGTGGCACACGGCCGAAAGTATGGGGCACCCAGTGAGGATCGAACTCACTATTCAGTTGTGTTTTAGCGAGACAAGCTTGCTAACCATTACACCACGTCGAGGTGCCCAAGTCCAATATGTCCATCGTGGCACATATTTTGGTAAAAGTATGCCAGGCACATGCACCACAGCCAAATGAACGCGATATGGTAGTTAGTCTTGATAAAAGCAGCGTATACTCTCGCAGATAGGAGAAATAACATTCATGATGGGTAACTCTGTTTGATCAGACGATCTCCCACTGAGAGAGACCCCAAGTATCTCGTTGTTACTCACAAATCGTCGTGGTTGCCTTGCTCTTCATACTAAAAGAAAAAAAAATCTCTCGACATCTGGCCATACTGCTCCTTTACTGCTCCCGCTCATGAACAGAGATGTAAAATGGGTCAGCCCCTGCCCCTCTGGTTAAGGTCATGCAGCCGATAAGCAAATCTGCGGTCTTCGACGGTATATCTGTCTTAGAGAAAAACAAAATGTATACATCTTAACACCTCCAATTAGTTAAGATCAGAAGACATCAGAGCCATTACTGAAATCATGGCCTTTATTATTATTATTATTATTATTATTATTATTATTATTAGTTCGCTACCTGACGATTTGCTGAATATACTATTGGAAAATAAGTTTAAATACATTATGAGTCATAAAAATGACTTCAGAAGGGTTGCGCATTACAATGTCTTATTTCAAAAGCAGGTTGATTGTGTTCTTGTATGCATGCTCTTGTAGCTGTGTGTACATTAAATGACGTAAACACATAAAAGTCACTCATGCATTACACAGACATACCCTTATACATTACATACACACAACGAGTGTTCGGAAAGAGAATTAGTACCTATTTTATAATATAGATTATTATTATTATTATTATTTTCTTTGATTTCTGGCGTTTACACATTTCTTTCCGGGTCCCGCCCAGGGACCTAAAGTTAGAAAAGGCGTCATGACACTTTCCACTGACAAAACAAAAATAAAAATAAAAATAATTACATAGATAAAGCCCTTCGTAAAGTGTGGGCTGTACTTGTCAGAACAATTTTTTGTATCTCCTTGAGGCATGGACTTCCAGGAATCTCTTCAATTAGTCTTCTGCAATCTTTTCCAACCAGTCCTAGGGCTCCAACTACAACAGGGATTGTTGATGTTTCCATATGCCACATTTTCGAGATTTTTATTTCAAGGTCCTTGTATTTTGACAACTTTTTGAATATCTTCAAAGATACATTGCAGTCAGCAGGGACTGCCATATCAATAAGGAGGCACCGTTTTTGTTTGTGGTCTTTAATAACAATATCCAGGCGGTTGGCCTTGATTGTTCTGTCAGTGCGTATTGTGTAGTCCCATAAAATTGTAACAGGTCCTATCTCCGTAACCGGGTCTGGGTGGTGTTCATACCAGTTTCTTTCAGTTTCCTTCCTGTAGAAGTTTCAGATTTTCCAGTGCAGATATTGGCCCACTCTGTCATGTCGGGTTTTATATTCAGTGGGTGCCAACATCGTGCAACCTGATACAAGATGATCAATCGTTTCTGGATATTTATCACAGAATCTGCATTTTGGCTGACACAATATTTTAGTATATGTGCTTGATAATTCCTAGTTAGCAAGCATTGGTCCTGCACAACAAGGATAAAACCTTCAGTTTCAGCTTTCAACCCTGCACTACGTAGCCACTGATGGGTACGCGTTTTGTTTACGTCAGCTTGTTTGGTACGGGCAGAGTATTGGCCATGAAGCGGTTTATCTTGCCATCGCTTCTTTAAGTGGTCGGTTGTATTCGTCTTTGCTGTCTTTTTTAGGTATTTTGCAGTTTCAGCCGGTGTATTGTGCTGTAGTTGCATCTCTACGCCCATTTGAAACTCCATTTTGAATTTGTTGGCTTCTTTCATTACGGAGTAAAGACGCTTACTACTTTCATGTTCCTTGACGCATACCATCATCCAGTCTTCTGTAGTTTCCAAATATCTTTGGAGGCCAATTGTTGTAGTTTTGTAGGACAGTTCTAGTTGAACTAATCCTCTGCCTCCTTCGGATTTGGGCACATACAGACGATCAACATCAGCTTTGGGATGATGCATGCGATAGCAAGTGAGAAGCTTTCTCGTTTTGGCGTCCATTCGCTTAATTTCAGCTATGGTCCAGTTAATGACATTAAAGCTGTATTGCACCACAGGGACATCCAATGTGTTTATGGCTGATATTCTGTTTTTTGAGTTTAGCTTAGTATTTAGTACCAGACGTACACGCCTGTAGTACTCTTTTCTTATTTTTGCCTTCATTTGGGGGTGTTGTATGCCATCTCCTTCGCTAATTCCTAGGTACTTATAAGCTTCATCATGTTCCAGTTCCCTAAATCTAAATCTATTAAGGGTGTTTCTGTAATTCTACCTTTGTTGAATGTAACTTTTGCACATTTATTTAATCCGAAGTCCATACCTATGTCGTCACTGAAGTAATTTACAATATTGAGGAGGCCTTTCAACTCATTGTCGTCTTTGGCAAAGAGTTTGAGATCATCCATGTAGAGTAGGTGATTGAATATTTTCTTATTTATTTTGTAACTATAGCTACTGTTGTTCAGTTCATGTGTAAAAGGGATTAAGGATAAACAAAACAGAAGGGGCGACAAAGAGTCTCCTTGAAAGATTCCACGTCAAATATTCAGACGGTTGGATATGGCAGTGCCCCCGGTGTGACTAAGGTATAGTTTGGTGTTCCACATTCCCATGCTGTGCTTAAGGAAATTTAATACCACAGGGGAGACTCTGTACATTTCCAAAGTCTTAAGGATCCAAGAATGTGGAACACTATCAAAGGCTTTACGATAATCAATCCACGCTGCACTAAGATTTCTGCGTCGTCTTCTGCAATTTTCCAGGATTATTTTATTTATCAGGAGTTGATCTTTGCAGCCATATGAACCTCTTCTGCATCCCTTCTGTTCCAGCGAGAGAGTGCTGTTTGTTTCGAGAAAGGAATAAGTACGGTTCGTCAATACAGACGTGATCAACTTATACGTTGTGGAGTGACATGTTATCGGTCTATAATTTTTCGGGTCGTCTGTTTCAGTTGTTTTTGGTATGGGGTGTGTAATACCTTCAGTAATCCATTCCGGGATTTTATTGGTATTATTTACAAGCGTTGATAATGTTTTTGCAAGAATTTCATGGGTGGATGAGAGATGATACAGCCAGAAATTGGGCAACTTGTCATTTCCTGGGGATTTCCATTTTGGGGATTTCGTTAGAGCTTGCCTAACATCATCTGTGGATATATTTTCCCATTCTTGCAGAGGTGTATCCAGCAGTCGTTCTTCTTCACGCCGTATCCATTCTGCATTTGGGTTATATTCCTTTGGGCTGATCCAAATATTTTCCCAAAATGTCTGTACAATATCAATTGATGGTGGCCTTTCGACATGTATAGGTGTTTTTCCAATTTCCCTGTAAAATTTCTTAAGATCTGTTCGGAATATTTTATTTTGGCGATAGAACCTACAACGTTTTTCGTATCGTCTTGTTCTCTGCGTCTTTAGCTGAAGTTTCTGCTTCAGCATTTTCTTGATTGATGGAATATCAATTAGGGATTTAATGTTATATTTCCGTGGAATATCAATTAGGGATTTTGTTGTATACACTTTTCCTTTCCTAAAATCAGAAATTTATGATATTTTCCACTGATCATTTTTGTGACCCTCCACCCCCCCAAAAAAACCTAATGTCACACATATTTTGCAAAGATAAAGCTCTTCGTAATGTGTGAGCTGTACAATTTGTGTATTTCTTTAAGGCATGAACTATCAGGAATCCCTTCAATGAGTCTATCGGAACCTTTTTCAGTCAATCCGAAGGCCCCAACTACAACTGGAATTACTGATGTCCTCATGTGCCACATGTTCTAGATTTCTATTTCAAGATCCTTGTATTTTGGTAGTTTTATGAAGATCTTCAAAGATACATTACAATCTGTACGGACTACCACGTGAATCAGAAGGCACCTTCTGTTCTTGTGGTCTTTGATCATGATGTCCGGGAGATTAACTTTGATAGTTCTGTCTGTATACATTTTAAAGTTCCATAAAATTGTTAGAGATTCTATGTTTTTAACCGGGTCTGGATGATGTTCATACCAGTTTCTTGCACTTAACTTCCCGTAAAAGTTGCAGATTTTCCGGTGCAGATATTGAACCACTCTGTCATGCCTAATTTTATATTCAATGATTGCTTATTATTATTATTATTATTATTATTATTTACTTCAGTATGTCTTTTTTTCATAAGACCTTAATATCTGATAATTAATTGCTAGTTGGCTGCAACTAAGAGTTTAGTTATAGAATTGATGACTGACTCTAAGTGTTCATAACTTTATAGATTATTTTTGCCGTTCCAAAGAGGCTTCTTTCTGCAAGAGTCGCACTTGGAAAATCAATGCCAATTTTAATTATCTATGTCAGTCAGCGTACCAAGTGCACCAGTGACAACTAGGATGACTGTGACCATTCTTCAACTTCCAAAGACTTGCACGTTAAATCTTCAGTGGGTCAAAACTGATTAATTTTTCGCCTTCCCTTGTATAGAAAGGACAGGGTTATTATATGCTCCAATATGTCCGGCTTGTTGTTTCTTATCTGTTTGTTCTGAAGACAAAATCTTGCATGTATCTAACATAAGGACTTCCCTGGTTTTATTGTTGTACCATTCCTATTCTCACTTCTCATACAATTTCTAAAGCATACCTTCTTCTTCTTCTTCTTCTTCTTCTTCTTCTTCTTCTTCGTAGTAGTAGTAGTAGTAGTAGTAGTAGTAGTAGTAGTAGTAGTAGTAGTAGTAGTGATAATTTTACTCATTGCTCTTTCTACAACTATAGTAACCCATGACTTTTATGGAAGATAAAGTGACTGAAAATAATGTAATTAATGTAATTTTGATCTTGATGGGATACATAAGAAGACTATCAAAATATCAACAAGGAACCAAACAAAGGTCATAATAATGAACGTAAACAGTTTGGGATTTCGCCATTCAAACGAACCACTCAATCCAAATCGAGAGATCAGATCAAATTCTCGTAAATAAGTCAAAGCAATGGCGCTTGACACTGTACGAGTAAACTGCAGAGTAAAATTAAATGGAAGCAAAACCATGCAAAAAATCTTTTGGCCTTAGGACGAAAGTGAAAAAAATGATTATGAAGATGACAACATTATTGAATCGAGTTATACAGCTCCGAAGATGTCTTCAACAATGTTGAAAGAACAAAGAGAAATTCTCCATCGTTATTAAAATCAGAAAACTGATGAGAATGCTGGGGGTAATAAGGTGAATTTCTGTCATTTCGGAACCCACGAAAGCTAGTAGTTAATATTTTTTATGAGCCGTGTCCCTCAGGATGTGGATGATTATGGATCTCCACAACTTCCTATTTTTTATAGTTCTAAACTGTGTTTGTCTTCTTAACACCCTAGCCATTTTCTTTTCTACTAAACAATTACACAAGATCCTTAGATATGTCATTCGCTGTTTCCCTCTGCCCATGTTGCCATCAACATGCCTTTTGAATATCAAATTCTCCAAACCCACTTTCTTTATTATGTGCCCCAGAATTTTCAACTGTGATTTTATGATACTAAATACGTATCTATTTTTATTATATTTCCTTAAAAAGCGTTTCGTTGCCCAAATGTTCCGTTCAGAGTTTTCTCAGCTTTCTTCTGCAGAACCACATTTCTGTCGCCTCAAGTTTCCTATTTATCAGAAATCTTCCTGTTCTTAATACATTGATTAGCTTTTGGAAGGTAACTTTTCCTATTCCAATGCAACTTCGCTTTACTCTTTGACATTTTCTATCCTTTGTGATAATATCGTTGCCAAAAAGTCCATGAATAATAATAATAATACTATTGATAATAATAGTAATAATAATAAATACAAAAAAATGTTCTCACGAGTACAACCAACACCTTATGAAGGGTTTTATTTATTTAAAATACTTTTGCGGGATTTTTTTTAATTGGTCAGTGGAAAATGTCATGATGCCATTTCTATTCTTAAGTTTCTGGGTGGGACCCGGAAAGAAATGTGTACACACCAGAAATCAAAGGAAATAATAATAATAATAATAATAATAATAATAATAATAATGATAATAATAATAATAATAAGTGCTTCCTTATTGACATGGCAGTCCCTGCAGACTGCAATGTATGTTTGAAGATATTCAAAAAGCTATCAAAATACAAAGACCTTGAAATCGAAATCTCAAAAATGTGGCACATGGGAACATCAACAATCCCTGTTGTTGTCGGAGCCATCGGTTTGGTTGGAAAAGATTCCGGTAGACTAATTGATGGGATTCCTGGAAGCGCATGCCTTAAAGAAATGCAAAAAAAATGTTCTAACGAGTACAGTCCACACCTTCTGAAGGGCTTTATCTATGTAAAATATGTATGCATGTGTTTTCTAATTGGTCAGTGGAAAATGTCATGATGCTATTTCTATCCTTAGGTCTCTGGGTGGGACCCGGAAAAATGTGTACACACCAGAAATCAAAGGAAATAAAATAATAATAATAATAATAATAATAATAATAATAAGCCTAAGATCAAGGGAACATTTCTAAAGACATTTATAGACAGAATGGAACAAGCTGACGTAATGAAACGAATTGAGACAGATTAAATGGCAGAAAAGTTCTTACGGTAATGTAAAATTGAAACATAGGTTCCAGTCCGATCAGCGAAGTGAAGCAATGTCGAGAATAATCATTACGTAGATTGGTGACTACTTGGGAACATCAAGTACTGTAAGCTTGGATATGCAGCTGGTGTAATATATAACAGCCCAGGGTGAGAAATCGGAGATCCGAGTTCGAATTCCAGTCGGATTCATTACAGTCATCTATGCAAATACCATTAGGCTATCATGAATAAAAAAAAATCCGCATACCCTTCGTATTCCATTAATAAAAAATAAGTTACACTAGAATAGCTTTTTCCCAAGTACGTCTGCTTCGTGGAACAGACTCCTAACAGGATGTTTTCGGAATCGATGCAATCTTGACCTCTTCAAGTCTAGAGTTAACTGTTATCTTTCTTGCTTTAACTTCACTTATACTTTTTCTTACGCTCATAGAACGCCACATAGTAATCTTTTACCTTTTTAGTGTTTCTTAGACCTTGTATTTGGTGAACATGATTATAAAAAATACATGAATGTGTCACAGCAGCCCGAATCAACAGGCAAATCCCACGCGCTTTAAGCTAATTCTTCCAATCTTCCTCATGAATCTGGGGATGGCCTACGTTCAACAGAGGATCGTCACAGGATGAGAAGAGGAATGATAGAAGAGTAGTCAAACCGAAAATTGAGGAGAGCACTGGCAATTTGAAGAAACTTGTCATTTGATTTGCAGCCATGTCAACTTGAAATTTTTATTATAAGATATTATGGAAATAATAAAGAAATATTCTCACAATTTCCTCCATTATGGGCATGTTTTATCCATGATATAATAACATCTTATCTCACGGACGGAACGGAATAGTTGAAAGAAAAGGAATGAGTAGCATGCTTTGTTTTCAAAGGGAGTTATATGCCGCTGAGTCATGTACAAAATTATATACACATATTTACATATCTCCCCCATACAGAAACTATAACATCTGTATAAAGCACAAGCAGTGCGAAAATGAAGAATGGATAGATGGTTTTACTTGGAATAATTTCAACAGGAATTGGAGCCACCGGAGGATTCTTCTGTGTTTCTGGAGAAGTCATATTTAGGATTTAGCTTCTACGTCACTAGCGAGAACAAAATTTCTCAAACCGGAAAAGGCGATTCATATTTTTTTTCTTCTGACAGCGAACCGGAAATAATGAATATAATTCGAGCGAGCCGAATTTATCATCTATGTCTATGGGGAAGACATATTCCTGAACGGAAAACGGCGCTGAAAATGAGCTGACTCGGGGTGAGGTCTTGTCATGTCTGTACTAAAAAAAAAAAAAAAATGAAAATGCTCGGTTTGATTCCTGGACTCACTGACTAGTAGCAGTACTAGTAGTAGTCATCCGTTTATCTCGCGAGATAAAGGTAACGCCCTGATTGGTCAAAATTCAGCCCCCTTTTTTTTTGTGAAACTAGAGTAATCTCTCCAGGGCGCTGCTCTGATCACATGCATGACGTCATTTGGGAAAGTTGTCAGTGTTGACAGCCAAAAGCCTTTGGTTCTCCACTCAGGATTTTCCATCTGGATTTACTTCCATAGCCTTTTCTGTGATTGGATATGACCGCAAGACAGCCGAGGTTTAAACCAGGGTTCCCCAACCCCCAAATGGACTGCCTTACAGGAATGACGAGCTCCATCTTACGCGAAGCATCTGATTATGAAGCGCTAGTCTTCCGCCTTGGCCATTTTCTGGGTTGAAACTGGACTTAGTTGTCAGAGGTTATTTGAAAGGCATACCACTCAAACTTTATATAGATAGTGGGAGCTTGTCTCCACACCCCGACTATGACAACCTTTGGAGTATCTATAATCAACCTTTGGAGCATATATAAAGTACATATATAAACATTATATATATTAGGTGTTTTATAAGCTAAAAAAGAATTAAAGGTTTTATAAATATATAAAACAAAAGCACTAGAAAGCAAGACAAATTACAAAATAGTACATCATTTTTTTTTGTGTCTGACTGACTGACTGGCCATTGTATGAAATGACGTCACTAAACTGCCGTCACGTGACCCATGTGACTTCCAAAGGGAGATAATCATCTTTTTTATATCCACAATATGAACAAAAATATTATCAATAACCAATAACGAAGTTTATTCTATGGAGAAAATGCATGTTTTATTGTTATATTTCGTTGAATGATTAATAGCATTTGCACATGAAATCGAATTTACGCAAATGAAAATTCAATTCCTTGTCAGATTTTTAAAAAAGTAATTCACCAAACAAGATTTATACTACTGTTGTTTTTTATTTATTTATTAATCTAAATTTTAAACCAAGAAAAATCTATTCTTTACGTCATTGAACACGGCACAACAGATATCCCCACCAATGGAATTGTTGTTGATAATTTATTCACTGGAACTTCGTAAATTGGTTATATGGAATATTCAATCGATATTCTTAGAAAGATTTTGTATTGAAATATTCAATTACTTAGTGACAAGCGACAACTGCTCTTGCATCCTATGATAGAAATTTCGGAATACTACTAATAACATAAGAACTGGGCATACTTGGAAATACTTCAGTAGCATATAATTACTTCAATAGAGACATGGCATCACATTGAAACACCCGTAAGACTAGCGAAGTTACACAACGTTGAGTCCGGTCAATAACTATATTGGTGACCGCTTGGAAATAGAAGGATGGTGTAATGGATAATGGCTCAGAATTCGTAATTGGAGGGCCGAATTCCAAATCTATTTGGGTTCATTATATTCTCTTTCGCGCAAATGCCCTTGGGAAAGGTATCAATCGCACCACTTCTCCCCAGAGATATGGGTTAATTAGTACGACTTGCATTAATAAAATTATTATTATCTTAAAAAATATTCTTACAATCGAAAAGTATTTTCCGGCGTTAAATAACCTTCAAAGTGTTGACAAGCCGTCTAAAACCGAATCGTTCAAATCATAAAGACATCCTCGTCTTATCTATGAGAAACCGTCATTATCGTCTTATCTTTAAGAAACCGTCATCCTCGTCTTATCTTTAAGAAACCGTCATCCTCGTCTTATCTATGAGAAACCGTCTTCCAACCTCTGACTTCACCGAATGTCTATATCTGATAGACGAAATCTATCCCTACACAAAGTCGTACATATCTGGTGAGGACACCAATACCGACACATTTCAAACGACCAAGACTACAACAAAAAGGAAATGTGAATCCCGATTAATTCAATCAATTCCTAGGCTATGTTCTAATATATATATATATATATATATATATATATATATATATATATATATATATATATATAAATAGATAGATAGATAGATAGATAGATAGATACTGTCCAACAGCAAACTGTCCAAATAGTGTAAAAGCATGGAATAATTGTCCATTCCACAAAATGTTTAATATCTAAAAACTAATTCAGTTTCTTTTTCACAGGTTTTCAGATAAGGCGTTTAGCCATCTTGACATTATTTATCTTAAGAATTACTGAAAAACACGAACAAGAACAGTGTAAAATTGTTTTGTGCCAGTCTCACTATATCTTCCCAACTGAGCAATGGTGAGAGTAAAAAAGATCATTCAGGCCGTCAATAATGGTACGAATATTAGCTTCTCACCTTCTCAGGTTCACAGCACGTATGCTCCCTGACTTTTTCCTTTTACGTATGCCCTATAGCTGAAATGAAGTTACTTTGTTTTAAGCATGCGTGTATGGTCTGACAAAAGGTTTTAAAGTCTGCTTTGCGGCATTAAATAATCCACAAAGGGTTGTTATTCACTCTCCCCAAAATAAAACACTCACTCACTCACTCACTCACTCACTCACTCACTCACTCACTCGATCAATCTCTTTCTTTTCTCTTTCTCTGTATATATATATATATATATATATATATATATATATATATATATATATGTATACGAGATGTTAATTCATTTGGTCAGATTTTAGAAATTCAGTTGAAAGGAGAAATATTTAGCATCGCTTGTATCGTATAATATTAACGAAATGTGTCTTTTTTTATTCAGTTCTGCTAAGTAATATTTGAATTGCAATCAGATAGCGCAAAAGAAAATTCACTGGCTTGAATGATATTTTAATTTAAAATTCAAGATCAAATTGAATCACTGTTTGATAACGAAAATGAATATATCATATTGTTAAAATGAGATTTTTTTATTCGTTTATGCACTACAATTTAATAAAAGCTTTATCGCATCGGACTCTTACTGGGCGGGGTGGGGGGGCGTACACAAGTAATTTATGACTTCATGCTGAATTTTCACACTCTGGGTATCTTGTCTATCATCTATTTCTTTCAAATTGCTTCACCAAGTAACAAAGCAACCATTGATATGTCGTCGCCTTTTTACAATGAAACCGCAATATTTTCATCTTCAAATGAGGAATTTAATCTTTAAATCTTTTACTCTCCAAACGTGAATTTTGGAAATCAGAAATTTTATTCCAAAATCACAATAGCTACTTTTCTTTATTTCTTCTTTTATCTGAGAACTTGAAATTAATGGGAAAATTAAATTAATGGGGAAAATTAAATACCCATCCAGAACAATAGAAAAGATTTTAATTTTAATTTTTTTTTTTATCAGCGAATATAATTTTGTGTCGCAGGACAAATGGACAATCAGGAAGATCTAACGGATGAAAAACATAATGGCTATAAATTTTACAGAGCAATAATATATTTAACTATTTTTTAATTATTTCACCTCAAGCAAGGCGATAAAGCCACTACGACACAATGGGTTACTGAATATGAAAGAACATGAGAAAAAACATTATTAAGCAGAGATGACAATAAAAGAACAGTTATTAAAAAGACAGAGATGACGATTGATATTGAACATAAATTTCTGGCGATGAAATTTAACTCAAAAGTAAGAATACGGAAGGCAACAGAAATGTGAATATACAGAAGAATTCTGAGAATTCCATAATCTAAACATATAAGTAACTAGGAAGATATAAGGAAAATGGAAACCAAAAGTACAATTATATTTAAAATCAGAAAAAAGGGAGTTGGAATTCCTTTGGACAACTGTGGGCATAGAACGTATGTTTACCATTACGTATCTAGCAATTTAAACTGCAACCGATGAGAACTAACTGACAAACTAGTATTGCGCTTAAATTCGTAAAGTCGAGATACCGCAGAGGAAATCTCATCAGAAAATATTTGTAGAAAAGGCGCGGGGAAGCTATATTACAGCGATGAGAAAGTGACTGAAGCAGAGATGACAGGTTAGGACCGCTAACATTATAGATTCTTCTTTGGATTTTATCAAGAATATCTGAAGACATAGCAAAAGCAACAAACCAGGTGTGGCAGAAATATTCATACGTTCTACGCTAACATTTGTCCAAAGGAATTTCAATATTCAGTGCATGGGTGAATGATAGACTTATAAATGTAAAAGAAAAATATGTAGCATGACACAGTGGACCAAATTTCCTAGCAGCAGACTTGGCAATTGATTCAATATAATCGTTCCATTTCATATCAGTGGAAAACTTTTGCCTGAGAAGTCGCAGAGGGTCACTTTCCGAGAGGTTAAAAAAAGTTCTCTGAGACGACTAAAACGGCAATTTCGTTCTGGAGGTGTTAAAATTAACAAAACATTTCTCACTAGAAGTTAACAGCATATTGAATGTCATTGTTTAAATCAGCTGCCAATTTTTCCATTTCGTTGATTTATTTGTTGCTGGTTCTTGACTTGCTTGTATTCTTAATAGTTTTGAATGCACAATGTGTAGACAAATTGTAATTTCAGATTACATTAATATGCTTAAAACGTGGTGATCTGTTTGCAATAGAAGATAAGTTACTTCACCAAATTCGCGAAGATAGAGATTTTAAAAGAAAGATTTTAGTTTCAAAAGGTCACTTGCAGTTCAGGGGTGAATTTGTCCTCAACAAATCGTCACGAAACATGATTTAATCCCTCTCTACAAAGAACTGCCTTTATTTAAGAGAACTCCTCCAGTTCATTCCTGTGTCGTACTGTCGTTTTGTTTCTCTGCGTACCGCTCTCTCTTTCTGATTTACTCTCTATGTCCCTCTCTCTTTCTTGTTTCTCTTCTGAACTCTCAAAACAGTCTGGATTTAATAGGATTAGCGCAACATACATGATAGATAGGTAGATTAAAAGCATATCAATATATAGAAGTTGTTTACATGAATAAAATTTAAAACCGGTCTCAGATGGCATAATTGAAGATGCAGTTCGCCTTGCTTATATCTGAATTCAGATTATGAAACACTTTCTCAGCTAAAAAAATCTCTTTAATAATAATAAAAATGTATTAACTATGATATTAATTTATTGTATACAGTCGGGTGGGAGGGAACAAATATTCGTACACATACAAATGTTTAATTTATTGTATTTCCAGCTAATGAATAAACAATTGAATAAAATCCCATTTATCCATTTTAATAGGTGAAAAAAGTATTCGTACAATGCAAATTTCAGATTTTAAAACTTTTAAATTACTTTAATACTCTAGATTATTCAAGTTAAATATTCTAAAATGTTTCAATAATGTTTTCAGTCGGTATTTTTAACTTAAAAAAATACAAACAGAACATTCTGTAATTGAAATTCGTGCAAGAAGGTTATCATCATGGCAAGAGATGAAGAACTAACAAATTCGCAAAAAGAACTGATTGTTAATCTATGGAAAGAACGTAAAAGTTACAGGAAAAATTATTAAATCAAAATGTTTCTGTTTTCTATGCATATTTATTTATTATGCATCTGTTTACAATTAATTATATGAAAAGTATGTTTATTCATTAGTTAGAAATACAATAAATTAGATATTTGTATGTATATGAATATTTGTTTTCCCCCCACTGTATTTCTCTTGTCTGTAACAATCAAATAAATGGACAAATAACATTGTAATTTACATTGTTGCTGTAGAACGTGTGTTGTTTTGGCGCAGTTTGCACATGGCGGTCAATGATAAGTTTCACCATGATAAAACATTGTGCAGCATTTGGTTTATCTCCTTTGTGCTTTGGGGAAGGTACGCAATTTTCTATATGAACTGTTTAGGACATTTATTGATGGTGTCTTCATGGACAGTGAGCGGCTTCTTAATTCAGAAGTTGGCATTGCCGTTTGGTCCGAGTTCCTCATTATTTGTACAGACTGAGATAGGGTTGTAAGCAAAACGGAACAGCCTCAGATGCGAACTAAGAATTTGAGACGCCAAATCAAATATCTTGGTAGTGTTTAACAGTCAAAGGAAAATGTAACACCGAAACCAAAAGGCACCGTGAAATTAGCAGAAAATTGCCTTCCAAAAGCTAAGCAAAGTATTAAGAAAGGGGAAAATTCCGTGAGTAAAAAAGAAACGAGTTCTGAACTGTTATGTAATATCGGTCCTGCTATATAGCAGAGAATGCCGGATAATATTTTCACAGATGATAAGAAACTTGAGGCAACAGAAATGTGGTTCTACAGATGGATGGTGAGAATGATCTGAACATGCGAGTAATGAGGACGTTTTAAGGTAAACGAAAGCAAAAAAAAAAGACAACTGAAATTTCTAGGGCACATATCGAAGAAAGAGGGTTTGGAGAATTTGACACTCACATGACATACTGAATGCAAGAGAGGTAGAGAAAGCAGTGAATAAAATACCAAACGAAGTTGTATAAATGATTGGCAGAACAGAGTCTAGGAGAGATAGCAATAAACAAATATTACCCATAGCTACAAAAACAGGAAGTTGTGGAGAGTCATGATTGCTTATGTTCTGAAGGGACAGGACACACAGAAAAAAAGTAACTGGTGGGTTTCAATGGAGACTAAATGACATGTTTATTTAATACTCGAGTTGTCTTAGTCATTAGTAATTAGTTTTGGTAATGCTGTTGTGTGAGCATTTTTTTTTTATTATTCCTCGGATTTCCAATAGTTCTACACTTTTTGCGAAACTGTCCAAAATTGTTCTAAATATTCTGATAATAACGGCATGCAGGCAATTAATTATTTAAATCTTACAACCACTTTCCAAAAGGTAAAACCTTTTCTGGTCTATCGCTAAATGCTAATACGAAATATATATTCCTCTATGTATGTGAATGTAAAATAGCACAAACGGAATTCGAACCCGGCTCTGCCGATTTTTAATTCCCAGTCGCTAACCATTAAACTAACAGCTTTTGTATATTGAGAATATGTATTAACTCAACAGTCATTATTTACAGTTTTGTGTAAGTATTATCACATCAACATCAACAATTAGGACAACAGTAATATGTCTTTTCTTATAGTCATTATTTAAACATCAAATAACCCATGACAATGGTAATAATGGCAGAAATAATCAATAACATTTATTACTTATATTAAGTTCAGGACTTTCGAACACGTGCTTTTCTTAAGAAAGTGACATCCTGTTTAATATTAAAACTCAAGAGAATGCAATCATCTGAATAAGAAGACAGGCGTAATTTTAGTTTTTATTAGTGAACTCTTCGTCAGCAAGTCTTGATATATAGCTTAACGCAACGACAGCTATGCACGTCATCATTTCCATTTGAAAGGATTCACTTCATTACTTTGATTGAAAAAGCTATGTCACTGAATCACCGACATATTTTCAAACAGCTTCTTTATTGTTTGTGGCTAAAACTATCTTGATTTTTCTTTTTTTTTTTTTTTGACATTTCTTTACAGTTTATTCCTTTTGGACTGCAACATTTCTCGAAGATTTCGAAATGGATAAAAAAAAATTGAAGGCAAAAATACGAGCAAAAAAGTGTATTTCTCCATTTATTTTATCAGCTTTGCATATCTATAGGGGAGAAGATATAGAATCATTTTTGGCTCGACCAAGATCTACCAAACCTTTTCAGCGAACCTTCATATTATTTAACCCTTTTATTTTGATTGCTACTGATTAGGAGGAGACAAACCTATGTATTTTTTATTTGGTACTATTCTGAAAGAAGGTGAAATCAAATTTTTTTTTTTGTGTAAGAATAGAAAATATCATATGCGCAATATTATATGTTTATTTCACTCTGGATTCATCAATCATCGTTGGCCAATGGGCGTGTGTCTTTGTGATCTCCAAATCTATATCCTACAATCTCGTGTCGATGTTTGAGACTTTTTCTTCTTTTCTCCGGGTTGGGCGTCTATAAATACACATATTACACGGTTTTCCCCATGTATGCCCACTCCAGGCACAACTAATTCGATTGAGTGGATAAGTTGAAGTCAACCTCTGACATACTGCGAGGCGTGGATCTACACTTTGTGGCTGAAGGTCAACCCGTCGATGCACCTGACTTCTCCGAAAGCAGTGCATATTCTGACATCATCTGGAGTGAGCCACATACTAGAATTACTTTTATTTGCAACGAAGCCAGCTTGAGAAACCTGACTAGTCCTACATTTTTTTTTATTATCATTTCCCTCCAAGCAAGGTGATGAAGCCACTAAGATGCAAGAGGGTTACTGAGAGTGAAAGAAAACGAGAAAACTTTAGTGTGGTTAAAGGACGATAAAAGAACAGGATTTGAAAAAGACAAAAGATAGGGATTGACTTTGCATATAAATATATGAAGATCGTAGACAAAAGATAAGGATTGACTTTGCATATAAATATATGAAGATCGTAGACAAAAGATAGGCATTGACTTTGCATATAAATATATGAAGATGGTAGTTTACGAGAAAGCAAAAAGACTGAAGAAAATCCCACAGGAGAGAGAAGAAATTATTAGAATATAACTCACGGTTATATCTATTTCAACAGTAAAATAACGATGAGTAGCTGCCAACCTAGTAGTAGCGTATTTAAGCATAGTACTCGACTGGTAGAAAGGTTTTATGATTTTACTTTCGTGAAGTGGAGGTACCAAAGAGGAAACCTCATCGGAACTATTACAATCAAAATAGATCTTATGCCACTTAATTATTGTAAACATTTTTAAGAAAAACAACAACAAAAAAGCCAGATATTATAATCCGAAATCCACACGATTTATCATTGTAAGTATATACTGACAATTTTACGAAGATCTGTTCCTAATACAAATTTTATTTTGAAAGACCCCAACGACGTCTAACAAAGAATCGATTTTTTTATTCAAATAATCTCTTTACAACTATGATTTTCTCACTTCATTTGTCATTGCCTTTGTTTGTCTCTTGAAATATTCGTGAAGTTATTTTATTTTCTCGCTTTGCCAACTTCTAATCATTTTTGTCACTTTATAGAAAAGGCACAAGGGAGCTACGTTACGGTTGTGTAAAAGTGACTGAATCCGAGATACCAGAATCGATTACACTGCAGATTCTTCTTTGGCTTTTGACAACAATCACGAGATATATAGCAGGAGAATCTGAAATGATATGGCAGCTATATTCAATACAGAGACGAATGATGGGCGAAACTCAAGCGGATATTATATGTCATATCATGTCACTCAACTTCAACAAAATGAAGCCAAGTGATACAGTCAGAAATTTAGAACACGAAAGTCAGGAAAGTCTCATAACCCAGAGTAAATAAACCAATACGGTATCTGTATCTGAGAATTAAGTTTTCATTTCAATGCGAATTTTATCGATAGTTCCTTGAAATGTATTTTTATGACTGAATGTAAGTCATTATCACAATTCTTAGTGAATTACTGTTCCTTACCAGTCATGTTTGCCTTTATATCAGACTAGCAGTAGAGCCCGGCGTTGCCCGGGGATGTAACAGTAAGAGATAGATCAAGTATCGACCATCATAAAGACTGAAAATTAAAATTGACAAAGATTATTGCTTAAGGTTGATAAACATGCAGGTCTTAATTAGTTTTTTTTTTTTTTTTTTTTACGAATTGGTCAAACATTGTTTTCAATCGTTATGAATCTACCGATTGAATAGAACTTTATTATAAACAATTGTCTTGTAAATGGAATTTTTAAAGCATTCTGAATGTAAAAATAAAGAAAGAGTGTGCAAGACAATAAGAAACACTACCTGCCAAAAAAAGTTTTGTTGAAATCGGTTGAAAAATGTAGGAAATCCGATCCCATATATAAACGTACAGACACACACACAATCTGCGTTTTATTATAAGTAAAATGATCTAACAAATCATATTGATTTAGTAGCCTTTCTGCAATCTTTTACAATTTATGATTTTTACTTATTGAATCCAGTAAAAAAAATTTGAACACCATGTGCATTTAAAGTAGTTTCCGGTTATTATTTTTAGTTAGGAGGACTTCTGTATGTTTAGATTTCATTTGTTTACTTTTTGTGTATCGTTCTCTGAAAAAAAAAACGCCGGGTCACCGGAAGTTAACGGCATTCAGACGTTTGAGTAGCCGGCAGAAACTTCCGGCCGGGTGCGATAACCGTGCTTTCAAATTGATTTCGTGCAAAAACAATTGTTTTTCCAATATTTGGCGCTGTTAGAACCACCGCAAGGTAATTTTATGTAGTCCTGTGAAGTTTTGTTGAAATCGGTTGAAAAATGTAGGAAATCCGATCCAATATATAAACGTACAGACACACGTACAGACACACAATCTGCGTTTTATAATAAGTAAGATTTAACCTATATCCTCCTGGGATCCCTTTTAACTGACACCTTTTTCCATATATCTAAACTGTAAAATCTATAAATTGAAGATTTTACTAAAATATGTTGGGAAATATTACAGCTAGATTCCTTACAATTTATTTTTACGACTTAATTTAAGTCATTTGCACAGTTCTTAGTAAAACATTTTTCCTTACCAGAAATATTTGCCTTTATATCAGATTTAACAAATATCCTCCAGGAATCACTGAAATCTTTTTTCCATATATCTGTCTTGGAGTGGAGCGACTACATCGAATCATAGCTGCGTCTACTGCAAGGAAAAGTGTGTCACGGTGTCATGCCAGAAAAGTTTTCTCATCTCGAGTCCATCTTACACATTTACAAGTCTACCATTCGCCCGTGCATTGAATACTCTTGCCATATCTGGTCCGTTGCTCCTGCTATTCACCTCGAGGTTCTTGTGAAAACCCAACGAAATAATGCAATCTGATTTGTCATCTCGACTTCAGTCACTTTCTCGTGATGTGGCTACCTTCCGTCTTTTCTACAAATATTTTCATGTCAACTACTCTGACTAGCTTTTTTCACTGTTGCCCCGGCTACATGAATTTAAGCGTACTACTAGATTGGCATCTAGGTGCCACACGTTTAATGTTAAATAGCTTAATATAACCGCTACTTCTACTCCACGATTTTCCTTTCTCGCATTTCCGGTCCGTATAATTCGCTTCCGTTTACTTGCTTCCCTGATAACTACAATCTTCAATAATTTAAATGCAATGCTAATCGTCGTCATCTGCCTTCTTGAAACCCGTTCCTCTTTTGTGTTTTTCTAAGTCCTCCCTATTTGGGAAATTTTCATCTGAAATCAAAAAAAAAAAAAAAAGAAAAAATAGAACTTTTCGAAAAATGGTCACAATGTATAGAAGAAAAGAAGTGGTCATTTGAAATTTATCTTTAAAGCTGACTTTTGAAATTCTTCGCTGGCAGTATGCGACACGGGGTCCGTTTCATATTAGGAGCCCGTGCGCGTGCATCCAGGCCTGGTCCACAATATGGGCCAGGCCCCGCAACCGTCGGATGTGCTGGCATCGGTATTACTGCCGACCTCTTTAGCATAATGGGTGAGGTACTACTGCGGACAGCTGTTTCCTGAGAACGGCCACCTCTCAATAATATTTTGAAACAAAGTTGAAACTGACCTAAACTTTTGATACCGAACATCAAATCATATAAAAGAATCAATTCAAATTTAGATATTCAGAAGCAGAAAGGCAGAATAAATGATGTGTGAGATAAAAAAAAACCCAGTAAAAACGTGAAATATAAACGGAATGGGAGCGTTTGAATAGAAGAAAAGAATCCCCTCAATAAAGCCGCTATCTAGCTATCTATCTATCTATCTATCTATCTATCTATCTATCTATCTATCTATCTATCTATCCACAGTCTTTTCATATGTATCTATCTTAGCTTATTCTTATCTATCTATCTATCTATCTATCTATCTATCTATCAAGCCGGTATCTATCTATCTATCTATCTATCTATCTATCTATCTATCTTTAAAGCCGGTATCTATCTATCTATCTATCTATCTATCTATCTATCTATCTAAAATGATGTCACTTCCGTTAGTCCGTTCGTTAGACACTCAAACTTTGACAAATCAAAATCAAAATTTGAGGAGAAGTGCAAATAGGTAAGGAGTACAAAGTATAGTTAGTTTTACTAGAGTGCGCAAAAAGCGTGAAGTAGGGTTTTTGTCAAAGTATTTTGTCAAACAAATCTGCTTATTCCAATGTCATCAATTGGTTTAAGAAATTGAACGGAACGTAGTGTTTGTAAAATCTCGACAAAAATTGTTAGCGATGACTTCGACATTACTAAATACTGTGAGGATTTCAACATTGTTGTAAAAAATTCCTGGTTATTAAAAATCGAGAAACAGCAAATCTCGTCAAATGTTCTATATTTTTTCACCATTTTCAGTGATTTTTGTACTTTGATGAGTTATTGAAATTATTGTTTGCTTTCTTGATTTTCCGAATATCTTTGTAAAAAAAAAACAACAAATAAAAACAACAAAAACAAAAAAAAAAACGCTACAAATGCTTTAATTTTTATAAGATGGACAAAGTAAATTTTTAGAAATTTCAACTCATGGTCTTTTGGAACTGCACAATGCACCGGCTAAATTTTCACATTTTTTTGTTTTCTTTCTAGTTCGAAATGAACTGCTAGATAAGTGCGGCGTATGTAAAAAAAGATATTAGGATAATACGCGACATTTACTGGGAATAAACAACCTACATGCGGATAAGGAACGAGTTAAGCAAGTATACAGAACAAAAGAACCAAGAGGAAGACAAGGTAACCTTTTCTTACCGGATTTATTTAATCTTCACACCTAAATGATCGTAACAGAACGAGAAGACCTACCGAGGTCTAATATCGGCGGCCATATTCTTAACAACGTAAGATAACGCAGCACACTTAAAAGGAAAAATATATATATATAAAATAAATTTCTAGTGAAGAATGGAAAGCAAGATGAAATATCCAGCCATTAAAGATAGAATGAATGGTGCGAGATTCAAAATGGAAACATCAGAATCAACCAGGTACAAAAATTTAACTATCTGAGTAATGTATTAAAAGACGACGGAAAAAGTGACACAGAGACTGAACAGCGGAAGGGACTTTATTGAAACTAAGCAAAGTGTTAAGACAGAAATATTTCAAAAGAAACAAAGGATAGCGCTGAAAAGATAAATTCTTCTGTATGGCTAGACAATTCCGTTCAGATAAAGATGAGACTCGAAGCAACAGAGACGCGGTTCCACAGAGAGATACTGAGAATGCTATGGGCAGAAGACGTGAACAACGAGGAAGTTTTAAAGAAAATGGGAACTGGAAGGACATTTATATTTAAAATCGGAAAGAGACAGAAAAGACAGCTTGGACAGTTTAAAACTCACAGGACATTAAAAGATGGAGGTAAAAAGGGAATCAAGGAATAGCCTAATTAGTTTGGCTGAATAGTTTACAGAGCGGGGACGAAAAGGGATGATAAAGTTTTAAACGCTGTATAGCTTTAAAAAGTGTTGAGAGGTTCTCTCCTTTTTACACAAATGGACTCACCCAGTATATACATATACTACTGCTACGTGAAGACCCGAGAGACGAGAGCAACAGAGGGTGAAGGTGGCATACAGACAGGACGAACGTAGCGAGCAAGAGTCACAGTGAGCGAGCACGTAGACTCAGTAAGAAGTCATACAGCGATACTTCAATACCAAAGACTGTATAGATATTTTGCTACTAACCCGTATTCCTGGAACTTCTAACCTGCATTACCAGTTTGTATTATTACGTTAATACATTATTTTCCTATATACATTCTTGGCGTTTGTTATTTATTGGTACCGGATTTCATCCCGGAATCCACAACAAAAAGGACGGGTGAAGACATTGACGTCCACATCCTGAATGGACACGGCGCATAAAAGAAGCGGCTTTACACGAGTTGAATACAAACGCATAAAATACTATGGAATTATATGGATTTATTTACAATATGAGAAAATTACTCAATTTTCATAGTAATATCAGATGCAATTTAATTATTGTAAACATTTCTAAGAAAAACAACAACAAAAAAAACCTAGATATTATAAGCCGAAAGCCATAAGATTTGTTTATCAATGTAAGTAAATGTTGACAATTTTACGTACCTCTGTTTCTTAATACGAATTTTATTTTGAAAATCTTCAAGGACGACTAACAAAGAATCGATTTCTTTATTCAAATAGCCTCTTTACAATTATGTTCATATCACCTCATTTGTCATTGACTTTGTTTGTCTCTTGAAATGTTCGTGAAGTTATTTTCTTGCCATTTTTCTCTCGCCTTGGTGTCTTTTCATTTTTGTCTCTTTTAACACATTTCATGCATCTTTTCGTTACCAAGATCAGCTTTTTATTTCTTTGCCTTCTATTAACCTCTGGTGTTTCGCCGACACAGTCGCCACGAATCACACGCCTAACATCTTATAGTTGTGTTTCTCCCAATCGGCGATAGTTCACACAACCGTTACGTCCTGCCAATACCTTATAAAAATGGACTATTCCGTTTTGATCGCGCGGAATGAGTTGTGGGGGGACGCTACTCAGTTTCAGTAAAACAATGAAAGAAAGAAAGAGGGAAGTGGGGAGAGAGAATTAGATTAAGCTGATAAAAACAGAAACTACATATTGATCTCAGTCGAAAGGCTTAGAAGACATTGTATTTCCTTGCCGCCCCACGCTGACAGGATATCACATAAGGTTGGTTTAATGTGGAGAGCCGGTGCCCGTGTACCCGAGCCAGGTTAAAAATAGCCCAATTCAAGCTACCGTTGGTTGCATTGGCATCGGTAATACTACCGATCCTCTCTATTTAGTTCAGTGAGGGAGGTACTGATGCGGGGCAGCTGTTTCCCGAGACCAGGCAACTTTTTGCAATAATATTTTCATGATGAAAAGCTGAAATGGGAGCTGAAATGTAGTTTATCTGTCCGAGGGCATATACTTTGATCCCAACCAAAAGGTCTAGAAGCTTTTGTATTTTCTTGACTGGCAGGATGTGACACAAGGTTGGTTTAATGAGGTGAACTCGAGCGCGTTCACCCGGTCCAGGTCCCAGAATAGCCCTGCTGCCGCAGACAATCCCTCCTCTTTAGTGCAATGAGGAAGGAATTGGCGCGACTAACTGTTTCCAGAGAACGGGCAACGCTCAATAATATTTTTAGTTGCGCTCTGTCAGTAGATAGAGACAAAACTGAGATATGAACCGTAGTTTATCCACTCGAGAGTAGATACTACACTTTGATCCAAGCTACAAAAAAAAGGCCGAGAAAACAATGCCTACCGCGAAAGAAACACCATTTTTCAAACGTGTATCGAACGACGGAAACCGAGTAAAGCAATCGCCGTGAATCCAGTTACCATAAATAAAATAACATCATCTGCTGAATTATTTTTAAATTATTATTAACAGAAATGTTAGGTAATTATTATTAGAGAAATGTTCGTAAGGTGGAAGACTTTATACGTGCTTATAAGTTTTCTCATTTTTTTTCTTAGCCTGGTTACGAATCAAGATTACAGGTTTTAGTCTCCCGTACGATGCAAACAATAGCGTTGGGTGTGTGTCGTGAGAAGAGAGATTTCTGAATTCAATAATATATCAGCATGAAAGTGAACAGCACTTACTAAATGGAACTTTAACGCAATTTGCTGGTTTTACTTTTCGAACTGAAGTTCGTTATTAAACACTTCTGTTTTCGTTCTGAATACTGATTCCACTGAATGTTGCTAAAAAATGGAAATGCCTACTTCTCTTCACTTTGATGGTTTATTTAATTTATGTGTGTGTGTGAGTATATATATATATATATATATATATATATATATATATATATATTATATATATATATATTATATATATTTACGAGAAAGAAATATATATATATATATATTTTATGAGAAAGATATATTTACGAGAATATATATATATATATATACATTTATGAGAAAGATATATATATTTACGAGAAGATACACACACACACACATATATATATATATATATATATATTTTTCGAGAAGATATATATATATATATATATATATTTATTTAAGATATATATATATATATATATATTTACGAGAAGAAATATATATATATATATATATATTTATATATATATATATATATATATATATATATATATATTTAGAAGATATATTTACGAGAAGATATATATATATATATATATATATATATATATATATATATATACATTTATGAGAAGATATATTTACGAGAAAATATATATATATATATATATATTTACGAGAAGATATATATATATATATATATATATATATATACATTTATACAGAAGATATATTTATTTACGAGAACACAACACACACATATATATATATATTTACATTATATGAGAATATATATATTTACGAGAAGATATATATATATATATATATATATATATATATATATATATATATATATATATATATATATACATTTATGAGAAGATATATATATTTACACAGAAGATACACACATACACACATATATATATATATATATTTACGAGAAGAAATATATATATATATATAATTTATATAGATATATATATTTATATACGAGAAGAATATATATATTTACGATATATATATATATATATATATATATATATATAAACATTTTATGAGAAGATATATATATTTACGAGAAGATACACACATACACACACATATATATATATATATATATTATATATATACGAGAAGATATATATATATAAATATACATTTATTTTTACGAGAATATATATAAATATACATTTATGAGAATATATATTTACGAGAAGATATATATATATATATATATATATATATATATATATATATATATATATATATATATATATACATTTATGAGAAGATATATATATTTACGAAGAGACACATATATATATATATATATATATATATATATATATATATACATTTATGAGAAGATATATATATATTTACGAGAAGATACACACACACCCATATATAGAGAGAGAGGGAGGGAGGGAGAGAGAGAGAGAGAGAGAGAGAGAGAGAGAGAGAGAGAGAACACGTGGTTGAGTAGTTAGAACGTGCAAATATTGTTTTTGTTTGCTCGGACATTCATGAGTCTATCAGTCCAACCATCACGGTCCTGCATCAGGGTGAGAAGGTCATTAGGGAGGCATTCTGTTTCATAACATAGCTGGTCAATGGAGGTGGATGCTCGGTGACCGACACGTCTTGTTCCATGATTAGGTGTCCAGAAGAGTAGATCACTTGCCGGTTCTTATTTTGCTCGCCAGCAGTCTACTGCAAAGCGCATACTGCGTTCGCGCAAGATTGTAGAAATATCTGTGATGGGTCCATAGAACTGTGATTTAGTTGGATGTTACCTCCTGGGGATGTTAAGTGTAGCTCTCAGCATTCGAGTGTAGATTCCTTCAAGCTGGGTTTTGATTAAAGTTCTGACAGTGTCACCATAAATTAAAACCGTCTCAACAGGGACTTGAAAGATTCATCGCTTGAGGTAGATCAGATATCCAAATTACATTTATTTTATTCAAGGCTGTCCAGGTTTTATATATATATATATATATATATATATATATATATATATATATATATATATATATATATATGTGTGTGTGTGTGTACACATGTATAGGCATGATCATTTGGGAGATATGAGTCCTGGGCTGGTCTTCCGTTGTCAATATATATATATATATATATATATATATATATATATATATATATATATATATATATATATATATAGTTCCATTTCATCCTCAAGCGAATTTTGGAGTAACTTTTAAAATTACTGGGTTTTAAAGACACGGCTAAAATCACGTTTCCATGGTTACAGATAAATCTACTTCAACTGGGCAAGGGGTGTCTGGGTTTTCCTTATGTCTGCATCATTGTATCGGTTATTAGCTACATTTTTGGTAAGGGGTAGGGATGTATTTTTCAATGAAAACTGACATCCGTTGAATGCATGTCGTCTGGATTTTTTTAAAAATGTATTGTTAACGGCAAAAAAATTCTTACGGCATTTTTTTCTATTTGTAAATTTAAAGATTTTTGCGGGTGTTCAGATTAGAATACTTTTTATTTAACTACGATTTGAAATATTCTCATTTTTAATTTTTATTATTGTATATCTCACTGTTCTTTATATATATATATATATATATATATATATATATATATATATATATATATATGCTTGCGAGTATGTGGACAAGCCTGCATAAGGTGCTGGTACATTATTTAGTGTTAATTTTTGATACTACATTTTAATGGGTGTCCATTCTGAGTTGGTAACTGAATGAGGAATTTTGGCTTGACAGTTACGCAACAAATTGGATACTTTCCACAAATATTTAAAAATTTTAGGAATATGTCAGTTAAAAAAAATTGTGAAAAAATAGAAAAAGAAAATTCTGCCACAGTTAATATACCGCTCGCCACCTAGTTCCAGTGTTGGCATCGCCAAGCCTTTCCTGATCTGATATTCACTCAAAACACCCACCTGTTGACTTTCGCCATTCCTTAGTATCGTTGAAATGAACACTTTCAGTTTTCTTGCATGTAACATGTTCTTTGTTGTCTGCGATTATGTGGAGACGCCTGCATAAGCTGCTAGTATATTATTTAGTGTTAATTCTCGATACTACATTTTAATGAGGGGTGCCTCGAGGTGGTGTAATGGTTAGCAACCTTGTTTCGCTAGAACAATACGACTGAGTAGTGTGTTCGATCCTCACTAGGAGCTCCATACATTCGGCCTTGTGCCACATCTGAGCTACGCTTGGAAAATCATTATTGGGCACCTCGGCGTGGTGTGATGGTTAGCAAGCTTGTCTTACTATATCAGTTACTACTCAAAAGTGAGTTCGATTCTCACTGGATGCCCCATTCTTTCGGCCTTGTGCCACATCTAAGCTATGCTTGGAAAATCTTTACTACATTTTAATGAGCTTTCATTCAGATTGGGTACCTGAATGGGGAATTTTGGCTTGGCGGTTTCCCAATAAAGTGGATATTTAGACTGATACTAAGATAGAAATTAAATCTAAAAAACTTACTCTTTAATTAACTTCATTCAATTGTGTGTCCATATCTTCTCAAGTGCCATTCGTTTGTAGTTTACTGTTTGTTCTTGGTATCTGGGAAGAACTCTAATTCCTTTGATAGAAACGGAAAGAAAAGTAGGTTGGTTAAGTAGTCGTTCACCCACCCTGATCATCACCTCCCGTCCCAAGCATTAGATAGTCGTATGCTTTCAGCCATGGAAATCAGAAAAATCACTTCAAAGTCGCCGCACTTGTATCAAAGCGCCATTGAAACGATGTCAGTCTACTCTGTCCATAAAATGTCAAGCTCAGTGCTACACTATCACACTGAACATCTACCTTACAAGGGTCATTGTGAGATTTACTAATTCTGCTACCCCATTCCTATTACTCCAGCACCATCCTAATAAACTATAATGACAGTTAAACATCGTTTAGTCAAAAGTTCTATGGCCGCTGACTGACTTCTATTTAGTTATCTGAATGTTCAATCCTCAAAATAACTGGAAATCAGAATCAAGACTGATTTTTTGTAGTTTTATTTTTTTTTTTATACTGCTATTTTTTTTTCGCATTTTTGTTATTTTTTTTTATCTTTCTTTGTTTTTTTTTTTTGTATTTTTGTACTTTTGTTTTTAGCGTATGGTTGTTTTTTTTTCATTTTTGTTTGTTTTGGTATTTTTTGTTAGTTTTTGTTTTTTGTTTGTTTTTTTGTATTTTTGTTTGTTTTTTTGTATGTTTGTTTTTGTACTTTCCTTTGTTTTTCGTATCTTTGTTTGTTTGCTTTGCTTTTTGTATTGTTGTTTGTTTTTTTGTATGTTTGTTGATTTTGCATTTTTGTTTCTTTTGGTATTTTTGCGTGTGGTTTTGTATGTTATGTATTTGTTTTTTGTTTGTTTTGTATTTCTGTTTATTTTTTGTATTTTGTTTGTTTTCGTATTTTGTTTTTTATATTTTTGTTTGCTTTTGTATTTTTGTTTGTTTTTTATTTGGTCTTGTGTATTTTTGTTTGTTTCTTGTATATTTGTATTTTTGTTTGTTTTTTATTTTCGTTTGTTTGTTTTGCTTTTTGTATTTTTGTTTTTTGTATTTTTGTTTGTTTTTGTTTTTTTTAAATAGAAGTAGATAAGCTTTCCTGTCGCTCGGTCCATACTCCTCCCTCTTCACTAGAACAGGTGTAGAGGTTCATACCTTGCTTCCTTTTTAGGAAGGAATATCCAGTTGATCTCCTTTTCTCAGGCCTTAATATCGGTGTTGTCATGATTTTTGTGTGATATATGTGTATGGTGGCAACATCTCTTCAGACGGAGGGCACAGGGTTGGCGGTTTTCTGGTTGCTGTTCCCGACTGGCAGTTAGGAACCAGAAATCTTACGTAGCGTCTTGAGAGGCTGCTCTGATTAGCAGTTGCATAATATCAGGGTTCTTGCAGTTTCATGTCGCGCATGGAAGCCACGAGGCCACACTATGTTGCGTTCTGCGCCAGTCCCCTTCCTGTACATGTTGCATTAGACGGCTGACTGATACTACTACCTTAGGTTTTTGCTTACCAGAACAACACAACATGACTATAAGATACCAAAGATATAAATCTAAACCAGCCCAACAAAAATCATCTAAACCCCTCAACCTTTCTCCAACATTCGTGATTTTCTTACAAAGTCCTTCATTGTGGAATCGTTCCTCTTTGAAAAGTATCCGGACATCCTAGTTCACTGTGAAACTAATCTTAACTCATCAATCCCTTACTCTGGCTATCTTCCCCTCACTAGAAAGGATTCTAATGTCCACATGCATGGCTTGGGAGTTTATGTCCGCGAACATATTCAATACCACTCTTACATGTTTCTCCAACTATCTCTTCTTAACTCAGTCAGCTATCTATATTCCCGACCCTTCCTCTTCCTCTCATGACTATTGTGTGCTAAATAGTATTTCTGATAATATATACAAAGTCATCTCCCTACCGCCGTCTGCAAATACATTTGTGTTTGGTAACTTTAACGCTCACCATGCCAGGTGGCTTAAACATTCTGTCACTGATTCCGCTGGAATCCAGACCCTTAATTAATCAATCTCTCACGCAAGTTGTGGACTTCCCAACGCGTTTCCCCAGTAACCCTGATGGACAAGCTTATCTTCTAGATCTCTTTTTTTTAATCTCAATCCCGTACCCATGTCGTACTTTGCTGCTCTGCCCTCTTGGCAACTCTGATCATGCGGTAGTGTCTGTAAACATCTCTTTCCGCTCCCATACCAGTCAAAATCCTCATACCAACAAAATACCTTTCTATTATCAACGTGCGAATTTGGACTCGTTCCGTGACTTCTTTGTGACGTCCTTTGGAATGCAGTTTTTAATCATCCCGTTCATAAGTGCGCGTTTGAAGTCTCCTCCTGGGTGAAAGCCGACATCGATGCTTTCATTCCAGCAAGGAAATACCTGAGTAAACTGCATTCATCATTTTGACTCTCACCTGCATGCGCGTGCGCTATAGCTAACGGGAATCACTTCCGGCTGTACCAGAGCGACAAGTCTGATTGCAACAGATGTATCTTTGTTTCTCTTCATAAAGAGTGCAAGAATCGAAGTTACTGTTTACTGATAAAATTACTTGTGTAAAGTCCGGTTCTAGAGATTATTGGCGCATCCTCAATTCCCTCCTATATTCAGTCAATTCTAATTGACATTTATAGCAGATAAGTTTGCTTTGCTCGGAAATTCTCTTCTAGCACAATACTCGACTCAGTTGGAGTATCCACACCTGATTTCCCTCCTAGAGGAGAGGCTCTACTGAGTGATATGTGCATAACCCCTTCATAGGTCTCGGACATTATTTTTAAATTAGACTCCCATAACACAAGCGGAGGTGACGGGATCCCAGTCATAAAGAAATGTACTTCCGAGCTGGCTCCAATTCTCTCCAAACTCTGCAATTATTGCCTCGCTGCTTCCTGCTTTTCTGATTCTTGGAAGTCCTACTGTGTAGTTCCTCTTTTTAAGAACTCGGGAGAAACTTCTGACCCCTTTAAATATCCCCATATTAGTCTCCTACCGCTTTTCGGCAAAGCATTCGAGGCTGAATATTATGCATCTATCTCTCACAACCTACTCTCTGATAAACAATATCGCTTCCGTTTTGCCAATATACCGCTGATGTACTAACAGCCATCATTCAATATGTACATCAAGCTCTTGATAATAACGGCGAAGCTCAAGCTGTGGCTATAGATATCTCGAAGGCGTTTGACAGAGTTTGGCTTGCTGGTCTTCTACGTAAGCTTCAGGGCTAGGGTATTACTGGACGTTTGTTTGATTTAATCCAATCGTTCCTATCCATCTGTGAAATAAAGGTCGTTTTGAACGGGCTCACTTCCAGACCCTTTCACGCGAACGCCTTCAAATGCTCTATCCTGGGCCCTACGCTTCATCAATGATCTTCCTGATGTCATCAATTCCCGATTAGGCATTTATGCAAGTGACATTACCATTTACCCCTGTCTCCATAGCAAATACGTCAGAGCTGAAAAGTTAACCTGGCCGCTGCTCTTGAAAAGGACCTCCAGTCAGTGGTTAACTGAGGCAAGAAATGGCTCATACATTTCAATGCATCCAGAACTAAGCTGCTCTCATTTAACCACCAAAGGGAGACGTTCCTGCCCACCATCAACTTGGCTGATGCTAGACTTATGAAGAGCAACACACCGCGCCTTCTTGGTCTCATCTTTTAAACTGACTTGAAGTGGAACAAATACATTGAACCAATAGCTGCATCTACTGCAAGGAAATTTGGGTCACTGTTCTCGCTGGATCATTTTTATCGTTAGAGTCCATCTTGCACATTTACAAATCTACCATTCGTCCGTGTATTGAATACTGTTGCCATATCTGGTCTAGTATTCTTGCTATTCATCACGAGGTTCTTGACAAAATCCAAAGAGTAAAGAGGCGTGATAGAGGAAAAGGATGAAAAGAAGGACGGGAAATAGACCAAGACATCTGGAGATGCCGATTGACATTGCATTTTAATAGCTGAAGATTATAGCTATCAGGGAAGCAAGTAAGAGGAAGGGAGTTCCACAGACGGGAAGGGCGAAACATGGAAATATTGGAGTAGAAGAAACGCTACATTTGACCGTTCCGACAGTGAAAGGGTGGAGCTGAGATGCCGACGTAGTGGCACATTTAAATTCGAGCAGATTGGGAACTAGCGAAAATAGCTCGTCGGACGAGTTACCGTGAAAGTATTTATAGAAAAGACAGAGAGAGGCAACGGCACGTCTGTGAAAGAGCGACTGTAAACAAGATGCCTGTTCAGGGCCAACCACGTTGCATATGCGTCTCTGGATTTTGTCGAGGATCCTAAGACGAACAGCAGACGCTCCAGACCATATACAACAGAAATATTCCATGCAAGGGCGAATGGCTGATTTAAAGATTGTTGAATTAGTTAAATATAACCGCCACTTCTACTCCAAGAATTTCTTTTCTCGCACTTCCCGCCTGCGTAACGTCTTTCCGTTTACTTGCTTCCCTGATAACTACAATCTTCAAAAATTTAAATGCAACGTGAATCGTCATCTTCTATCTTCTTGAATACCGTTCATCATTTATCCTTTCCTCAGCACGTTCTATACCCAGTCTTTTCTCTCACATTCACTCTCTGTAATCCCCTGTACTAGTGGCATTCCCACGTTGCTTGGAGGGAAAAGATTATTTATATATATATATATATATATTATTGTTACGAACTTGTAGCATATAGATGAACCACGGGTTCTAAAAAAAAAGGAAAACGTGGTTTCTTTTCTCGGTCTTCACTCAGAAATGGAAGCGACACAAGGGAATCAACGAAGAACAGACACAAGACGGCGGATTTCAAAACAAAACATTTATTTATAAATATATATAACGAAACAAAGAAAAAAAAAGAACATTCATTTAACAAAGGGGGAGGACATCATTAAAGAATAGAAGGCGCGAGCGAATACATACATATATGAAAACAGATCAAGCCAAAAGAACCAACTTATCTTGCAGTCGGGTTGATATCTTCACATAAAGTTTTGATTCGCCGAAGCGAGAGTTCTGATGATAAAACAGTATCTTGGCCGGCCGACAATGTTCCTGGATTCTTCTTCTTTTCGCGAGTGTTCGTGGGTCCCCAGCATTTCATACAGGCATTTGGTTGGGTTGATCAGTCCATAGCAGCCCTTCCATCACTAGTCGATAGACTTCGTAGTCTTCCTCATCTCAGTGGGCGGTCTGACGATTTTTGCCCAGCGACGTTCAACTGCCGCTGGTTAGAGGGAAACTGAAGAATCCTTTTTTTTGGTTTTCGCTGTCCCCAACGACAGTCACGTGGTTCCCTTCGTTCTTGACCGGGTACGCAGGAGGATAGGGCGCAAATCACGCAGTGCTTGTGTGATGGCCAAAAGTTCAACACATGCTCCGTACGTCCCGATCACGTGAATCGCAGCAGGAGATCCTGATAGTGCCTGGAATTCACTCAGGGTCAAACGCGAAATCTTGGAACCAGGTCATCCTCGCGTCGGGTCACTTCTAAGTTCACGGGCCCTTGGCTCGTGGGTGGAAGAGAGGATAAGGAGAGAAAGAATTTGTGAAGAGAAGAGGGGGTGTATGGCTGATCATAGAATATATTCGCTCGCGAGTCGGAAGCATTGGATTAAATTTCTGTTTTTATTTATTTATTTATTTTTCTTTTATATCTAACTAGTTTTCTCTTTATTTAAGATTTTACTTTAGCCTAACGCCTATATGGTTAATGAAATCGTGGCTACGTGACAATATATATAAGGAATCTCAATGACAAATATTTTCTTGCGACGTATTTCGTCTTTTAGAACTTAATTGGACTAAAGTGATTTTTACGTTGATGCCCACAAAGGAGAGAGCACAGTGAAATTTGACTCTTTTAAACATATGTGTTTCGGTATATAGTCTATCTAATTTCATTTAGTTTCCTTTTATGCCTTTCAACATTTGTTATTAAGCATGTCGCCTTGTGATAGAAATTATTAGGAGGATTTGAGATAATCATAATTAAGTAATTGCTTGAGTCCTATATTTATGACTCATCCACAGCCGAGAATTGAAACCAGGACAGTTACGATATCAGGCAAGCGCCATACCAACTCTACCAACGAGCCTCGGTGACGAAGAGGTAACGAATTAGACTCGATATAACGCCACTCTATCACATTCCGTGGTGGAACTCATCCGAGTTTCCCCTTACCCATAGGCCTGTGCCCCCACGAGCCACGACTACTATCCCCAAGCCGCTCCATTACAAGCATAAGAAGCCGTTTCAAGCAAGGATATACAAATGATAGAAATAATTAGGAGGATTTGAGATAATCATAATTAAGTAATTCATCGTGTCTAGAAGAGTCTCTCTCTCTCTCTCTCTCTCTCTCTCTCTATATATATATATATATATATATATATATATATATATATAAAATTAAGTAATTCATCGTGTCTAGAAGAAACCTCAACAGAATGCAGAAACCACTTTCGTCCTCTATTTGAGAAACATTCTGCATACCGTTGAGGCTTCTTCTAGACTCGATGAATTACTTAATTATATATATATATATATATATATATATATATATATATATATATATAGAGAGAGAGAGAGAGAGAGAGAAAAGAGATATTCTACTATATATATATTTTTCTCCCATATGTGTGTGTGCATATGGACACTTGGCCGAGTGCTTAGAACACTCACTTTTGGACCATAAGGACCGGGCTCGTATCTTACTGTTGTGTAGGAAACCTACCACCCCTCTTGAAGATGAACTTATCTACAAACAAAGACTTTAAATAGTGGCATGTCAAAAGACAGAGTCGGAGCAGTTCTTAGCTGAGCTAGTTATTGACTACTCAGGTGATTTCTGTACCTATTTACCAACCTGTTAAAACCCTTTTTATTGTTACGTGTTATTTGGCGTTTTGTACTAACCCCAAATCAACATCATAACACTTACTATAGTTGATTTGCCAAACAGCTGACTTCTAGATGTTAATGAACAGGGGAGAAGACCCTTAAAAAAATCCATCACAGGTTGACCGAACATTTTTGGGTAAAATTGTGTAAACGTAACTGTACGGAAGCACTTGATGGTCGTGCTAACACGAAGTCATAAGTCATCGGGGCCGAGATTTATTTTTATTATCATTTTAAAAAAAATTACTAAATTTCACCCAGTAGATGGCTCGAGAGCCATTGAGTTTAGAGGGTCTCTGAATGAGGTGTGTAACGGGAGAAGTTTACAAAGATAAGAACGATAGTTACCGATTGACCATTGACTTGAAAAGGTTAAGTTCGTAGTGTTAAGAGAAACATCCGCGCAGTAGTTCGGTCCACAATGTAGTTCTTGGCAAAAGTTGTTTGAATAGATTTTTCTTCTTGTAAACGTAATACGGAGAAAATGAGAAGGATTGGTGGAGTAAATATCTGAATTGGTGGACCTAGAACTCATTTGAACATTTGCCATGGAAATAACGATAGAATAGTGATATGCCTGCGACGTTGGGTATATGAGAAAGAGTCTTCTTCTTCTCTGTGTCTTGTCCATTCAAAACTTTGGCGATCAAGGCTATCCATAATTTCCTGTCCTTTGTAGCTTTTAATAAATCATGTCTTTTTCTTATCTAGCCCGAACCCTGTTCTGCCATCCATTTACTCATGTTGGATTGGTAGGTTATGCGTTGTTTTTTTCTCTGTTCCTTCAGTTTGTCCCAGTGGACAATAAGTCCCCCACCCAAGACTGATTTTGAACTCTATCGCAGGTGAAAAGTGGGAATTATTATTAATATTATTAGTTGGCTTTGATTGTTCTGTCAGTGTGTATTGTGCAGTCCCATAGAATTGTAACAAGTCCTAGCTCCGTAAACGGATTATTATTATTATTATTATTATTATTATTATTATTATTTTCTTTGATTTCTGGCGTTTACACATTTCTTTTCGGGTCCCGCCCAGGAACCTAAAGTTAGAAATGGCATCATGACACTTTCCACAGACAAAAAAAAATATTACATAGATAAAGCCCTTCGTAAAGTGTGGGCTGTACTTGTCAGAACAATTTTTTGTATCTCTTTGAGGCATGGACTTCCAGGAATCCCTTCAATTAATCTACTGGAATCTTTTCCAACCAGTCCTAGGGCTCCAACTACAACAGGGATTGTTGATGTTCCCATATGTCACATTTTTGAGATTTTTACATTATTATTATCATTATTATTATTATTATTATTATTTGTCTGGTATATGGACCAGCACTGATCATGTGAATAGACAATAGAACACGTGATTACAAGCATATATGTCAGGGATAGCCAAACCGCGGCTCGCAAGCTACTTGCGGCTCTTCGACCTTTAATATGCAACTTTGGAAAATATGTTGGCCGACCTTTTTTTATTACAGTTAATATAAAAGGCAAATAAGAAAAAATCAAGCTTTATAATTATTCACTTCAGTGAGAACATCATTGGATTAAAACAGAAGTTTAATGTTATCTTGCATGTAGCAAAAGCGTATGTGTAAATTTTGTTCATGTCTTGCGGGTTTAAAACATCTGAAGTTTACCGCATGAGGCTTTTACATAAGATTGGCCTCCCCTGATATAGGTACACAGCCACTCCCGTGTTGAGATGGTTAAAGTCTCTCTCTCACGAGAATCTAAGGTCCATATGTTCAAGATGATGGCCTGGGGCTGAGCACACACACACACACACACACACACACACACACACACACACTCTCTCTCTCTTTGACACACACACGCACACACACAGACATAAGCAACCCTCACCCCAACACATAGACACACTCACACACCCAAAGACACGTACAGACATAAGCAACCCCTGCCCCGCACATAGACACACACATACGCACACACGTACAGACATAATCAACCCTGACCCCAACACACACACACACACACACACACACACACACACACACACACACACACACACACACACACACACACACACAGATACAGGGTATATAAATTAGAGGACTGTTCTTACGATAGTCTCTGTAAAAAGAACGAATGAACGTAGTTGAACTATGAGAGCGTGCAGTGAGTATGCTACATGCGTTGTGGGAGCACATGCAATTGGTATCCTGCCCCGTCTACAGTGCAGTATGAAAGAGAACGAACCTTGAAATTTGCGCTAAGCAAGATTCCAGGTTTTAGACATGCCCCAAAAGTTGAAAAGGGTAGCTACAGCTAATAGGATTTGTAACGCATGCGCATTTGGCCAAACAGGGTGCAGCGGCAGCTACAGAAGCAATGTAAACAAGAAGCTGAAGGCAGATCGCAATTCATGTTTCTTGTATCTTTTATTCGTACTGAACCTATCGTCAAATATGCATTGCTGGCATGAAGTTTTACTGCCCGTCTATTTTCGTAGCAAATCATCAAACCATAGAGAAATCAATCGAGCATTAAACTCCCGCAATTATTGAGAAATGTCTCACCCCATCGTCCATTATGTAAGCGTATAAACGGGCAGTCAATAAATTTGTTGAAGACAGTTTGAAACCATAACTTCACACTCGCCATTTACTATTTGTTTTCCGTTTATTGATTAACTTGATTTATTTCCTCTCGTGTTCGAACTTGGGAAATGTTTCGATTGGGTTGTTCCAAGATTTAAGTGACGTCTTACAATACCAATTCTGTTTCTTTATTTCTTTCTTTCGCAGACCGTTTTATTGCTTTTCTTTCCTTCTTTTCCTTTCGATTTTCTCCTTTTTATCGCCTGAATGTCTTCTCTTCTACTTTATAATTATTTTCTGTTTACTTTTACCCTGCTGCTTATTAGTTTTTTTCCTGTTATATTATTCCAATTTATTTCCTTGTATTTACTAGTATTTACTTAGGCTACTAGAAAGTGCTACAAAAGTACAATAGAAGACTGAATTCATTATAGAATAGTAATTAGTCCGCTGATATGGTTTCGTTTGTTTTATTTTATGGTATATCAACTTCAATAGTTTATTTAATGCTGACAAGATTTTTATTGCTGGTAATATTAAAAAAAAATGTATAGCTGGTAATGTAATATGTAATAATTTTTCTTCAAAAATTTATAGCTGCTAATTTTTTTACAAAAACGTATTGCTGGTATGAAAACCTATTTTTACACTTTCATAGTATTTTGACCCCAGTTTGAGGTGTTAATTATTTGCCCATAGCTGGGACCCTGGCAGGTGCTACCACCCAGGGTTAGGGTGGACCTGGGTACAACAGAAACTAAGACATGGTTCCCCACTCCTCAAAGCCTCCAGGTCAGAGGCCTTGCTGTTGGATGCAGTTTATTCTCTTACCCAGGATATAGCTTATCGTCATACCCAGGATGTGGATGTAGTTTACAGTTTTGCCCAGGACGGAATTAGTCCGTTGAAGTATCTTGTTAACCATTACTCCATGTCGAACGGATTATGGTATTTACTAACTTTAGTTTATATATCTAAACATTTTCCGCAGTATAGTGGCTATGACAAGTTTTTTAGCCACCCTTGATTACAGCAATTTTGTCTTGTTTAATAACATCTCTTCTTTTTTCAGACAATACCGTGTTAGCATTAAGCTACTCTCATCTATGGACAATAGTTGACTTATATCTTGCAATGAAAGTTCGTGGAAGTAAGGAAAATAGTGAATTTCAACAAGGGCAAATAATAGGATGGCATCAGTGTGGCAAGTCAAAGAGAGAAATTGCTAGGTTTTTCCAGATTAATCATCAAACGGTTAATAATATTGTCAAGAAATTTAATGAAGAAGGCTATTGTTGTGTGGAACAAAGTTCAGGAAGAAAAAGCATCGTGTTTGAGCAAACGAAAAGGGCACTGAAGTGGGAAATCATCAGAAACCGACGTCAGAGCGTCAAAGATGTCGCCAAAAGCATGGGAATGTGCCATATGTAGTGAGAAAGACTCTGAAAGAGCTAGGCTATCAAAGAAGAGTTACAAGAAAGAAGCCCTTGATTTCAGAGGTTAACAGAAACCTTCGTATTTACTGGGCGAGAGAATTCAAGAGCAAAGATTATGAATTTTGGCAGTCTGTCATTTGGTCAGATGAAAGTAAATTTTGCCAATATTCGAATTCGAGATAGGTTTATGTTTGGAGAAATCAGAATGAGACTTGGAACACTGAATGTCTGCAGGCCACCGTGAAACATGGAGGGATTGAAGTAATGCTGTGGGGTGCTGTCTGGTTTGGAGGAAAATCTGAGCTGATTCTTGTTGACGAGCGGTTGAATTGTCCAAAATACTGTCGAATTTTAGAGAAAGGACTACTCCCATTATTTGAAACCAATCAGATTGACAAGAATGTCTACCTTTTTCAAGAAGATGGAGCGCCATGTCATACGAGCAAAGTAGCAAAGGCCTGGAAGGAATTTCAAGAAATTAAGTCACTGCCACGGGTATCCCAAAATTCTGACATAAATCCAATAGAGCACGTTTGGGAGTACCTTGACCGAAGACCTCGAGAGCATGCAACCAAAATCACTTCAGTGGCAACCCTTAAAGAAACATTGCTAAAGGAGTGGCAAAATATGGCTCAGATGTTTGTTGATAAATTGATCAAATCCATAAAACACCGAATAGAACACTTAAACTAGCAAATGTTGGACCTACTCCATACTAGTTCGAAATACTGTTTGTTAATGTTGAATAGGGATTACGTAATTAAATTTTGAAATTGGATGTAGTTTATTTCTCCTGGCTAAGAACTTTTCTTAGGCCACTGTATAATACTGACAAGTTTATAAAACGCACCTATCATTTAAGAAGATTTACATATGAAAAAATCTGTTAAACTTAGCATTCGAAAAGTGTTTAGACACAGTTTTTTTTTCAATTAATTAAACGCGAAAGAACATCGCTCATCCATGATTTTTTCAGCAACGTTCTGTAGAACCATATCTCTGTTTGCTCAATTTCCTTCTTCATCTGTGAAGGAGCTGCCCGGTATTTCCTGGCATCGAGGAGAATCGATATTACATAGCAGTTCAATACTGGGTTTGTTTTGTTTCTAACGAAATATTCCTGTTTCTTAATATTTTATTTAACTCTTGGAAGACATGTTTCGCTAATTGGGTTTCGCTGCCACATTTTTTTTGTCCTCTGTTAAATCATTTTAATGACTGAAATTTCTGTATTTGCTTGATTTTTGACATCTACAATTTGTAGCTCGACATCTTGCTGTCAACCATACAGTCTGTCTTCTTACAAATGATGGTTGATTTTTCTCGCTTTCATTTAATTCCTCGTCTAGGAATTTCTGTAATTTTCTTTCTGTGTCAGCCATCAACACGACGTCTCTTGTGTATCTAACGTTGTTAACATTATGTTCACTGGTAAATCTTGGTAAAATACGAATAATCACTGACGAAGTTTGACTTGGAAAACAAGGCATGCAGTCCACGGTGTAAGCCAATCACTTCTTTTTAATGTGAGAAAATGCACTTCTGACCTATTCTGCAACTGAATCGAAGCTGCTTTCCAGTGATCGATCCTGTATCAATTCTTTGTCGGACCGAGTCGATAGTTGTGTATGTGTTATTATGTTGACAAAATAACAGAGATGGGAAGCAGAACAAGTTGTTCAGAAGGGAATATCTCGTCATCCACTTATAATGTTCATAATACTTGGCATCGAAATAACGATTACATTCCTTGCTGTCAACTTTGGTTTCGATTTTCAGTTCAAGATTTGGATTCTCTCTTAGAATAATAATATTCTTCTTCTCTTTCAAGTTTCATGCTAGAAAATATCAAGACATTAGAGAGTTAATTGATTTTTTGCTATCCTACAGGTGAATGAAAACGCGGGAAAAGTTACTTGGTTACAGAAGATGCTATATCTACTTAAGGATTAAAATTCATTTTTAAAAATGAAATTTTTCTTGAAGCATTTATTTTAGCTTTAATTCTAATATATTAAATTTAATATTTCTAATAAACAAAATACTTTACTTATTTTCAAACCAAATTTAAATTGATCAGAATATTTTTTTAGATTATCAGTAAAATCAATAAACTCGTTCATATTGACATAAAAATTAATTATTCAATAAACATGTTTTTCTTAAGACTGTCGTGATCATAATATATTTTATTCTTAAAAGTAATTAAATGTTATTGCATTTTTTATTTTACGATTTAGAGCAGATTTTCTGTAATTAGTGGTCCAGGTTGATCAAAAAATTGATGACTTAAATTCTCCGAGGACTTGTCCTTATAACTAATATCAACATAAAGCGCTACACGAAATTATTTCTCGAAATTTCATAACGATAAATTAGTGGTAGTGGTGGGAGTGACAGATGTAAAAAAAATTTTTAGCAAAATTTTCTAAAAAAGAAGAAATTTTGAACGGAATTTAATTCATTTATAATTAAGTCCTGAGGGTTTCATTGAAATCTGATAATTATCTGATTTTTGCAGGAATTTCCAAATCAGTGTGATTTTCATCGCAAAAAGACGCTGAAATTTCCCATACTAATTCATGGTATGTTTAAAAAGATTCTAACCAAAATTCCGAAAGTTCTGTAAAGGATTTAAAAAAATGATTTGATATAAAAAAAATCCTTTGATCGTCCTCGTAATAGTAATACCAACATTTTTCCGATAAAACCTTGTTTTTATTAGTTTTAGACATTTTTTTATCATGTATACTCATTCTTAGGGAATCCTTAGCGGTACCAAGATCATTTTTAAATAAACCGAAACTTTATTCGAACAGAAATTTTAGTTGCCACTTTACCTTTTTATATGTCTAAATTTTTGAGTTGAGGTATTTTAATTATTTACATTTGTTAGGACTGTTGTCCTCACCTTTATTGCCCTATTCACGACGTTTCGGCCGTTGTACGCCCCGGTCGTTGGAATTTCTAAATGAACCCTTTATTTCGTCCACCGGCGTAGATTGTTCTAGTTCCACGTGCCATGCCTCTCCAGGATGTCTCAGTTTTCTCCCTTTAACTCAACTCTCCATTTTTTTCCACCACTGCAGTAGCCAGGTATTGAACATACACCTCTCTTTTAATCAGAAAAAATAACCGATGCCGGTTGCTTTCTTTCGCTTTCGATCAACCTGAGTCATCAAATTGTCAAATGGTCAATATGACATTTCTAGATTGTAGTCACATGAATGTCTTAAGAAGGAATCAAGAATAATCTTCATGGCTTTTAAAGAGCAATAAAAAAAGAAAATTTTAATGTGACATTAGTTTCGCCAGACGTTACGTATATACTATTCAGTAACGAACAATCGTACGAAATAAGCCAGAAGCAGCAATAAAAGAAACTTACAAATTGACTAAATACCCATTTCTCGTCTAAATCTATCCGTCTCTATGAGGAAAAACTTTAAGTCTCTTGAATAGGCAAATATTTGATCTTAGCCGCACGGGACAATAGAAACATTAACGTTTCAGAAGAAAATATGTTGAGACTGTAATACGGCTTAATACGTCTGAACAAACAAGAGCCTTCTCTACTTACACTTCTTAAATAGTATCGCTTATTTTAATCACACTCCTTAAATAATATCGCTAATTTTCTATTACTCAAAAATCATTGATCTTGGAAAAATGTAAGGTATGCATTGCATGAGTTTGAATAGTAGAACAGATTGGGCCTTATAGCCTCGATTAGAAAACAGTCTACTGTTGAGAGAAACGACAGCCTACTGCCCGAAAATCTGCCAAGTCAGTTATAAATCGACAAGCGTGTATCGCTTATGACACTGAACTAACTTACGACTAATGAGCACTGAACTCACAACAGTTTCAGACGTTGCTTCGCGATGTAATTTTGTCGAGTTTTGCTTTTTTTTCTTTCGTTTTTCTATTTTTTTCTTGTTTATTTGTTTTCGCTTTTTCTTCTTATTACTTTCAACTGCTTTTTGCCAGAAAATAAAAAAAAGATCGTAGATGCATATAAAACATAACCACCATTAGGGTCGTCTCCTTCTCTTCAGGAGACGATCCTAATGGTGGTTCTTCTATGATCGTTGGCGATCATGACTCTCCGCAATTTCCTCTTGTTTGTAGTTCTTAGTAAATTTTGTCTTTTTGCTATCTCTCCCAATCCTGCTCCCCCCCGCATTCCTTCATTCAGGTTCGGCTGTTAGGTTTATGCGTTCTTTTCTCTGTTCATCTTGTCTTCTGTCCTGTGAACGTCAAATTTTCCAAGCCGACTTTCCTCATTATGTGCGCTAGAAGGTTCAATTGTCTCTTCTTCATCTGTAATGAGATTGTCCAGCATTCAGTTATGTGCCATACGTGATACACGCTTACGCGATCATGTATCTTTCGTTACATGACTGACGGGGCAGATTTTTGTTTCCGCAGTAGGTTGCTATTTCTTTCTGCGGTAGACCAGTTGCAGTCCAAGGATATAGAACCCGGTCTGTTCTGCTATTTATCCATAGCTGGGGAGAGAAGAAGAGGATTCATAACTTTTCCAAGGGTATTAGCATTTAAGTGAGTGTAATGGAATTCGAACTCGGCTCTCCGATTCTTCAATCCGAGCTGCTATCCATTACTCCACCGTGCAATATCCTATTCTTTGTAGTCCTAAGCAGTTCTTGTTTCTTACTACACCCTCCCAGTTCTTGTTTTGTAATTCATTTACACAAGCTCGTAGGGAGATTACTAGATGTTTTCTTCTATCCGCCCTTGCCTTCAACATGTCATGTGAGCGTTAAATTCTCCTAGCCCTCTTTCCGAATTATATTTCCTGATATTTCAACTGTTTCTTAATGATTCTAAGTTTTCCTTAAAATGTTTTCTTTGCTTACATCTTCCGTCTACTTGGCATCCTTAATAAATCAGTGTATAATAATTATAATTCCTTCACTGCAGATCTTAACACATTTTGTTCTTATCAAGGTAGGCAATGGATAACGGCTCGGAATGAGAAAGCGGAGAGTCGAGTTCGAATTTTAGTCAGGGTGGTTACATTCACTTACGCGCAAATACCCTTGGGAAAGGTATAAATCTAGCTCTCCTCCACCCATATCTATGAGTTGAATAGGAGAACAGATTGGGACCCTATAACCTTGGTTAGAAACCAGTCTACTGCTAAAAGAAACGACAGTCTATTGCTACGTCAGTTATGAATCGACAAGCGTGTATCGCGTATGACACTTAACTAACTTACGCCCAATGAGCATTGAACTCAGAACAATTGCAGACGTTGCTTCGCGATGTAATTTTGTCGAGTTTTGGTTTTTTTCTTTCGTTTTTCTGTTTTTTCTTATATATATATATATATATATATATATATATATATATATATTATATATATATATTTTCGCTTTTCTTTTTCTTTTTTCTTCTTGTTACTTTCAACTGCTTTTTGCCAAAAAAAAAAAAAGATCTGAGTTTGACTTTAGAAATTCTCTCTCCAAGTATTTTTTGTATTACTTATTCAATTTGGTTTCGTCAAAGTAAATATTGTATTATGAAATTAAGACACATGCTCACCGTAAAAACTAATACTATAGCGGTGAGAATTGGAAAAAGAACCAATCATCTCTGTCAATATGTCAAGCTATTCGGTGCATGGACATAACATTAAAAAAAAAAAAAACGAAGAAATTTCTATAATTATTCAAGGAATTCAACTAAAATGCAGAATTGTTGTAGCTACAATAGCAGAATTGTTGCCAATGATCGTAGTAAAAAATAAAGAACATGTAATTATTTACTGAGAGTCATATCTACCAACAAATACATTTTCATTCATAAGGATTGATTCAGAAAACATACACCTTGTTTCCAATTTATTTACCAAACTATTTTGTCTCATAGCCAGTAGGTAAGCGTGTACTTCCGAAAGCATTTGCCCAACGACTCACAACACAGTTACCTCCCTTTACAGAAATATTTTATCCTCTCTCATCATGATAGTGGTAATGACAATATTAGCTGTTTCCTTATAAGTTTGGTTGGTTGATTTTGTTTAGCGGCATATCAACTTCTATGCGTTATGTTAATGCCGTAATCTAAATATTTTGAACAAAATTTTATGGCTTCAGCTACAGATAGAATATATTGTTAGTCATTTTGTTATAAAATGTATTGCTGGTCATTTTGCTATAAAACATATTGTTGATAATTCTGCTATAAAATGCATTGCTGGTCATTCTACTATAAAATATGTTCTGTTGGTTTTGTAGGTGCTGTGACCGAACTAACTGATATTTACGCAAATTACCACAAAATATGAAACGGAAAAAAGAAACATTTAAGAAGAAAAGTTGCATAAGTAAATGGAATTTATATATGCTTAACAACAATTGTACAGACGGTAATTCACCGAACAGATTTAGCTGACGTATGTATTTTTTACTTGGAAATGTTCTTTTTACAGGTGAAATGTGTTCCTTTGAAGAATGCTCAAATTGTATGAAAGTGATATAGAATCTGTAATTAATAAATCTATTTAAATTAATTAAACGATTTGTAGCACCTTTTATAGCTGAAAGTTCAATTTTTAAATATAGCAGGTGTTATTTACGTTTAACTGTTTGAATTGCTTAAGGCTTTCAAAGAAAAGTGTTTTTATCTGAACTCGAGGAAAAGATTTCAGTTCATGAAATAATAGTCAATGTCAATGAAAGGAATGTTCTTCGATAAGAAGGTATTGTAGATTGAGAAGTTTGGTGTAAGATGAGTTCTAAGAAACTTGTTGAATGAGAGAAAATTGTAGTCTTCTCTTGAAAATCGAGAAATAGTATTTGGTACTAAAAATGTAGTTTTTTTTTAGTTTAACACTTCCGAGTTGAAATCCGCATAAATTTATGGAAGGATCTTGCAGCCTAAATGCATTGACCGAAAAGGGATGAAATCGGTTGAGACGTGTTGTCTGCTGATGAAAATCTTACTGTTAGAAGTTGACAGATTGAAGGCAATAGGGACAGAAGAAAACAATGGATAGCTTAGCTAGAGAGCTTGAGTAAATGAATGACAGAACAAGATTTAGGGAAGATAACAAAGCGACAAAATTTCTTAAGGACTACAAAGAGAGTTATTTGTGGAGAGCCATGATCGCCATGTCTTGAATGAACACAACACATAGAAGAAAAAAAGCAGTGTTTTTTTTTTAAAAATTCACTTTAACCTTGTGACTAGAATTTAGAACTCATAGATTATTTTTGTAAGTAGAAGGATGCTGAGGAGTGGGATTTGGAGAATTTGACCCTCACGGTATATCCATTGCCGGATAATAAGGAGAAGGCAACGGTCCATCTACCTGACGAGCTTGTGTGAAAGGATGGCAGACGGCTAGGCAAACACTGTTAAAGGCTAAAGTAGGTTGTGAGAGAAATATGGTCTTTCAACTTCCAAAGAGACACGGTCCATAGAAGAAGAAGGTGTGTAATTTTGTGCAAGTAGAAGGATGCTGAAGAGTGGGCTTTGGAGAATTTGGCTAGTGTGAATGTATGACAGAAGGCTTGGCAAACTGACAAACACTGTTAAAGGCTAAAGGAAGTTGTGGAGAACCATGGTTTTCCAACTTTTGAAGGGACACGGTCCATAGAAGAAGGAGGTGTGTAATTTTGTGCAAGGAGAAGGATGCTGAAAAGTGGGCTTTGGAGAATTTAGCTCTCACGTTATATCAACTGCCAGATAGTCAGGAGAAGGCAGCGGTTCACCTAGCAGACGAGCTTGTATGAATTAATGGATAATGGCTCGGCAAACGGACAAACACCGCTAAAGACTGAAGGATATTGTGGGGAACCGTGGTCTTCCAACTTCCGAAGTGACACGGTCCATCAGATAGAAGGAATGAAATTTGGACGTGGATTTAGATTATCATTATGATTATTAACTTGAACAAGAATATTCATCGGTATCACTTCCTTCAGCATTATAATTAAAAACAGGCGATAGAAACTTTTATAGATTTATAGCATTAAATAAATAAAAAAAAATATATTTCTAAAACTAAATGCGTAATGAGACAAAATACCAACAAGCCAATAATAGTTTTGTAGTTTCTTTCATTGACTAAAAGACGATGTTTTCTGTTAGAACAAGGGCATCTTTTGTTCTAAACATGAGTATTGTGACCAGTTTGAAAAATATCATACATGGGAATGCATATCCTTGACAGAGGAAAACAATGATGAATGGAATTCTTCACCTTTCTCCACTGTTGAACTATCACCAAGTGGCTCGCTAACAGAACCGAACAAAAAGTCTTATATTGTTTCACGGAAACAAAAAACCAGACGAATCAATACATTACTTGAACAAAAAAGTCAAAGACTTTAGACTTTTATTTCCCTCAAGATTTACAGACACCAATTTTTATTCTGAACGTTATAAAACCTGATATTTATGCTTGGTCCATGATCCACTTTATAACGGGGGGATGCTGAAAACTTATTCTTTCTAACTTCTTTCTTTCTTTCTTTCTTTCTTTCTTTCTTTCTATTCTCTTAATAGAACGGTTTTGAGTGACCTTCCCTCTTTCATTCTTGCAACATGTTCAACTGCGTAGCTTGACAAATGGATGGTGGTAGCAAGTTAAAGAGGGCACATAGATAGTACATGTTTTTGAATGTAGGCAGAATTTATAATCAGCTCACGTGATTTAAGGATACGTAAGTATTACGTTGTTTCGACAGGGAAACCGCATCAAAAGTTGCCAAATCAGTAGAGATTCAGTGGTAAACATTCAGAGAGAGACAGAGAGAGAGACAGAGACAGAGACAGAGAGACAGTGAGAAATAGAGAGTGATATATATATATATATATATATATATATATATAAATATATATATATATATATATATATATATATATATATATATATATATATATATATATATATATAAATATATATAAATAAATAAATAAATCGGTAAAGCATGTCTGGCTATATGACGGTTCCGTGTAGGATACAGGTTCGATTCCTGTCGGAAAATTTCTCGGACGTTCAGGCCTGTAAATGTTGTTAGTACTGTTTATTATAAACAGAATATTTACTTAAATATCTGTCTCTATAAAAAGAAAGTATAAACATAATATATATATATATATATATATAAATTTAAAAGAAAAACAGACCACTTTATGGTACCATTATAATTTATTTCACCAGTGAAATAAATTATTATTATGGTACCTTAAAGTGGTCTGTTTTTCTTTTTAAATATTAGCTCTGGATTTACATTGAGCACTCAGAATTTCATCCTCCTTGGAATTACACATACGGATTACCAAATTCTTCATAACTTATATATATATATATATATATATATATATATATATATATATATATATATATATAGAGAGAGAGAGAGAGAGAGAGAGAGAAATTCCATTCGGATCCCACTACTCTGCTTTTCTGTTGAGAAGTTCTCTTACAAAATAAATTCTGATTTGATTGAATAAAAACTCTCAACCACAATGAACGATGTCCACGTTGTATTCTCAAATCACTACCGCTAAAATTAGGACCATTTTCCCTTTTATCAAACACAAATATTACACGCCTTATTGCAGTACAAGAGCTGAAGTATGTGACTCTATTAGCCTAACATAGTCTATTCAGTATTGGACGGTGTTTAGGCTGTATTGTAAGGCACTAAATTGTTGATTTCTTGTTTAACTTAACGTCCATATTGTCTCATTTTGATCTTGCCGATGTGACCTCCATCTTCTGGCTTTCTCCTTCTATATTTTGGATATGAATCATTTCCTTGTTCAAATTTAAATTTAATTTAAATCAAAGGGAAAAAAATTACAGTGTGAGATTGTATCCCTCAGGGACCCCGTTTGATCAAAATGAAATATACTTATCCAAGTACCCTGAGTAGTGAAGTTTCAGATTATATATGTTTATGTGGGTTTATCTCCAAAAACCATAGGAGTTTGATAACAAACAGGCAGAAGCTATAACTTTATATATATATATATATATATATATATATATATATATATATATATAGATAGATAGATAGATAGAATACTAATATGTGAATATTACATGCATTATTATTGGATACAGTTAAGTAAAACATCAGTTTTATCAAAATCATGTTTATTTTAAATATAGCTGTACATATTGACACCACTAAATGGATATATAGTTTAGTCAACGGCGTACCCAAGGCCAGCAGTGCATACGCTAATTTTATACCTCGTGTAGGATGCGACCGCCTTAAAATTAGCTTCAAAATTAGATTAGATTCGCATGATAAGCGAGGATATAGTATATAATTCTACTGTGTGTGGGTTAGGAGAAGAGGTACGCCTAATCAGACTAGGAATCTCATACTTCATGTAGTTGCTGTCTAGCAAACTTGAACTGTATTTATTTGCCAGAGATGCCTAATATCAGTGTTCGGGCCCGGGTAAAATTAAAACTACGTCTGACATACAAAAAAACATAGTGCATTCATTGAAGTTCATCGCCTCTTGTTGAATATTTACGTAGACCAAATAGTGTATGTGGACACTGCTATGCAGTGGGTAAAGCGTTTCACTGTTCCGGACGGTGTTGCACGTCTGTTAACCCTCAAAATTTAGAACCATGTTCATCGCAGGCGAAAATGCATAGCCATTGGTAAAGGAAATTGTTATGGTGAGAATAGCCGTTTCCATTCAGAAAACGTTCAGCAATTCATCGATCGATCAGTTAGATTTCCTGTCGCTTGAAATTTACAAAATCTTTCTCTTAGAAATTTCTTTCAGGAAAATGGGCTCTAGTACTGACGAGAGCTAATTGCTAATCCTTTCAGACATTGTAGAAAGTCAACATTATGATTATACTTTTATTTTTATGTTCAAGTTACGTGTGATATTTAGTGTATTTGTTGGGAATATTTAAGAGACATGATTTTTGTTATTTGGTAAATTTCTTTGTGATTCTGTAGCGCCAGTTTATAAGATCTGATGAAGGATTGAACTAGAGAATTAATTCCACACACACACACACACATATACATACATATATATATATATATATATATATATATATATATATATATATATATATATATATGTGTAGATGGCTATATATATATATACTCTAAGAGACCCTAGAGACTAGATAGAGGTCTCTAGAGAAAAGGGTAAATTTAATAAAAAACAGTGGCTGCCGCTGCTATGAATGCATTACTCTTCAAGTACGAATTGAGTAATCTTAGCTACTGGCGTATTTCATATAGAAAACACTAAAATTTCCCTTTCTCTCTGCCGTACGCCGACGGTTTAGGTGTAGGATCTCGGACTGATGCCATACCGGTCGAGTTTCGATCCCACCTTGAAGCAATCGGACGTCTAGCTGAAGAGCTGTGATACATCGAAACAGTCTGTCTGTGGAAGACTATATATATATATATATATATATATATATATATATATATATATATACTGTCCCCTTCAAAAGTATTGGAACGGCAAGGCCAATTCCTTTGTTTCTAGTGTTCACTAAAGACATTTAGGTTTAAGATCAAAAGATGAATATGAGACAAGTGTTCGGAATTTTAGCTTTTATTTCCTGGCATTAATATTTAGATGTGTTAAACAGCTTAGGACATACCACCTTTTGTTTGAAGCCACCCATTTTTCATGTGAACAAAACTACTGGAACACCTGAATGACAGGTGTTTCTTGTTGCCCAGGTGTTTAATTTTAGGTTCTTTGTTTAAACATTAAATAGTTCTGAATGACTACTCTTGGTTTTAGTTTTGGGTTTCACCTGTAAAAACTATATTAAAAACAAACGAGCTGTGTATGGGAGAAAAGCAAACGATTCGAAGCTGAAAAGAAGAAAAAGGTTAATCAATCAGAGACATTGGACAAACATTAGGTATTTCCAAGACAACAATATGGAATATCCTGGGAAAGAGACTACTAGTGTACTGGGCAACACAGGAAGAAAGATCAAGAAAGTACAAAAATGTTTGCGTTTATTTAAACAGCGCCACCTAATGGACGTTTTCAACGAAGCCAAGTAGGCTAACCTGCAAGACTCCTCCTAGACTGGGATAGATTTATTTTGCGAATATGTCCATAAAGTTTGAGTTTGTTCAGTTCTGTTCGGCGATGTTCTTTATCTACGTAAATCTACATCTTAACGTACGATGAAGAAGGAGAGTGAAATCAGAAGAAAATGCTTGTATTTTTATAGATTTAAACAGCGCCGCCTAATGGGAGTTTTTCGCGAAGCCAAGTGGGATCACTATACATTAAATATAGTTTGCATGTTAATTCAAATAGCATTGGAAAAATCGAATGAATTTACATTATAAACACACACACACACACACACACACACACACACATATTTATGATGTAAATTCATTCGATTTTTCATTCATTCGATATATATATATATATATATATATATATATATGTGTGTGTGTGTGTGTGTGTGTGTGTGTGTATAAATTTGTTTTTTTATTTTTCTTTGGAAAGTAAGTATTTTAAATATTTATTAAGCTTCACTTAATCTGAATCAAAGTTACTTATATGGGTCACTATAAAAACAGTTTTACTTCATGCGCCATGTCTTCTGCAAGTTTTGCGTATTTTTTTCTATATTTGATACCGTATCATTTATTTTATCCTCATCTTCTTCTACTTATTCTTCTTGTTATTATTATTATTTATAAATTTTATATTATTATTTATAAATTTTGAAAAGAGGAGGGAAGAAAAAAAGGTTCGACTATTTTAATGTCTTCCAGAAAACAACAATTTCATGTATAAAAAAAATGCATTTGTTATTAGACCATTTGTAAGAATAACAACAGCAGTCACCAGCGCATGCGCAGTAAACATACTTTCGTCTCTTGCTTTAAGCTGGTAGTAAGGAAAACAAAATGTCACTCAGCTGAAACACTGGTGTAGACATAGAAATCAATATTTTTATTTTTATTTTTTTTTTATCATTACAAGACGAAAGTTGTCCCGGCAATTCCCAGAACATTATAAGCATAAAAATGGTCTATCGCAGCTTTTCTGAAATGTCATAACTTTTAACTAAAAGAAAAGAAAACCAAAGCCAATAAGACATAAATATAAAAATAAAAAAAAACACACACACTAAAGAGAAAAAAACATCCACATGAACAGGACGTCGATGAAAATACCGGCTTGAATGTAAATACATCTTTAGACTTATTGGTAATCTAGACCAATAAAACATTTTATATATTTAACTCAGTCCTTGATGTTTGGCCAATGGTAACGACATGAGGGAACATTCGGCATTCATTGACCGAACAGCCAATACTACTATCTGTTGAAATTTATAAAATCTTTCTATTAAAATAATTTTTAAGGAAAATAGTTTTCACATATCCAGTAGGGGCTTCCTTCCTAATACTTTGTTTAAAATAGTGTGGATTTTTAAAAATCATTTCAAGCCAAGTAAGGCGGGAATACCACTAATAGACGGGGAGTTACAGAGAGTAAAAGTGAGAGAAAAGACTTGGTATTGGGTGGATTGAGGAAACGACGAAAGCTGGACGGCATTCAAGAACGTAAATGATATCGATTTACGTTGCATGTAAGTTTTTGAAGATTGTATTCATCAGGAAAGCAAGTAAACGGAAAGGAGTTCCACAGGCAGGAAGTGCGAGAAAAGAAACTGCTGGAGTAGAAATGGAGGTTGCATTTAAGTATTTCAACATTAAACGAATGGGGTCTAGAAGCCAATCTAGTAGCACGCTTAAATTCATGTACCCTGGGCACCAGAGAAAAAGCTCTTCCGAGCAGTTGCCATGAAAATATTTGTAGAAAAGACAGAAAGAAACCACGCCACGTCGGTCAGAAAGTGACAAATCAATATTATTGTTAATGTTATTAGTTTCTCTTCGATTTACATATGCTAGCCATTTTAGTTGTTGATGCTATTAAAAGTTCTCGTGTGAAGCGGTTTCTGTAATTTAACCCAGTTATTTATTGTAATTTTGTAATAACAGTTCACGAAATTCGAAGAAAGGTGTTGATTCATTCACTGGAAGACATTTTTAACCATTGATCTGAGAAAGTGATGTGTACGGTTCGCATTTTTTTTCTGAGCAGCTTACATCCGATGCATGACATGGACCGAGTGTAACCGCAAAATTGTGTAACAGCAAAATTATTAAATTATTAGATTAAGTTTTGAACCCTTGTATCTTAGAAATGGTTAAAGATATCATACCGGAATTCTCTAAGGTTTTTATAACACTATTGAACTCTCCTTTGAGCAATAAGAATTTATAATTACTCTCCAAGCTTAACAGAACAATCGTGATGAAATCGATCATAAACGAAAATGACATGTTCATCATTAATTAATCATAGCTAACGGTCGGAAGCTCATGAAAGATTGAAATAAAATTCAAATCTCTCTCTCTCTTTTTCTCTCTCTCTCTCTCTCTCTATATATATATATATATATATATATATATATATATATATAAGATCGAAATCAGAGTATGAATGATGGTACCATTAGTGAAGACGTGAAAGATCTTTTTCCTCGCACTGTTGCTCAGTTGGGAAGACAGTGGAACTGACACAAAACGACTTTAACCTGTTCTTTTTCTATCTGAATAACCGAAAGAGTTTTTCAGTGATTCTTAGGACAAATGTTGTCAAGATAGTTAAATGTCTTATCTGAAAACCTAGGAAAAAGAAACTCAGTTTAGTGTTTTTTTAGATAGTAAACTTTTTGTGGGATGGCCAATTTTGCTGTTACACGATTTGGACAATTTTGCTGTTACACGATTTGGACAATTTTGCTGTTACACTCGGTATGTGAGTCTCGACCTGACAAGGCTATGTCCGAATATGAGTCGAGTATTTAGTGTAATGTTTTAGTTTTGTAGCATTTTGTGGTGTCGCACTGGCGCATCGTATCCTACGTTCAATTTCCTCATCACCTGTAATAATTTCATTTTATTACTAATGCATACATCAATGTATTTGAAGTGTTTACTTGCTGTTGTTTGCTTCACTGCATCTCAATGTCTTATTTGTCATTTAATGCCGAAATTTTAATTTCTTGGGATCATTAGTAATGACTTTTACAAAAAGTGTATTGCTGGTAATTATTTTATTTTCAAAAAATGCAGTACTCGTAATTTTTAAAAACATTTTTACAAAAAATGTATTCCTGATAATTTTTTTTAATAAAATGTATTGCTTGTCTTGTTATTATAAAAATGTTTATACTTTCATGGTGTTTTGACCACTGTGTGTTGGTTAACTATCTGGCCATAGCAGAGACTCAAATAGGTGCTATAACCCCGGGTCAGGGTTGATCTTGGAACAACAGCAATTAAGAAGTGGTTGTGGAATCACCTCTTAATTGTTTAATTGCTCCTCAAAACCTCGCGATCAAACACCTTTTTAACGGCATATCACACCAAGCAAGGCGGGAGTACGACTATCATGCAAGGGAGTGAATGAAAGTGTGTGTGTCCAGAGATGCCATTATTCGTACATATCTATGTGCACAGCTCATATGAATGAATTTAAGAGACTTGAAAAGTGTAGATTGATGGCCATGGTTAAATGTAAAATAAATGCAACAACTGTCCAACAAACAGAATTGACAAAGTTTGCAATAATAATAAAAAAGAAAGAACAAGTGAAAAATAATACAAAGCAATCAAACAATATATGTAAGGCAAATTAACAGTAATAAGGCAAAGCAACGGTAATATGGCAAAAAGGTTACAAATTAAGAATTGGGGTTGACACAAGAGAAAGTTACGATAAGCGAATGTAGCATTCTGACTTCAAGACAAGACGGACCGGGACTGAGTCATATGAAATCAAGAACTGGCTTGTTTTATTGGCCAGGAAAAATCTCAGTATGTATTTATGTGCTTATACCTAGAAAACTAGGGAGGGGAAAGTGTTTTGTAGTCATTCCCAGTAGAAATAGGAATAAACAAAAAGAGTTCTTAGATTTGCTTGTGCGCAGTTTAGTACGATTAAGGCATGTTTGAGCTGTGTACCATTGTGCTCAATGAAATATAGTAAATATAATGTTTGCAATGAGATAATAGACGTAAATATATTTATGAGATAATCGGACAGAAAATACATAATCAGGAATCTTTAAAACTGCACGTTTGTCTTACCCTTCCACTAAATTTAACATCTGATTTAGCCCTCAATTCTTTTATATCTTGGATAAAATACTTTTCTTTCAAATTAACAGATAAGGCATTTTCAGAGCGGATTTTCTCACAACATGCATCAGTGCATTCTTTGTACGACTGATGAAAATGAAGACATCCCCAGTTTTCTCTACAAGTCTCGAAATGTAATAAATTGTTCAATTTACGTCTTTGTCAATTTATTTACTAAGCATTATCCTGTCACACACAAGTATCCAAGTTTTTTTTATCCCCGTGTGGCACATTTTTATTTAAACGTGCAATAAATATCCACACGTGTTCAAGTTGATTACAATACCTGGCGTTCCTAAGCGCCCAATCATTTAAATTCTGATCAGGTTCGACGTTTCTTAATTTTGATGATATGACGACAAATTGCACTGGCTTGGTATTAGCGCAACAAGTGATTCGACCCTCCCTTTCCCCGTTTAAGTTTTCCCAAGCATATATATAGACGAATAATAGAAGTACTTAATATCACTATGAAAATATGAAATCAAGTATTTGTATGCTTTTTCTATCTAATATTCTTTATTATGTTTTAAAAACACAATGTAAACAATTAGATTTTTTATACTAATATTCATTCAATAGAAAGAGAAAATCAAGATACAGGGTTACTGTGAGGTGTTGGGGCAGAAGTGAAGTTCATGGGGCTATGCAAGAAAGAGAACTGTTAACTTTAGTGGGTTAGTTGATTTGGGTTAGCGGCATATCAACACCTCTATGGGTTATTTAATGTCAAAATATAAATATTTTGAATACAGTTTTACGGTTCCAACTATATATAATGTATTGTTGGTAATTCTGCTATAAATTGTTGGTAATTTTTTTATATATTATTTATATATATATAAAAATGTATTGCTGGCATCTTTACTATAAAAATGTATTTTTATAATTGTTTTTGTTTCTGAGTTCACTACGACCCGGGGGTCACGGTGCATCTGAGAACAACAGCAATTAAGAGGTGGTTCCATGCTTCTCAAAAGCTTCAATCTCCCGATCAGAGGCCTTGCTACCGGATGTAGTTTATCATCATACCCAGGACTACCTTAAACCTCGACTTGAAGAAGTCAAGATTTTAGTGATTGGGTAAATATCTTACCGGTAGTTTGTTCCGCAAAGTTGCAGTTTTGGGGGAAGAAGATGTCCAAATGGAACTTACGTTTGACTATAAGGATAAGACGAGAATGTGGATGATTTACTCTTGTGGATGTAGTATGGTAAGTCCCAGTTGTAAATGTCAGGGACGTTGGGACTAAGAAATGCGGTCTTGTCAGAATACATGTCATGGAAGTAGTGGTAGATCATCTAGATACTCGCAAACGTTTCGTCTGTGGGAAAGAAGTTATAGGATGGAAAATAATACATCGCTACAAGACCGAGAAAACGCTTTTAAACTCTATCAAGCAACTATTTTAAATAAAATTAGGGAACAGTGTGTTTATAGACATATCGCGATGAATACTCCGCTATTCTTTGGAAGTTAAATAACATCAAGCATTGTGATTACTTAGACGGGAGACCGTATGGGAATCCCAAGTGCAGTAATTGGGAGTATATATAACTTGTTAGCCTGGAATGGCAGGCCATGTAAGAGAAGGAAAACTGGTTTCAAACCTTTGCTGCCCTGCGGCGCAAATATGGGAGAAATGGCACTCTATAGCTTTTAGTGAAGGTAGTATGTCTAGAATAGGCATTTTTCGACTTGTGGCTCATCACAATGCGGTTCTCGCTACTAAAAAGATTTATGGTAGCTTAGTAAGTATCACAGCTATTTTTATTACAGAAAACGATATACGCAAGTATATACATTAGAATTGAGAGAAATTTATTTTATTCTCTTTCGTTTGTAAGAAATTTTTTTGCAATCAAAATATTCATAATTAAAAAAAAAATATTCTATTCTATTTTGGAGGAAATTTTTGTATAATTAAAAATTTTATGATTAAAAAAATTATTTTATTTGGAGAAAAAAATTTCCTATAATTAAAAAGTTTATAATGAAAATATTATTACTTTTTTGTGAAAATTTTCCTATAATTAAATAATTTATAATTAAAAAAATATTTTATTTATTTTTTTGGAGAGAAATTTTCTTGTGCGACAGTGTGATTAACACATGCCGCTGCATGTAATTTGTTTCTAATTTATTGATTTGAAAATAATTGTCTCATGTGAATCAATAAAATCTGTCGAATCTTTTACATATCTTGGAAGTGAAATAAATTCTACTGAAAAGAATGTGAAAATTCACATAGCTAAAACCTGAGCCGCTTTGAATAAAATGGATGTAAGCTGGAAATCAGATCTGACAACTTCAAACGGAGGTTCTTTCGCGCCACTGTAGAGTCAGTTTTAATGTATGGTGCAATTACTTGGACATTTAGTAAAACCCTAGAATCTAAGCTTGATGGATCCTACACGCGGATACTGAGAGCTAAACTTAACATCTTTTGGAGACAACATACAACTAAATCACAACTCTATGGACCCATCCCTGATATTTCTACACTCTTAGGTGAACGCAGAATGCGCATAGCAGGACACTGCCCGGCAACAAAACAAGAACTAGAGGGTGATCAAGTGCTCTGGACACCTAGCCATGGCGCAAAACGGGTTGGTCGCCCTGCAACCACCTACATTGATTAGCTTTGTTATGTCACAGAATGTCACCCTAATCACCTTTCAGCATTGATGCAGAACCGTAATTGTTGACGTGATAGACTCATGAATGTCGGAGCTAGCTCGACCGAAGAAATAAATATATTTCTTCCCTAGAGAAGAAATATTATGTATGTTTCCTTTTTCAAAAAGCAAAATATGCTTACACGTATGATCTTCCATAGTGAAAACCGCCAATGGTTTAAAATGATGGAAACGTAATTCTTACTGAAAATTTACACAATTCAAGAATAATTGTACTTAATCATTGTTTATGTATGCGATTATGTATGAGAAATTGTGAGTGGGAAAATGAGAACGAAACGAAATTTTAATTTTAAGCAACGTTATATTCATTTCATAAAATTTACCGTGTCATTCACGAAGACCAAACAGGCTGGACGCAGACGCGGACCGCAGGTTGCCCATGACTGGTCTCAAAGAAGAAAATCAATATAAAAATAATATATTGCGGGTATAAATTCAAGGTTGCTATATGAGACGAATAAACATACCTTATAGAGAATACAAACCTTCTTTGAACATAATTGCATATAAATCTTTCCAATCTTGGTATGGGATACAATAAACTCTTCCAAGTTGCCCTAAGCCAGTACGTAAGGGCAGGTTGATAAAATGAGCGTGGGATTATCAAAACCAAATAATTTCAGACCAGAGGGAGCCGCATGCAGAATTTCGCCATATGATCAGGAGAGCGAGTCAGCAGTCCCAGTTTGATGTGACAACGGTGATTAAGAGATCATTCAAACAGTATTAAATGCTGAAAAACATATTCCCAGAAGAAAATAAATATGGCGACTCATAGCCGAACTCTTTGGATTATAATACGTAGTTCTTCGTAGGCCGAGATCGCGAAAAAATAATGACACATATAATAGCGATCTGAAAGAAAAGTTACGAGGATCTGAACACCACAGAATGGCGCAGAAAATAAAACTCGAAACTGATATCTCCATTGAAACTAGCTTAAGATTATGTAATTCTAGAGTTTCGTTCTCCACCACCCCCACCCCACAAAAAGAAGCAAAATGAACATTAACCTAAAAGATCAAATATGAAATAACCTATGGTAGATCGAGACGTTCATATGGATGTCCTGCATAACGCCAAAATCGCTCAAAAATATCTAAAATCTCAGTTGAATACAAACAATTTCACAGATCAATGATTAAAAATGGCTTCGAGCGAATGAAGCCTGCAGGTTTTAACGAGGACAATCCTTTTTCGAACTTCGTGGACTGGCGCTGCAGAATCACAAAGATCTGTACCAAATAACAGGAATCATATCAATTGAAGCTTTTCAAGATCAGCAACCACTAAAATGCATATTCAATGTAACTGGAAGAGAAAATACTGACATAGTTAACATGTTAACCTTCCACAGTATTTCAAACAAAAGCTTGAAAAGGTTAAGAAGATACTTAAAAAAAGCGATAACACTTATTGAATTTGAGAAATTTATTTTATTGAAAAATTGTTCTAATAGAAAAAATTTATAAATTTCTGTCATCAGTAGAACTTGCTGCCTGGTAAAGGAATGCAAAATAAGGAAGCGGTTAATATTACCATTAGCATTATTCAAAACATATTTTATTAACAGGATTTCATTTCTTAAAGCATATTTCTAACTTTTTTTATAAACATTTTCAGAGAAAATATCAAAAGATATTGCTGCCACGAAGAACAATTTCTACAGTACATTCACAAAAACGACTATTCCGTACTGATAAAACTCTGTTGAATTAAATTAAGTTTAATGTTCATTTATATTTTGGAAATTGGTATCTGCAAAACGGTCACTTGTTCTTACATAATTTCATCACTTCATAATAATGTATATTTTTGCAGCAATTGTTTATTAAATCAGTTTCTATTAAAGAAAAGAAAAAAAGGATGTTCCCTCATTTTTAGTTTTGTTTTCTTGTTTTCGTATAAGATATAATGGGAGAGTTATGGAAGAAAGATTCATTCTCCCATTTTCATTTCCCCCATTATGGGCATTATTATATCCATGATATAATAACATCTTATTCTACCGAGAGAAAGGAATGGCTGAAAGAAAAAGAAATGACAAATACTTGGTTCTCAAAATCAGTTTTATGACGCTGAGCCGTACACAAAATGATATATACATTTAACGCCCGCAGAGAAAGTACAACAAATGTCTACAAAACAAGCAGAGTGGAATGGGGCGAAAAAAGTGAGTCTTACTTATGATATTTCCCCGAAAAACCTGGAGCTATAGAGGTTTTTCTCTGAATCTGGTAAGGCCACGTGGTGTACTCTGTAAGACCTACCGCTGTAGGCTAGGGAAGTCCTTCTCCGGGCTTTACATCGCAGCTGCCCTTCGTCACTCTATTCCGGCAGCCACGTGACACTCTTGACTTTATCTCAACGAAAAGGAGATAATCGCCTTTTGTATTCCTAGAGACATTTGATGGATTGATTATTTTTTACGGTTTATCAATATTTTCCAGGTATTTAAAGCCAACAAATATTTTTAGACTGTAAGATTTTTAGGAGATAATAAGGATTTATTGATACAAGTCATACTGTTAGTCATAGCTGGAGAACAGGTGCATTTATACCTTTCTCAAAGGTATTTGCTCGTCAGTATAATGAACCCGACTGAAATTGGTACTCCTCTCTCTGATCTCCAATTCTGAGCCGTTACCCATGACACCACACGCACATCTAGGCTTACAGCACCTGGTACCCCCTAGCCGTTACCTACCTAGGTACTGATCAGTCCGGACATTGATTAAATTCGGTGATTGTCCGAGAACTGATGTTTCAACGTGATATGACAGTAAGCTCAAACGTTATTTGATACCAATGTGTATAGAAAGATATATATATATTGCAGAGCTTTCAACTATCAAATGGTTACATTTAAGAATGGGCTTTGGTGCTGAAAACCTTTATTCAAATTATTTTTTTTCATGAATTTGTTAAATGACTGGACGTTGTATGTGTGTCCTGGCTTAACAAGTCTTAGAAACGAAAATCACGTGTAGCTTGATCATCCTAGGATATAATCCATAGGAAATTAAGATAAAAGAGATTGTAAACTGACAGATATTGATAAAGTTAGTAAGGTAAAAAAATTAAAAGCTCGAAATTAACAAAATATAGGCACCGCTAATTTTTCGCTAAAAAGAGCACAGCATGAGGAAAAAAGCTATAGAATTGATGAAAACCAAATTTTATTGTCAAAATATTTATGTTATTATTAAGAGTTATTTCTTATTATTTTATAAAACATTTAATCCTTTCAAGCACGTTTTAAATTTTGGTTAAAAATCTTGTTTTTCTTGTTTCAGCGGTTGGGTCAAAATTAGCGTCTTTTTTTGCGTCCAAAACACACATTCCTACAAAAATCAAATAATTGCCGGATTTTAATGATATTTTCCAGATTTATTCACATATGAATGAAATTATTTTTGAAAGTTAGTTTTAGAAAATTTTTTGTAAAATATTTTTTTACATCTGTTACTCCTACAAATGTTAAATAAACTTTCTCTAGCTTTCGTACCTAGAGGATATAAGTAATAATAGTTTTTTTTTAATTATTATTATTTAAATCCTATAGGTATAATGTCGAGAGAAAGTTTATCGAACATTTCAAATGTTCACATAATACAAAACTGAAGAGCCACTCAAAGTAGCGGGTTAATGAACGGAATTGATTTATTAAAAAAAATACGATTATGAGTATATGTAGGATAGATAAAAGTTTGGTCCGAGACTTGAAGGGGTTAAAATTGTATTTGTTCCACAAAGCTGTGTTATATTGGATAAAAAGAAACAGCTCTCAAAATGGAATTTCCTTCTTACCAATTCAGTACGAAGAGAATGTTGTTATAAAGGTCTGAACTGGAATGTAGCTCTGAACATTTTCTATGGAAATACCAACAGAGTAATATTCTTTAGCATTTCTTTCACCGTCGGAGAGAATGCTAGTAACGCATGTCTACACTTTCTCTATCACCTTCGGAGAGAATGCTTGTAACACATGTCTACACTTTCTGTCTACACTTTTTCACCTTCGAGAGAATTCTTGTAATGCTTGTAACACATGTCTACACTTTCTCTTTCACCTTCGGAGAGAATTCTTGTAACACATGTCTACACTTTCTCTTTCACCTTCGGAGAGAATGCTTGTAACACATGTCTACACTTTCTCTTTCACCTTCGGAGAGAATGCTTGTAACACATGTCTACACTTTCTCTTTCACCTTCGGAAAGAATGCTTGTAACACATGTATACACTTTCTTTTTCACCTTCGGAGAGAATGCTTGTAACACATGTCTACACTTTCTCTATCGCCTTCGGAGAGAATGCTTGTAACACATGTCTACAACACATGTCTTTCTTTTTACCTTCGGAGAGAATGCTTGTAACACATGTCTACACTTTCTCTTTCACCTTCGGAGAATGCTTGAATGCTTGTAACACATGTATACACTTTCTCTTTTCACCTTCGGAGAGAAATGCTTGTAACACATGTCTACACTTTCTCTTTCACCTTCGGAGAGAATGCTTGTAACACATGTCTACACTTTCTCTTTCACCTTCGGAGAGAATGCTTGTAACACATGTCTACACTTTCTCTTTCACCTTTGGAGAGAATGCTTGTAACACATGTCTACACTTTCTCTTTCACCTTTCGAGAATGTCTTATGTCTACACTTTCTTTCACCTTCGAGAGAATTTCACCTACACTTCGGAGAGAATGCTTGTAACACATGTCTACACTTTCTCTTTCACCTTCGGAGAGAATGCTTGTAACACATGTCTACACTTTCTCTTTCACCCTCGGAGAGAATGCTTGTAACACATGTCTACACTTTCCATTTCACCTTCGGAAAGAATGCTTGTAACACATGTATACACTTTCTTTTTCACCTTCGGAGAGAATGCTTGTAACACATGTCTACACTTTCTCTTCGGAGAGAATCTTGCCTTCGGAGAGAATGCTTGTAACACATGTCTACACTTTCTCTTTCACCTTCGGAGAGAATGCTTGTAACACATGTCTAACACATGTCTACACTTTCTCTTTCACCTTCGGAGAGAATGCTTGTAACACATGTCTACACTTTCTCTTTCACCTTCGGAGAGAATGCTTGTAACACATGTCTACACTTTCTCTTTCACCTTCGGAGAGAATGCTTGTAACACATGTCTACACTTTCTCTGCTTGTAACACATGTCTCACCTCGGAGAGAATGTTTAAAGCATGTCTACACATGTCTTCACTTGTCTACACTTCTTTCACCTTCGGAGAGAATGCTTGTAACACATGTCTACACTCGGAGAGAATGATTGTAACACATGTCTACACTTTCTTTTTCACCTTCGGAGAGAATGCTTGTAACACATGTCTACACTTTCTCTTTCACCTTCGAGAGAATGCTTGTAACACATGTCTACACTTTCTTTCACCTTCGGAGAGAATGCTTGTAACACATGTCTACACTTTCTCTTTCACCTTCGGAGAGAATGCTTGTAACACATGTCTACACTTTCTCTTTCACCTTCGGAGAGAATGCTTGTAACACATGTCTACACTTTCTCTTTCACCTTCGGAGAGAATGCTTGTAACACATGTCTACACTTTCTCTTTCACCTTCGGAGAGAATGAATGCTTGTCTACACATGTCTTGTACACATGTTCTTTCTCTTTCACCTTCGGAGAGAATGCTTGTAACACATGTCTACACTTTCTCTTTCACCTTCGGAGAGAATGCTTGTAACACATGTCTACACTTTCTCTTTCACCTTCGGAGAGAATGCTTGTAACACATGCTTGTAAAACATGTCTACACATTCTCTTTCCCCTTCGGAGAGAATGCTTGTAACATGTCTATGTCTACACTTTCTCTTTCACCTTCGGAGAGAATGCTTGTAACACATGTCTACACTTTCTCTTTCACCTTCGGAGAGAATGCTTGTAACACATGTCTACTTGTAACTTTCTCTTTCACCTTCGGAGAGAATGCTTGTAACATGTCTACACTTTCTACCATCGGAGAGAATGTTGTAACATTTCTTTTTTTCCTTCGGAGAGAATGCTTGTAAAACATGTCTACACTTTCTCTTTCACCTTCGGAAAGAATGCTTGTAACACATGTCTACACTTTCTCTTTCACCTTTGGAGAGAATGCTTGTAACACATGTCTACACTTTCTCTTTCACCTTCGGAGAGAATGCTTGTAACACATGTCTACCTTCGGAGAGAATGCTTTCTGTCTTTTCACCTTCGGAGAGAATGCTTGTAACACATGTCTACATGTCTACCTTCGAGAGAATGCTTGTAAAACATGTCTACACTTTCTTTCACCTTCGGAGAGAATGCTTGTAACACATGTCTACACTTTCTCTTTCACCTTCGGAGAGAATGCTTGTAACACATGTCTACACTTTCTTTTCACCTTCGGAGAGAATGCTTGTAACACATGTCTACACTTTCTTTCACTTCGGAGAGAATCACCTTTTCTTTTCACCTTCGGAGAGAATGCTTGTAACACATGTCTACACTTTCTCTTTCACCTTCGGAGAATGCTTGTAACATGTCTACTTGTAAAAGAATGTCTACACTTTCTCTTTTCACCTTCGGAGAGAATGAATGTCTACACTGCTTGTAACACATGTCTACACTTTCTCTTTCACCTTCGGAGAGAATGCTTGTAACACATGTCTACGCTTTCTCTTTCACCTTCGGAGAGAATGCTTGTAACACATGTCTACACTTTCTCTTTCAACTTCGGAGAGAATGATTGTAAAGCATGTCTACACATTCTCTTTCCCTTTCGGAGAGAATGCTTGTAACACATGTCTACACTTTCTCTTTCACCTTCGGAGAGAATGCTTGTAACACATGTCTACACTTTCTCTTTCACCCTCGGAGAGAATGCTTTAACACATGTCACATTTCTACACCTTCGGAGAGAATTTCACACATTCTACACTTTCTCTTTCACCTTCGGAAAGAATGCTTGTAACACATGTATACACTTTCTTTTTCACCTTCGGAGAGAATGCTTGTAACACATGTCTACACTTTCTCTATCGCCTTCGGAGAGAATGCTTGTAACACATGTCTACACTTTCTCTTTCACCTTCGGAGAGAATGCTTGTAACACATGTCTACACTTTCTCTTTCACCTTCGGAGAGAATGCTTGTAACACATGTCTACACTTTCTCTTTCACCTTCGGAGAGAATGCTTGTAACACATGTCTACACTTTCTCTTTTCACCTTCGGAATGAGAATGCTTGTAACACATGTCTACACTTTCTCTTTCACCCTCGGAGAGAATGTTTGTAACACATGTCTACACTTTCTCTTTCACCTTCGGAAAGAATCTGTAACACATGTATACCTTTCTTTCACCTTCGGAGAATGCTTGTAACACATGTCTACACTTTCTCTTTCGCCTTCGGAGAGAATGCTTGTAACACATGTCTACACTTTCTCTTTCACCTTCGGAGAGAATGCTTTCTAACACATGTCTACACTTTCTCTTTTCACCTTCGGAGAGAATGCTTGTAACACATGTCTATACTTTCTCTTTCACCTTCGGAGAGAATGCTTGTAACACATGTCTACACTTTCTCTTTCACCTTCGGAGAGAATGCTTGTAACACATGTCTACACTTTCTCTTTCACCTTCGGAGAGAATGCTTGTAACACATGTCTACACTTTCTCTTTCACCTTCGGAGAGAATGCTTGTAACACATGTCTACACTTTCTCTTTCACCTTCGGAGAGAATGCTTGTAAAGCATGTCTACACATTCTCTTTCCCTTTCGGAGAGAATGCTTGTAACACATGTCTACACTTTCTCTTTCACCTTCGGAGAGAATGCTTGTAACACATGTCTACACTTTCTCTATCACCTTTGGAGAGAATGCTTGTAACACATGTCTACACTTTCTCTTTCACCTTCGGAGAGAATGCTTGTAACACATGTCTACACTTTCTCTTTCACCTTCGGAGAGAATGCTTGTAACACATGTCTACACTTTCTCTTTCACCTTCGGAGAGAATGCTTGTAACACATGTCTACACTTTCTCTTTCACCTTCGGAAAGAATGCTTGTAACACATGTATACACTTTCTTTTCACCTTCGGAGAGAATGCTTGTAACACATGTCTACACTTTCTCTCTTTCACCTTCGGAGAGAATGCTTGTAACACATACGTCTACACTTTCTCTTTCACCTTCAGGAGAGAATGCTTGTAACACATGTCTACACTTTCTCTTTCACCTTCGGAGAGAATGCTTGTAACACATGTCTACACTTTCTCTATCACCTTTCACCTTCGGAGAGAATGCTTGTAACATGTCATGTCTTTCACCTTCGATCTTTAACACATGTCTACATTTTCTCTATCACCTTCGGAGAGAATGCTTGTAACACATGTCTACACTTTCTCTTTCACCTTCGGAGAGAATGCTTGTAACACATGTCTACACTTTCTCTTTCACCTTCGGAAAGAATGCTTTTAACACATGTCTACACTTTCTTTTTCACCTTCGGAGAGAATGCTTGTAACTCATGTCTACACTTTCTCTTTCACCTTCGGAGAGAATGCTTGTATTACATGTCTACACTTTCTTTTTCATCATCGGAGAGAATGTTTGTAAAACATGTCTACACTTTTTCTATCACCCTCGGAGAGAATGCTTGTAACACATGTCTACACTTTCTCTTTCACCTTCGGAGAGAATGCTTGTAACACATGTCTACACTTTCTTTTCACCTTCGGAGAGAATGCTTGTAACACATGTCTACACTTTCTCTTTCACCTTCGGAGAGAATGCTTGTAACACATGTCTACACTTTCTCTATCACCCTCGGAGAGAATGCTTGTAACACATGTCTACACTTTCCCTATCACCTTCTTTGAGAATGCTTGTAACATATGTCTATACACTTTCTCTTTCACCTTCAGGAGAGAATGCTTGTAACACATGTCTACACTTTCTCTTTCACCTTCGGAGAGAATGCTTGTAACACATGTCTACACTTTCTCTTTCACCTTCGGAGAGAATGTTTGTAAAACATGTCTACACTTTCTCTTTCACCTTCGGAGAGAATGCTTGTAACACATGTCTACACTTTCTCTTTCACCTTCGGAGAGAATGCTTGTAACACATGTCTACACTTTCTCTTTCACCTTCGGAGAGAATGCTTGTAAAACATGTCTACACTTTCTCTTTCACCTTTCGGAAAGAATGCTTGTAACACATGTCTACACTTTCTCTTCACCTTCGGAGAAATGCTTGTAACACATGTCTACACTTTCTCTTTCACCTTCGGAGAGAATGCTTGTAACACATGTCTACACTTTCTCTTTCACCTTCGGAGAGAATGCTTGTAACACATGTCTACACTTTCTCTTTCACCTTCGGAGAGAATGCTTGTAACACATGTCTACACTTTCTGTTTCACCTTCGGAGAGAATGCTTTTAACACATGTCTACACTTTCTCTTTCACCTTCGGAGAGAATGCTTGTAACACACATGTCTACACTTTTAACACATGTCTACTTTTCACCATCGGAGAGAATGTTTGTAAAACATGTCTACACTTTCTCTATCACCTTCGGAGAGAATGCTTGTAACACATGTCATGTCTACACTTTCTTTTTCACCTTCGGAGAGAATGCTTGTAACACATGTCTACACTTTCTCTTTCACCTTCGGAGAGAATGCTTGTAACACATGTCTACACTTTCTCTTTCACCATCGGAGAGAATGTTTGTAAAACATGTCTACACTTTCTCTTTCACCTTCGGAGAGAATGCTTGTAAAACATGTCTACACTTTCTCTTTCACCCTCGGAGAGAATGCTTGTAACACATGTCTACACTTTCTCTTTCACCTTCGGAGAGAATGCTTGTTACACATGTCTACACTTTCTTTTTCACCTTCGGAGAGAATGCTTGTAACACATGTCTACACTTTCTCTATCACCCTCAGAGAATGCTTGTAACACATGTCTACACTTTCTCTTTCACCTTCTTTTGAGAATGCTTGTAACACATGTCTACACTTTCTCTTTCACCTTCGGAGAGAATGCTTGTAACACATGTCTACACTTTCTCTTTCACCTTCGGAGAGAATGCTTGTAACACATGTCTACACTTTCTTTTTCACCATCGGAGAGAATGTTTGTAAAACATGTCTACACTTTCTCTTTCACCTTCGGAGAGAATGCTTGTAACACATGTCTACACTTTCTCTTTTTCACCTTCGGAGAGAATGCTTGTAACACATGTCTACACTTTCTCTTTCACCTTCGGAGAGAATGCTTGTAACACATGTCTACACTTTCTCTTTCACCTTCGGAAAGAATGCTTGTAACACATGTCTACACTTTCTGTTTCACCTTCGGAGAGAATGCTTGTAACACATGTCTACACTTTCTCTTTCACCTTCGGAGAGAATGCTTGTAACACATGTCTACACTTTCTCTATCACCCTCGGAGAGAATGCTTGTAACACATGTCTACACTTTCTCTTTCACCTTCGGAGAGAATGCTTGTAACACATGTCTACACTTTCTCTTTCACCTTCGGAGAGAATGCTTGTAACACATGTCTACACTTTCTCTTTCACCTTCGGAGAGAATGCTTGTAACACATGTCTACACTTTCTCTATCACCTTCGGAGAGAATGCTACACTTTAACACATGTCTACACTTTCTCTTTCACCTTCGGAGAATGAATGTCTTGTAACACATGTCTACACTTTCTCTTTCACCTTCGGAAAGAATGCTTTTAACACATGTCTACACTTTCTTTTTCACCTTCGGAGAGAATGCTTGTAACTCATGTCTACACTTTCTCTTTCACCTTCGGAGAGAATGCTTGTAACACATGTCTACACTTTCTTTTTCATCATCGGAGAGAATGTTTGTAAAACATGTCTACACTTTTTCTATCACCCTCGGAGAGAATGCTTGTAACACATGTCTACACTTTCTCTATCACCTTCGGAGAGAATGCTTGTAACACATGTCTACACTTTCTCTTTCACCTTCGGAGAGAATGCTTGTAACACATGTCTACACTTTCTCTTTCACCTTCGGAGAGAATGCTTGTAACACATGTCTACACTTTCTCTATCACCCTCGGAGAGAATGCTTGTAACACATGTCTACACTTTCCCTTTCACCTTCTTTGAGAATGCTTGTAAAGCATGTCTACACTTTCTCTTTCACCTTCGGAGAGAATGCTTGTAACATGTCTACACTTTCTCTTTCACCTTCGGAGAGAATGCTTGTAACACATGTCTAAACTTTCTCTTTCACCATCGGAGAGAATGTTTGTAAACATGTCTACACTTTCTCTTTCACCTTCGGAGAGAATGCTTGTAACACATGTCTACACTTTCTCTTTCACCTTCGGAGAGAATGCTTGTAACACATGTCTACACTTTCTCTTTCACCTTCGGAGAGAATGCTTGTAAGCATGTCTACACTTTCTCTTTCACCTTCGGAAAGAATGCTTGTAACACATGTCTACACTTTCTCTATCACCCCTTCGGAGAGAATGCTTGTAACACATGTCTACACTTTCTCTTTCACCTTCGGAGAGAATGCTTGTAACACATGTCTACACTTTCTCTATCACCCTCGGAGAAATGCTTGTAACACATGTCTACACTTTCTCTATCACCCTCGGAAAAATGCTTTTAACACATGTCTACACTTTCTGTTTCACCTTCGGAGAGAATGTATACGCTTTTAACACATGTCTACACTTTCTCTTTCACCTTCGGAGAGAATGCTTGTAACACATGTCTACACTTTCTTTTCACCATCGGAGAGAATGTTTGTAAAACATGTCTACACTTTCTCTATCACCCTCGGAGAATGCTTGTAACGCATGTCTACACTTTCTCTTTCACCTTCGGAGAGAATGCTTGTAACACATGTCTACACTTTCTCTTCACCCTTCGGAGAGAATGCTTGTAACACATGTCTACACTTTCTCTTTTCACCTTCGGAGAAATGCTTGTAAAACATGTCTACACTTTCTCTATCACCTTCGGAGAGAATGCTTGTAAAACATGTCTACACTTTCTCTTTCACCCTCTTTTGAGAATGCTTGTAACACATGTCTACACTTTCTCTTTCACCTTCGGAGAGAATGCTTGTAACACATGTCTACACTTTCTTTTTCACCTTCGGAGAGAATGCTTGTAACACATGTTTACACTTTCTCTATCACCCTCGGAGAGAATGCTTGTAACACATGTCTACACTTTCCCTATCACCTTCTTTGAGAATGCTTGTAACACATGTCTACACTTTCTCTTTCACCTTCGGAGAGAATGCTTGTAACACATGTCTACACTTTCTCTTTCACCTTCGGAGAGAATGCTTGTAACACATGTCTACACTTTCTCTTTCACCATCGGAGAGAATGTTTGTAAAACATGTCTACACTTTCTCTTTCACCTTCGGAGAGAATGCTTGTAACACATGTCTACGCTTTCTCTTTCACCTTCGGAGAGAATGCTTGTAACACATGTCTACACTTTCTCTTTCACCTTCGGAGAGAATGCTTGTAAAGCATGTCTACACTTTCTCTTTCACCTTCGGAAAGAATGCTTGTAACACATGTCTACACTTTCTCTATCACCTTCGGAGAGAATGCTTGTAACACATGTCTACACTTTCTCTTTCACCTTCGGAGAGAATGCTTGTAACACATGTCTACACTTTCTCTATCACCCTCGGAGAGAATGCTTGTAACACATGTCTACACTTTCTCTATCACCTTCGGAGAGAATGCTTGTAACACATGTCTACACTTTCTCTTTCACCTTCGGAGAGAATGCTTTTAACACATGTCTACACTTTCTCTTTCACCTTCGGAGAGAATGCTTGTAACACATGTCTACACTTACTTTTTCACCATCGGAGAGTATGTTTGTAAAACATGTCTACACTTTCTCTATCACCCTCGGAGAGAATGCTTGTAACGCATGTCTACACTTTCTCTTTCACCCTCGGAGAGAATGCTTGTAACACATGTCTACACTTTCTCTTTAACCTTCGGAGAGAATGCTTGTAACACATGTCTACACTTTCTCTTTCACCATCGGAGAGAATGTTTGTAAAACATGTCTACACTTTCTCTATCACCTTCGGAGAGAATGCTTGTAAAACATGTCTACACTTTCTCTTTCACCCTCGGAGAGAATGCTTGTAACACATGTCTACACTTTCTCTTTCACCTTCGGAGAGAATGCTTGTAACACATGTCTACACTTTCTTTTTCACCTTCGGAGAGAATGCTTGTAACACATGTCTACACTTTCTCTATCACCTTCGGAGAGAATGCTTGTAACACATGTCTACACTTTCTTTTTCACCTTCGGAGAGAATGCTTGTAACACATGTCTACACTTTCTCTATCACCTTCGGAGAGAATGCTTGTAAAACATGTCTACACTTTCTCTTTCACCTTCGGAAAGAATGCTTTTAACACATGTCTACACTTTTTTTCACCTTCGGAGAGAATGCTTGTAACTCATGTCTACACTTTCTCTTTCACCTTCGGAGAAATGCTTTTGTCTACACTTTCTTTTTCATCATCGGAGAGAATGTTTGTAAAACATGTCTACACTTTTTCTATCACCCTCGGAGAGAATGCTTGTAACACATGTCTACACTTTCTCTATCACCTTCGGAGAGAATGCTTGTAACACATGTCTACACTTTCTCTTTCACCTTCGGAGAGAATGCTTGTAACACATGTCTACACTTTCTCTTTCACCTTCGGAGAGAATGCTTGTAACACATGTCTACACTTTCTCTATCACCCTCGGAGAGAATGCTTGTAACACATGTCTACACTTTCTCTATCACCTTCTTTGAGAATGCTTGTAACACATGTCTACACTTTCTCTTTCACCTTCGGAGAGAATGCTTGTAACACATGTCTACACTTTCTCTTTCACCTTCGGAGAGAATGCTTGTAACACATGTCTACACTTTCTTTTCACCATCGGAGAGAATGTTTGTAAAACATGTCTACACTTTCTCTATCACCCTCGGAGAGAATGCTTGTAACGCATGTCTACACTTTCTCTTTCACCCTCGGAGAGAATGCTTGTAACACATGTCTACACTTTCTCTTTCACCTTCGGAGAGAATGCTTGTAACACATGTCTACACTTTCTCTTTCACCATCGGAGAGAATGTTTGTAAAACATGTCTACACTTTCTCTTTCACCTTCGGAGAGAATGCTTGTAACACATGTCTACACTTTGTCTTTCACCTTCGGAGAGAATGCTTGTAACACATGTCTACACTTTCTCTTTCACCTTCGGAAAGAATGCTTGTAACACATGTCTACACTTTCTCTTTCACCTTCGGAGAGAATGCTTGTAACACATGTCTAACCTTTTTCTTTCACCTTCGGAGAGAATGCTTGTAACACATGTCTACACTTTCTCTATCACCTTCGGAGAGAATGCTTGTAAAACATGTCTACACTTTCTCTATCACCTTTGGAGAGAATGATTGTAACACATGTCGACACTTTCTCTTTCACCTTCGGAAAGAATGCTTGTAACGCATGTCTACACTTTCTTTTTCACCTTCGGAGAGAATGCTTGTAACACATGTCTACACTTTCTCTATCACCTTTGGAGAGAATGATTGTAACACATGTCGACACTTTCTCTTTCACCTTCGGAAAGAATGCTTGTAACACATGTCGACACTTTCTCTATCACCTTCGGAGAGAATGCTTGTAACACATGTCTACACTTTCTTTTTCACCTTCGGAGAGAATGCTTGTAACACATGTCTACACTTTCTCTAGCACCTTCGGAGAGAATGCTTGTAACGCATATCTACACTTTCTCTTTCACCTTCGGAGAGAATGCTTGTAACACATGTCTACACTTTCTCTATCACCTTCGGAGAGAATGCTTGTAAAACATGTCTACACTTTCTCTATCACCTTCGGAGAGAATTCTTGTAAAACATGTCTACACTTTCTCTATCACCTTCGGAAAGAATGCTTTTAACACATGTCTACACTTTCTTGGTATGTTAAAATCTTCATTGAGGTTCTTCCGATATCACCTCACCTGTGCTTTATATTATCTTCCTTTTGCTTTTTAACATCTGGGTAAATATCTGTCCCCACGGCTGTACTACTTAGGCCGCCTACATGTATCGAGTAAACCCCTAAAACTTTTTCGCACCTTTTAAGAGTTAAACATATGCACAAATCTTTGTGTAACTCTTCAGTATTTAACTACTTCGGAAATGTCTATCTGGATAACGGGCGAAAAATATATTTGTTCTAAAGCGGCTGGACAAGTATTTGACGAGAGATTTGTCCTGAAATGTCTGACCAGACATCTTGAGAGAAATTTATTTTCAACCATTTTCTTTTCTGACAGGTAAGTGAACGCGGTTTCAATGGAATTCAAACATAGCGATTGAGTAAGGAAATTAACACATTTACTGCCAGAGGTCAATTACAATATCTGACTTCAATCTGGCCCTTACTTTATAATAGCCAACTGAGGCAATACATTTTCTACGAGTTGTTTATAGCTTTAAATGAAGTCTTAGTATTATTTTCCCGCTAAAAGTATCACTAGATATAAACTCGTTGCACACGAAATAGCTCGTAGTCGGCACGAGATAATACGTAAATCAGCGTCATAAATAACCTGCCAGTCACGAGTTATTTCGTGGTTGGAAGTCTTAAGGATTTTTCAAGATCGGCTGATGTAATCTTTTTCCGATATGACGTCACATTGAATGAAGTCAAAGAAACCTGGCCGCATGTATTTAAAAGATTCTTTGCTTAATAATAATAATAATAATAATAATAATAATAAATCTTTCTTTTTTTTCTTTGAAAACGTGTGCAAAACGAAAAAAGTTATATAGTCTTTTAATGTTGGAAGAGTTCAGAGCTATAGGTTTATGCGTTTTTGTTCTCGAATTCAACGTATCGATCGAATCGTTGCTGCTACCATTTTAACACATTTCTCTTTGTTGCGAGATGAATTTTTGACATTTATGACTTAGAAATAGCCTCAAGCATTTTTTAGCAAGAACACTTACGCTTCTAAAGTTTGAAAAATTGTCTGACCTTCAAAATGCTTATATGCCACACCTCAAGTCTTTCAGCATATCGACTTTTAAAAATATATATATATACACACACCCCTTTTAACGGGTATCCAAAGTTGATAATGAGCAAGCAACAACTCCTCCCGCGCAATGTATACATTAACCTTTCTATGATTTAATTTTAAAGAAAAGTTTCCTTCAGACATATTTTGTTAGTTTTCAATAAGAAAAGGGCCTGCCTTATTCGATGAACATTTAGTAATTTTAAAATTTGTTTAAACAAAATGAAAACCTCGAGAATATTGAAGAGCGTGTAAGCTCTTCAGCTAGATTGACGTGGTTAATAAATGAAAACCGTTTTTTCCTTGCAACGGAATGGAGATGAGAAACACATTCTTGCAGTAAGATGTGACAAGTTATTTTAATGTGCCTTTATCATATAAAAAGTGTTCCCAAATATCTAACGTTTTCATCTCTTCTCAGATTATAATTAGTAAGAGGAGGCACGGTGGAGTAATGGATAGCGGCTCGGATTGAGGAATCTGAGAGTCGAATTCTAGTCGAATCCATTACATTCACTAGGGAACGGAATGATTTTTTTTTCTTCTAACCCCAGCTATGGATAAATAGCAGACCGGATTCTGTAGCCTTGGATGGTAACTGATCTACCGCAGAAAGAAATGGCACCCTACTGCGGAAAAAAAATCTCCCTCTCCAGTCATGTATCGTGTATCACGCATGGCACATAACTGAGTGAGAAACAATAAGCTCTTTTATATCATTCTAAGTTTTTTTTTTTTTTTTTTTTTGCACAACATTTGCCTTGTGAGACTAGGTCGGATTCAAACGGCTTCCCCAACATCAATTACTTGAATTCTTGAGAAAAATCAATACTGAAAAGGACTATTGGCAAATGGACTAAATGCATAGAATGTTGCGCGGAAAAAAAAAGAATTGCCCTGTTCATCTCATCAATTCTTTCCCGCATGTGTCAATGATGACACTTTAGAAATTGATTGAAATGGGAATTCAAATAATGCCTCGTCCACTTTATTTAGAACACATTTACCCAACAGTTTTTTTTAATTCTTTTTAAAGGATCTTACTATCTGCTTGAACAATAAGCAATTTGAAAACCGAACAGTGACAATAGAAGCTTTAAAAGGATTTATTGACGACACTCACAATGATTTCCATAGTACAGGTATAAAAAGATTTTTACGTTCTGCTAAAGTGTGTTGAATCAAATGAAATTTAATTAAAACATATTCTTCTGTATCTTGAAAAGGGGAAGCTTTAAAACGGTTATTTGTTTCAGGAGAAATAATAACTCTTTACTTTATTTTTTTTTTAATAGAATGTCTTATTGATTTTTGCAATTATTTCTCTAATAAGCCTGACGCCCATCTCTCGAAGGTCGTGGAATTAATGAATGAAATTTGTCGCTGGAAAATTACGTTAAAAATTATTTCTCACAAAAATGTAAAATGGGCGATATTATGTTGAGTGATCGTTCTTGAAACTTTGACTACTGAAGTCGCTAGAGAATGTGAAAATGTCGGCATATAAAATTGCCACAGTTCTTCTTTGTGTATCATGTCACCTAAGGATGTAGACGATTATGGACCTTCGTTATTTCTCTTAAACCTTGTTCCACCATCAATTTACTCAGGCTCACTATGTTATGCGTTGTTTTCCTCTGTCCCGCTTGCCTTCAATCTGTCCTGTGAGTATCAGATTTTCCAAACCCTATTTCTTCATTATGTGCCGTAGAAACCACAAATGCCTTTTCCTGATGTTAAGTATAAGTTTTAATTTTTGTTTCAATTTTTTACTAAAACTTCGTCTTTCTGTCCATGGTATCCTCAGAATTCTGTTGCTACAAGTCTCTTCATCAGTGAGGAGATTAAGTTCGCTCAATGGTATCCTCAGCATCATGTTGCTACAAGTCTCTTCTTCATCAGTGAGGAGATTATCCAGCACTCACTGTCATATAGAAGGACAGATATCACATAGCAGTTTAGCACTCTTTTCTTTGTTTCGAATGAAGTTTTTCTATATCTTAGTACTGATGATGAATTAACTTCAATTTCAGTTGCAGAAGGCAGTAGTGATTTTATAGCTGACTATTATACTAATAGACAGATTTTTAGCACGTTTATTTCTGGGAAATTTATGACTTTTTATAAATATATATCCTTGCAAGAAAGAGTAGTTAGGTCCGCCTTCACGGTCTTTTGAACAGGAGTAGTTTATGCCTTGTTTCTTGTCAGGATTGGGTTTCCTGTTCCTTCTAAAGACTTCTCATTTTCTTTCACTCCCAGTCGCCCCTTGCGTTTACTGACAAAATCACTTTGCTTGGGGTGGCTTCATTAAAAAAAAGAAAGTTATTAACTTAAGAACATAGGGTTTGTTTTGATAATTTTCAGAGATTCTTTTAATTTTATTATCCAAAGGAACGGCTACTTGTTTTGAGGGGGCGGTGTAAAATTACCTTCATATATATATATATATATATATATATATATATATATATTAGAGCATTCAGCCATCATAATCTTTCATATCGTGTTTCCCTTCAGAGCTTGGGTGATCATGACTCTCTACAACTTCCTCTCTTCCAAGGTCTTAGCAATATTTAACTTTTTACAATCACGACTATTTCCTTTTCTGCTAACCATTTATACTAGCTAATTAGCTAGGTTACCCGCTGCTTTTATCTGTCCCACTGGACATCAATATTGCCCTATGAGTGTTGCATTCTCTAAGCTCTCTTTCCTCATTATATGTCCTAGAAATTATCTCTGTATAATTTCCTACATAAATTTTTCTTTAATAAGATTTTTCAAACATTCGGACCAGAAGACAAAAATAAATAAATATATTGTTTAATAAATAAATGAAGCGTCTACTGAACTACGAGTATCTCTTAAAAATAACGTCTAAATTGATAAAAAATCTTTCGGATTAATAAAAATCTATTACTATCCTCAGAGAAAATGTTTTATTTACGTTTGGATACGAAACTGTGCAGATATGAAAAATTTCAGTAAATCTATGACGAAAGAAGATTCGTTTAAAGGCCGGATCTAACTACAGTTATCCGCAGAAAGTGTGTGTGTGTGTGTGTGTGTATATATATATATATATATATATATATATATATATATATATATATATATATATATATAATTTCGCAGACAGTACTGTTTAACTGTATCACAGCTCCTCATTGCGACTATACATCTGAATGCCAAGATCGAAACCCAACCGATTTGATGTCAGTCGGAGCTTTTACCACTTTTCGGCAGAATGAAACAGCTAAATCTAGCGTATTGTTTTTACGAATGTAAACAAATGCCAATCAGCCGGAGTGCTCTACTCATTTTACTGAAGAGCTTTGCATTAACGCATGTGGGTGTTGTTTATAGAATTAGCTTATCACTCAACAGTACTCAACTGAAATATATTTTCAAGAGCTAAAGTAAATATATATATATATATATATATATATATATATATATATATATATATATATATATATTATTTTATATCCGACGATTATTTTAATTTTTTCTGTTTACACGTTATTTTATAGATATAAGGTAATTAAGTAAATGCACTGTTTTATAATTAAACAGTATTAATGGCATTTACCGACTTGAATGTTCGAGAAATTTCGTAGAATATATGCGCTCTCTGACATGAATTGAACTGTTGTGCTGTTAACCATTCAGTTGCAAATGACGGCTCCCACCAGGGTTACAGGTTCGAGTTCTTTTGAGAGCACATATTTTCTATGAAATTTCTCGAACATTCAGTCCGGTAAATGTAATTAATACTGTGTAATTCGAAAGACTTGTATCATTCTATATAATATTATCTGCAAAAGAAATATTCTTACAATATAAAACATTTTCTGGCTTTAATTAACCTGATCATAGCTCTCCACAACTTTCTATCCTTTGTCCCTCTTAGTAAGGTTTTTCTTTTCATCATCTCTCCGAGTCCTTATGCTAACATCCATTTACATAATCCCGATTGGTCGGTTACTCGTTGATTCCCTGTCTCCCTGGCATTCAAGATGTCATCTGAATGAAATTCTCCTCATTATATCCTTGAAATTTCATCTGTCTCTTTTGGGTTCTAAGCGTGTCTACTATGAATCTTTCTGTAAATAGCCTTTTATCCAAAATACAATGATCTATCGATCTATCTATCTATCTATCTATCTATCTATCTATCTATCTATCTATCTATCTATCTATCTAAATATAAACGTGGTCACTGGTGTTAACACCAAGTGGCGACAGTCTATTTCATGCGTGAATGCAATCTTCAGGTCACCTGAGAAAGATGACCTGAGATTGTGTTTAAGCAGGAAACAGACTGTCGCCTCTTGGTGGTGACTTCAATGTACATTTTTATATTTGCATACTCTCTATCTCTGATATTGAGCACTTTTATCTATAGATATGGCAAAACTTAAAATTATATTTTTATCATATCTATCTATCTATCTATCTATCTATCTATCTATCTATCCAAGCCTCCTTTAGATATGGCATAATTTAAAATTATATTTTTATAATATCTATCTATCTATCTATCTATCTATCTATCTATCTATCTATCTCCCTCTATCTATCAAGCTAATTTAGATATTATATTTTTATAATATCTATTTTTTATAATATCTATCTATCTATCTATCTATCTATCTATCTATCTGTTGAAACTTGACTAATGCATGGAATAATAATGCAACACAAAATGTACTTAGAACAAAATGTATTGAACAAGAAAGTGTACACAATATTTACATATAGTCTTTTGTATATTCCTGGTAAGACCGTTCCTGGAGAATGTGTTGACTGAGTCGCAGTCGGGCAGAGTCTCTGGTTGAATCTCTTGATTCCCCCCTCTCCTCTCGGTATCAACCATATTTATATGTTCGGTACTCCACTATGCAAATTAGGTGGATCCTACCACAACACTATCTATCTATCTATTTTTCCAAGCCCCCTTTCCTCAGTGTGTGCCCCAGAAATTTCAACTGCTTCTATCATGATGTTAAGCATAAGTTTCTTTTTTGTTATCTTTGTCTCTAGAAGCTTGAAGTTGCTCACATTTTCGGTCCATGGTATTCTTAGCATCCTCCTGTAGAACCACATTTCTGTTGCTTGAAGTCTCTTCTACATCGACGAGGAGATTTCCAACATTCACTGGCATATAGGAGGAATGATAGTACATAACAACTGACTACTGTTTTTATCGTTGTTAACAATATTTTTTTGTGTTTCTTAATACTTGTCCAGCTTTTGGAAGGCAAAATTCGCTCTCCTAAATCGCTTTCGGATTTCCGTGACGCACTTTCCGTCCTCTGTTAATAACTTTCCTAAATATCTAAACTGTTGCACCAGTTTGATTTCGATATCTCCAATCTGTAATTTGCATGTTGGATTCTTCCTTTTGCTAACAAAAGTGCATTCGGTTTTATACACAGATGTAAATATATATGGCTGTGTGTATCTATGGACTCATGTGTGTTCCCTTCAATGTATACACTCGTTTCCATTTAGCCAAAATTCAAATAAAAATATATGTCTACAGATATATTTGTCTCATCCACCTATCTGATAATAATAATAATAAAGTGCCTCCTTATTGATATGGCAGTCCCTGCTGACTGCAATGTATCTTTGCAGATATTCAAAAAGCTGTCAAAATACAAGGACCTTGAAATAGAAATCTCAAAAATGTGGCATATGGGAACATCAACAATCCCTGTTATAGTTGGAGCCCTAGGACTGGTTGTAAAAGATTCCAGTAGACTAATTGAAGTGATTCCTGGAAGTCCATGCCTCAAAGAGATACAAAAATTGTTCTGACAAGTACAGCCCACACTTTACGAAGGGCTTTATCTATGTAATTTTTTTTTCAGTGGAAAGTGTCATGACGCCATCTCTAACCTTAGGTCCCTGGGCGGGACCCGGAAAGAAATGTGTAAACGCCAGAAATCAAAGAAAATAAAAATAATAATAATACGAAGAAAGTTTGTTGTACAAAGAAAAAAAATTAAGAAAGAAAATGTTGAGCTGTTGCACAGTGAATAACGCTTTAAAAAGTCTTTGGGAGTAATATATATATATATATATATATATATATATATATATATATATATATATATATATATATATATAAAAAAGCAGGTTACAGTAGTTCGAACGAGAGAAAAGAGTGTATATTAAAAAAGAGAGAAGATGCAAACCTTTTTGTTTGTAATGTGGATTATTAAAAGAAAATATGCTTTATTTTCCATAATAACACGTGTTTCCGGTCTTGCAACCGTCATCAGGCAACGGGTTGAGATTTCCACATATTATCAAAAATAATTCATTTTTTTTCTTTTATTTATGTTTTTCGATGTTAAATATTCTCGATATGAGACATTCTCTTTTTTGTGTTAGTGATCCAAAATACTTTCTTGAACTGGCAATGAAAGTTCTGCGTGAAGGGTTATAAAATAATTAAGATTGGTTCGAGAAATGATGGAGTAGTTATCGGCATGCTTATCTTTTAATGACCACTGTGTGTTCTTAGATCCATTTCCATTTTCGAGTGCTTTTGTCAGCATGCGTGTATATATATGTATATCCCCTCTCAATACATAATTCTGATTATCTACGTATATATGGTGTTGTGTAGCTTAGATGTGGCACAAGCCCGGAAGTATGGGACACCCAATGGGGATTGAACTCACTACTCATTCATAATTTTTCTAGCGAGACAAGCTTGTTAAACATTACACCACGTCGATATGCCCAAATGATTTCCAGCAGACCCCCTTTTAACCCAGGGCAGCACTACCTCCTCAAGATACTTGATGTGGGCCTCCGTGTTGAGTTCGAGGCACTCCTCAACAAATTCGGGAGTTCTTTTCTAATCAGGACGATCAGAGTGAGTTTTCCGAGCTGCCATACCTTCGTAATCCCCAATTAGATACATTGAACTCTTTCCGAATCCTCTGCAACCACTTTACTCAGATTGACTTCCAGACACTCTGAAATGTTCGTATTGGAGCTTTTGGTGCGAATGTCAAGCAGTACAGCATCTCATTTCCCAATTTCTTGCGGAGTGAATTGTGTCATGGTGCTCATTTTCTCACAGAGACTGCCCAACTGACCCTACTATACTGTGCAGTCGACAAAAACAAAAACAAAGCGCATGCGCCAAATTAATTATATAAAATGGCGAAAATTTACCCATCGCCCCGTTTATGCCTGTAGTGTTCTAATTACTGAACAGCTCGTATCCTGTTGAAAGATTCTGAGTTCGAATCAGATAAAACCTAGACTCTTGAAAGCTCGTCTTTAAGATATAAAAACTTTTCGTAGGTTGATCGGCACACTATCAGACTATCGTTATTATTATAACTTAATGCATATATCTTTTTCTTCAATTTCAGAGGAAAAAGAATTAGTCGAAAAATAAACGGGAACTGATAGTGAACGGGTATAAGAAGATGGCAAAGAAAGGAAGCAATAGCGTAGGAAGAAAAGGAAAGAAGATTGAGAGGAAATGAGAAGAAGCAATAAAAGAAAAATCAAAATGAGAGACAGATATCCCAACGCAAGGGAGAAACGAAGAGAAAGGAGAATTAACAGATAGAAGTGAGACAAAGAGTAAGGACGATAGATTAGACAAAAGAAATAAACCAAATTAATAAAAACAAATTAAGAATTATTGGAAAATAGAGAAATTGGACCCGTTTAAAGATCTGCAAAAAATGTTAGAAAACACAAAATAAACAAAAGAAAAGAAAGGAAGTTGATTATAAGTGAATGAAAAGAAGAAATGTAAGGGAAATAAAGGAAAAAATAAAGAAAGACCACGAGATGTGAAAAGAAGAAAAGCAATGAAAAAATAAGGATGAAGAACAAAGAAAGATATCAAAAGCTGAAAGTTAATGAAAAAAAAAATAAAGAAAGAAGAAAAGAAAGAAGAAAAGAAAAAAGAAAAAGAAAGAGGAAAAGAAAGAAAAAGAAAATTTGCCAGTTGGCTGCTTAAACGGTTTTTGATGGTTTCCAAATAAGGTTTTGGCGAACAGGCGTACTTTTACAGAACGGATTTCCGATTTCCTATGATCGAAATGTCTGTAACAATAATACGGCAATAGGCACAAGTTAAGTTTATGGAGCAATAAAAGCCACAGAATCGCAAACACAGGCAAAATTTATGAAATTTTGTCCCGATTCGTTTATGAGGCATTACTTTACGTCGCGCACGAATGCAGTCGCGCCCCCCGGCGAAGCGAGAGAGAAGATTTGTAATGAGCGAGATTTGGCTTGAAAGCAGCACTACACGAAAAGTTAGTTATTGTTGTGATACAAAACGAAGACTGATTGATAGATCAAGATGGGTTACGGATCTGTGTATGGCGTTGTTCTTAAAACCTTAATTAGGAATAAGTCTGAAGAAAATGGCCTGATGGGTATAGCTTTGTGAATTGGAACCTGAGAAAGTAGTTGATGACAGTGTGTATCATTTAGTGTTAATTGTCGAATGAGATCACTCCGACAAGCATAAATGCTGGCTCCGCTAACGGAATCAAACCGATAAAAATAATCGGTTGAGAGTGGAAAACATCTTTTTGTTTGATACGTTTCGAAGTTCTTTAGGATTTCTTCGAACAAAAGTGATGTGTCCGTTGATGTGACCAGACATGTGCATGACGAAGAGGAACCAGAAGACTTACAGTAATTTAAAATATTCATATAAATGGTAGAAAAAAGTTTTCTGTAGTTATTTTCATTTTTTGTTATTGTAACAAAGGAATGTGCGACATTGAAATCCGATGACGTATTGGGAAGGTCAAAGGCGCATTCCAAAAGCTAAGAAGTGTATTAAGAAACGCAAAATTTTCGGTGGAATCAAAGATAAGCGTACTGAACTGTTACGTGATATCTGTCCTTCTTTATGGCAGCGAATGCTGGACAATTGTCTCAAAGATGAAGAAGAGACTCGAAGAAACAGAAATGTAGTTCTACAGAAGGATGCTAAATATACCCCGGGTCGAAGATGTGAGCAACGACTAGGTTTTGTAGAGAATGGAAGCAAAGTAGAAATTTATATTTAACACCAGGAAGATTAATTTGAAATTTCAGGGACACGTAATGAGGAAGGAGGGCTTGGAAAATTTGATACTTACAGGACAGATAGAGAGAAAGAGGGACAATGGAAAGTAACACGTGACATTTAACAGCATTGAGAAAATGGATGACAGAACAGAATTTAATAGAAATGACAAAAAGATAAAATATATTAAGAGCTTCAAGGGGCAGGAGGATATGGATGGCCATGATCGCCGACGTCCTGAAGGGAGATGACATAAAAGAAGAAGAATTTGTTTTCCAGAGTCTGGTGTTTATGCCAAAGTTTCCAGTATTTTACTTTTTTAACTAAATATGAGGACTCAGCTGAACAACAGTTTTTCTCTGAAAAACTTTACACGCACACACACACACACACACACACACACACACACACATCTATTAAAAGTTCAGTTTAGCACCTACCCACACTATTGGATTAGAAACGGGACATTATATAGTAACTGTCATACACTGAATAAATATGAATTAAGAATCAATGTCTTTTTTTTAGCAGCCGTATTGAGTCAGGCTGTTCGCTGCCAGGCTCGCGAAATAGTTGTTAAACTATCTGAGGAACCCAGACGAGGCTATGCTAACGGACAGGTTCTCGTGTGGGGAGGTAGACAGACTCTGCCCCGTGTATGTAGAGTATACGGGGAATTTTTGCCTGAGCCTACGTGCTCGGAATCTTCCCACATAAAAACTACTCTTGTGCCACACCCTGCTTTTCAGGGCGGTTTGGATAAATACCAGCCGTTTGGAGTTAGTTTTCTGTCTGGATTGTGAATGACTGTCTTCGGGCAGAGGATGACTTAGTCGGGGCACTGTCTACGGATTGAGATTCGGTTGAGTAGAACAGTAAAGTGCTCGTTCCCAGCGGTTGCAAGGAATGGATACATTTTGCACCAGCGGCCCGAGTGTTCGCGCTCGTTCTACCCATGTTAAACCTGACCTTGTGTCGCATCGCGTCTAAGTCTGGGAGGGGCATGGGTAAATACCAAGCGATTTGAAGTGAGGAAGTCCGCTACATGGTTCTGATTGTCAAGCTTTCTGTCTTCGGGCAGAGGGAGATTCAGTCGGGTATCTGTCTATAGACAAAAACTTCGCCGAGAAAAACAAAAAACAAAAAAAAAACAATGTATCACTTTTTACGAGGACTGGGTAAATTAGAACAATTTATGAACAATGGCCCGGGTCGAAAGGGTCGGGTTACCCATAACAATCTTTACCTTGTGTCACATCTCATCTCAGTTGGATGACTGGATAAATACCTGGCTCGCGACCGTGAAGTTCACTGTCTTCGAGCAGAGTACGAATTTGTCGTGGCTCTGTCTATGGACGGAAACTCGGCTGAGAAGAACCGACAAGAAATGTGCCCAATTCCACGGTTGCGAGGGCTGGATAAATTTTGACCATTGACCCAAGTGTTTACGCTCGGATTTTCCACAGTAAATTTGATCTCGTATCACATCTAGTCTCAGTGGGAAAACTGATACATACCAGCCATTCGGAGTCAGTCTTAAGACTAACTAATACAGACATCATGGCAATTATCCGAAGCATTGCTTACATTATAACCTCTACGAAACGCGTTATGACAATATTATAAGAGAAGAACTTCAATGCTTTGTCGGGCTCTTCGAAATGGTGTAATAATTAGCAAGCTTGTTTACTACATCAGTTTATGAGTGAGTAGTGCGTTCGATCCTCACGACAAACTTTCGTATTTGAAATGCATTTAAGCTACGCTGAGTAAATCGCTAACTGAGCAATTCGATGTGGTAACATTTTTAGCAAGCTTGTCTCACCATATCAGTTGCTACTGAGTAGTGAGTTAAAGCTACACTAGGTGCTCCATACTTTCGAACATGTGCCATATCTAAGCTGTAGTTAGTAAATCAATATATTTTAATTCCATACGGGAATGTTTCAAAATAATATTAAGCTCAAGCCCCTGTGGGTGGCATCCCCAGGCAATACATCTTCTTCGTGAGGGGTTGGGGTCATTATCCGGTGCCTCAAGTTTCACCCAAAACGGAAGTTCCGAGGGACCGTAAGCAATTATTTCACGGTATTTAATCTGAGCTTGGGGCACATACGGCTGCGACGTGGGCGCACTGATAAATATCTACCTCATATTCCAAGAACATCAGGATTGTCAGATTATAAAGCAGCTGAATTGAAGGATTAATAAAACAGTTTCAAATAGCATTGGGACTAGGAATTTCTCTTTCAAATGTACATTGAGAGAAAAGATGAGTCACTAATGGAAATTGTAACGGTAGAAAATTAGCTGTTTCCATACATCCATACATTCGGCATTCGTTGACCGAGCTGCTAGTACTGCTATTGACTGAAATTTATATATAAGAAAGTCCTGTTAAAGCAATGTTTCATGAAAATGGGTTTCACTTTTTCAGTAGCTTTTATGTCATTATGTCCTCTTCAACTTATATGTGCTATCCATTTTAGTCCTGAAGTGATGTGTTTTTGTAATCTCATACAGATCTTTGTGATGTGGTTTCTGTCATTTGGTACAGTTCTTTGATTCTGTAGCGCGAGTCGACAATATTCAAAGAATGATCTTCGCCAAGACACACAGATTGCACATTCTCAAAGACATCTTTCAACATTGACCTTGGAATGTGACTGTATACATTATACTGAGTAAAGTAACAAACTGCCTTTCATCCAGTATGTGTGCAACAAGATATCAAAATAAAAAGATTGCTATAACTATTGCTGTAACTATTTTAATAATATCCCGCTATAATAAAGTAAGTTTTATATAACGTATCTATGAATACTAATGGGTAAGTCCCAATCTTCCTAAATACGTGGAACACTATTATAAGTGGAGGTGATATGCTGTCTAAGTAGTCCACCATTAGCAGTGGTATACCTACTTCACGCCGCTGGCGAGTCTTGTATTTTGTTGATGTTATAAAGATTACCATTTCATTTCCAACCTCCGTTTTGGTTATTCCTCATTCAGTAACCCTTTCTAGGTTACAACGAGTTTCAAAGTTTAATAAAGTAAGTCATTGATTAATGTAGACGTACAAAAATCAAATTAGATTTATGAATTCAGATAGCAATTATCATAAATCCCACGGAATTAATAAAGACCAAATAATGAAATGACTATGGCTGATAGAGATTTAATAACGTTATGGCCATGAGGTTAAGTAAGAGTTAACATAAGTAAAATACCAACGCATGTTACATTATAAGACAATTTCTTTGCAAATCCAATAGCCTTACCCATAGTGCTCCGACACAGGGAATCAAATTCAACATCTTTTATCTACAACGGATAATTTTGAGAATTTACTTTCATCCAAAGTACATTGCTCGATCTATCTATCTATCTATCTATCTATCTAGCTAGCTAGCTAGCTAGCTAGCTAGCTAGACGTTGCGAATACCATAGACAGGGCGCTTAAGCAAAGAGAAAGTCGTAACGAAATGGAACGAAAAAAGGACACTAACACTCAGAATCAGACATATATGAATGTCTGCGGAACGGATGTAGGGAGATGTAGTAATAATAGGACTACAAAGAACAAAACTTTGTGGCAAGCCATGATCGCCAACATTCAGAAGTGCACCTAGAAGAAGAAGAAGAAGAAGAAGAAGAAGAAGAAGAAGAAGAAGAAGAAGAAGAAGAAAAAAGAAGATGTATAATAATAATAATAATAATAATGATGATGATGGAGTTTAATGGTATATAACAAAAAAAAATGGTACGATAACATCAGTTCAAAACAAAACAAAGAAAAATATCCATTAAGGGATATTTGTGTCTGTCTTTATTTTTTTAAAATTCCATATTCCTCCAGGACATAGACGTTCATTCTTCTCCGCAGTCTCCTTTCTTTATCATCTGTGTGTTGCCAACTTGTTAGGCGAATTCGTGGAAAGGTCTTCCGTTGCCTTCTCCATGGTGCTGAATTCAGATTTATGCGTCTACTTGACTGTTTACCATTCTGGCATGTCCCATATATCCTGCTGTTTAACACATTACGCAAATTCTGTTGAACATCTCTGGGCCATTCTGGGTTTTGAAATAAGGGAAATGTTCAGTAACAGCACAGGATAACTCCTACTCCTAGCAACATGGCCAGTTAGTTCACAAGGGAAAATGGTATATCCAGTAGGTCTTATCAGTGAAAGTGTAAAAACATTTAAAAAAAGTTGCTAATAGTTAATTAATTAAATTTTAATTTAATGTATTAAACATTGTTGAATTGTTTCTCTTTTTGAATAGATACCTGTGAAGAAAAACAGTGATATTTATTAAGCTGTGATCCGCGTGGTTGCTACAAAAGCAAAATATTAACATAAAAACTTCGAGTCATGTTCTTATAGATCCTCGTTAGAAATATGCCTTTGATATCGACTTTATGAAGGGCAACAAAATAGTTAATAAATAACTAAATTGTCGGTTTTCTACAATCTCAATCTCAGATCAGTCTTTTAAAAAGGCATTAATTGAATGTAGCGTGTAGGTCTTAGCGAGGACCATCCTTATTTTTCTGGCGCTACAGAATCACAAACAAATAACTGTAACAAATAACAGAAACCCCACTACTTGAGGACTTTCAAGAACAGCCACAACTAAAATTGGACAGCACATCTAAATCGAAGGGAAAATAATAACATTAGCATGATGTTGGATTTCCACACTACTTCAAACAAAAGGTGAGTAAGGAAATTCCCATCAATACCAGAAAGAGCGATAACATCTACTGAACTTTAGAAATCTATTTTCCTGGAAAATGGATTTAAAGGAAAAGTTTTATGAATTTAAATCGAAAGTATTACCGGTTGCGCGGTCAATGATTGCTGAATGTTTCTCTCTAAGCGAACAACTGATATTATCATTACAATGTCTCCGGAAATGTTGATACTGTAGATATAATGAATAACAGAAATCTATCCATATGTGAAACGGGCAGATAGACGTTTAAGATCAGTTTATGATGAATAAAAAAGACATGGTAGGAAAAGTTTGTGGTTCGATTAGTGATTACGTATGCATGCATATGAGACAAGTGACAAAGGGAAACCAGGAATAAGATCGTCTGTAGGTTTACAGACAGTGAAGCCAGTTTGATTTTCAAAGGTCTCCATTATTTGGCTCCTTTCGTAATTGAGATCTAATAAATAACCTCACAACACGATTAACGTCATTAGAAAAACAGTGAGTTCATAAATTTTATTATTTACTCTAGTCTGATGATTTTAATCTGATTCGTCTTTGTCAGGCTGTTGTAACCTATGGAAGGTTACTGAATAGAATAATCATAAGAAGGTTGGTAATGAACGATAATACTCAGGACACGAACAACATATATAAGATTCACCAGCGGCTTATAAAAGAAGTAGTCAATTGCTAAAAGTGAGCCAAGTAAATGCCCCATTGAATCTCTAACTGCATGATATTTACCCCACCCCACGCGGTCAGATGTGGCACAAGGCCGAATTTAATATGGAGTATCCGAGCCCGTACGCTCGGCTAAAAATTACTCGTAGACCCTGTATAAAACGGGGTCGGGTAGCTGTTTCGAAACGAGACTCTGCCCTTCGACATAGCCTCATCTGAGGATCCTCTCTGCCCAGAGGCAGAGAGTTTGACCAGCACAGCTGGATACGAATCTCCAACAGTAGGATGTCTACCAACCGTCCCCGCGCTCAGATGTGGCACGAGGCCGAATTTAATGTGGGGTATCCGAGCCCGTAGGCTCGGCCAAAAATTCCCCGTTGACCCCGTATAAGACGAATCTCGAACTGCATTTATGAGAAGAGGCCATAGTCGCTCGAAGCAGCATCGGGACTGAATGGTGGATGTGAAGGAATCTCAAATCCTTTCACCTGTTTGAACTTCTTAGTCAACCTGGAAGTGTGGGGCCTCGCATTGTCTTGCTGAAACAAAGACCGACCTTGATTGATAAAAGCAGGTTACTTCTTTTGTTTGTCGTACATGTGGTCTAGCTTCTAACAATACAGTTTAGCCCTGATGGCTCGAGTGGAAATTCCACCAGACAGAAATCAAGGTTTGTTGTTTTCTTTACGCATCCTAAGTATTACTGGTTGCCCGGTCAAGTCAGGACTTTCTGGTTAAGCTCGTAGTACAATTTCATTAGAAAGTTTTCGTTTGCATACGTAAAAATAAATTACACTTACTGGCCTAAACAAGCGGGGGGGGGGGGTGGGGCTTGCTAATTGGGGAATCGGGACTTTTCTCAATATACAATTGATATTAATAAAAGAGGAATCGGAAAATCATTTATGGGGTCAAAAAGCGCGAAATTAATAAACGGGGATGTGTTAATAAAAGGGTATCTATAATACGCGTTATTGTTTTATGAACGTTATGAACATTATTGTGCTATAAACGGTATACTAGTTTTATACAAAGGCAGAGTTTTGCATGCGATCTCAACATCTAAGACCATTAGTAAATTATCTATGTAGCTGATACGACAGTTATTAGAAGCACCTCCGAAAATTAAGAAATTCGGGGTCTTGCAGTTGATTTCTGTCTGACCTAGCTCTAATGATTCCATAGGTTGTAAATTTCAATACGTCACCCCCACCTACACACAAAAAATGAAATAACAAGCTGGTCTTATTTCATAATCAACAATCTGACCCTCAGTTTTCTCTAGTCACGATAAATGGTTGCATTCTCAGTGAAACTGTATGATCGGTCCATCCGAAGTCTTAATTTCACTAATACAATTCTAGATTTCAAATATGAACATTTTATCAAAATATCTATCCTATACTGATTAATAATTATTCTCCTAATAACCTAATTATATATAATTATCCTCTTAATAAACTAATAATTATTCCCCTTTCCATTCAGGTTTTCAGAGATTTAACTGACCTGTGAAAAATAGCCCGTGAATGTCTGAAAAAAAGTCGATAAGCTCTGCTATGTGTATAGCTAAGTTACTTTTGCATCTCAAAGGCGTAGCAACTGTTGTAAGAAAAGCTTACCAACTATATTTTGGATGCAAAATTAGAAACTAAGACAAGGACAGGGTACCACAGAGAAGCTATTATACTTGTGCAGATAATAGCTAACCCGGAACACAAAATATATGGCACCTTGATGGAGAAAAATATGATGGAGAAAAGTACCTGATACTTGCTGCCATACGTCATCTTTACGAGAGACAAAATCGATAAAAATATGGAGTCTTGCTGTTATATCTTGGCTACACTTTCCAATCTCCATTTTCCAGGCTTGATAGAGGAATGCTTCTTTCTAGTCTTCATAAAAGAGGTCTTCTTTCCAGTCTTGAGAGTGGAGGTCTTCTTTCCAGTCTTGAGAGTGGAGGTCTTCTTTCCAGTCTTGAGAGTGGAGGTCTTCTTTCCAGTCATGAGAGAAGAGGTCTTCTTTCCAGTCATGAGAGAAGAGGTCTTCTTTCCAGTCTTGAGTGGAGGTCTTCTTTCCAGTCTTGAGAGTGGAGGTCTTCTTTCCAGTCTTGAGAGTGGAGGTCTTCTTTCCAGTCATGAGAGAAGAGGTCTTCTTTCCAGTCTTGAGAGTGGAGGTCTTCTTTCCAGTCTTGAGAGTGGAGGTCTTCTTTCCAGTCATGAGAGAAGAGGTCTTCCAGTTTCTTCCCAGTCTTGAGAGGGAGGTCTTCTTTCCAGTCTTGAGAGTGGAGGTTTCTTTCCAGTCAACTAAGAAGAGGTCTTCTTTCCAGTCTTGAGAGAAGGAGGTCTTCTTTCCAGTCTTGAGAGTGGAGGTCTTCTTTCCAGTCTTGAGAGAAGAGGTCTTCTTTCCAGTCTTGAGAGAAGAGGTCTTCTTTCCAGTCTAGAGAGTGGAGGTCTTCTTTCCAGGAGGTGGAGGCTTCTTTCCAGTCTTGAGAGTGGAGGTCTTCTTCCAGTCTTAAGAAGAGGTCTTCTTTCCAGTCTTGAGGTCTTCTTTCCAGTCTTGAGTGGAGGTCTTCTTTCAGTCATGAGAGAAGAGGTCTTCTTTCCAGTCTTGAGAGAAGAGGTCTTCTTTCCAGTCTTGAGAGTGGAGGTCTTCTTTCCAGTCTTGAGAGTGGAGGTCTTCTTTCCAGTCTTGAGAGTGGAGGTCTTCTTTCCAGTCTTGAGAGTGGAGGTCTTCTTTCCAGTCTTGAGAGTGGAGGTCTTCTTTCCAGTCTTAAGAGAAGAGGTCTTCTTTCCAGTCTTGAGAGAAGAGGTCTTCTTTCCAGTCTTGCGAGTGTAGGTCTTCTTTCCAGTCTTGAGAGTGGAGGTCTTCTTTCCAGTCTTGAGAGTGGAGGTCTTCTTTCCAGTCTTGAGAGTGGAGGTCTTCTTTCCAGTCTTGAGAGAAGAGGTCTTCTTTCCAGTCATGAGAGAAGTGGTCTTTTTCCAGTCATGAGAGAAGAGGTCTTTTTCCAGTCTTGAGAGTGGAGGTCTTCTTTCCAGTCTTGAGAGTGGAGGTCTTCTTTCCAGTCTTGAGAGAAGAGGTCTTCTTTCCAGTCATGAGAGAAGAGGTCTTCTTTCCAGTCTTGAGAGTGGAGGTCTTCTTTCCAGTCTTGAGAGTGGAGGTCTTCTTTCCAGTCATGAGAGAAGAGGTCTTCTTTCCAGTCATGAGAGAAGAGGTCTTCTTTCCAGTCTTGAGAGTGGAGGTCTTCTTTCCAGTCTTGAGAGTGGAGGTCTTCTTTCCAGTCATGAGAGGGAGGTCTTCTTTCCAGTCTTGAGAGAAGAGGTCTTCTTTCCAGTCTTGAGAGGAGGTCTTCTTTCCAGTCTTGAGAGAAGAGGTCTTCTTTCCAGTCTTGAGAGTGGAGGTCTTCTTTCCAGTCTTGAGAGTGGAGGTCTTCTTTCCAGTCTTGAGAGAGGAGGTCTTCTTTCCAGTCTTGAGAGAAGAGGTCTTTCCAGTCTTGAGAGAAGAGGTCTTCTTTCCAGTCTTGAGAGTGGAGGTCTTCTTTCCAGTCTTGAGAGGGAGGTCTTCTTTCCAGTCTTGAGAGTGGAGGTCTTCTTTCCAGTCTTGAGAGAAGGGTCTTCTTTCCAGTCCAGTCTTCTTTCCAGTCATGAGAGAAGAGGTCTTCTTTCCAGTCTTGAGAGTGGAGGTCTTCTTTCCAGTCTTGAGAGGGAGGTCTTCTTTCCAGTCTTGAGAGAAGAGGTCTTCTTTCCAGTCATGAGAGAAGAGGTCTTCTTTCCAGTCTTGAGAGTGGAGGTCTTCTTTCCAGTCTTGAGAGTGGAGGTCTTCTTTCCAGTCATGAGAGAAGTGGTCTTCTTTCCAGTCATGTCTTCTTTCCAGTCTTGAGAGTGGAGGTCTTCTTTCCAGTCTTGAGAGAAGAGGTCTTCTTTCCAGTCTTGAGAGAGAGGTCTTCTTTCCAGTCTTGAGAGTGGAGGTCTTCTTTCCAGTCTTGAGAGTGGAGGTCTTCTTTCCAGTCTTGAGAGAAGAGGTCTTCTTTCCAGTCTTGAGAGAGGAAGACTTTTCCAAACTGCAACTTATTTTCCCACATGCGCAACGTCACAAACTTATTGCTACTCTATCGCTTTTTTCATAACAAATATTCAGATGAGCCCCACTCCTGCGTGCCACTAGTTCAGCCCTTTACCTCAACGACGCGTCATGGCTACGTTCACGGAATTGGATCGCCCATATTTCCTTCCGTATTCATCTTTTAAGAACGAAGTTCCATTCGAAAAACTTTTTCCGAAGAACTGCTCTTTTGAGGAACATAATCTCGCGTGTGTAACTGGAATCTTAAGTTCCTCGTATGTCAATCGTATATCCGCCCACGTTATCCTCATGAACTGTCTTCATTTTAATCTTTTTACATACATAGTACACCTTATTCAGTAAACTTCTATCTTGAAGGACTCTTGAGCATTTTATTAAGGGAACTTAAAAGCAAGAATACACTTTATGTTGGTTTGTGTAAAAAGAAATTTAATAATATAATAGCACCTTTACGAATTGCTATGTAGTTTTACTTGTCAATAAAACCTGATTTATATGTCGATTATTGATATTTGGTGTATCCCACAATTCTACACCAAGATGGCTTATATGTGATATATATATATATATATATATATATATATATATATATATATATATATATATTCTTAAATATAGTTTCAGGACAGAATTTCTAATTACATCCACATTTTGGTTGCATCTTTTAACAGCGATAAACATTTCAGAAACCCGGACGTCTTAGAATACCAGATCTTGTAAAAAAAATGAAGCCTTATCACATACAACTTGAAGTTATTCTAATAATTACAATTAATAAAAAGTAAATTAATGTTTTTACAATGATTTTGATTCTTTTTTTTTAAATCAATTCATTCAAAGTGAGGCGATATGCCACTAAGTTGCAAGGGAATCCACAGGAAATGAAAGAAAAGGAAATACTTTAGAAGGAACCGGAAACGCAATAACAGTATAAATTTAAGCGTTTAGGCGGAGACGTTAGAAAAAATAAAGTTGTCGTAGAATTTACAAGAAACCGGAAACTTCAACCCAAACCTAAACAAGAAACAAGGGATAAAACTCTACTCCTGTTCAAAAGGCCGGGGATGAGTGTAAACCGGGCGATAGATGAACATATCTATTCTTAATGAAGAAAAAATAAATAAATAGTAAGTAAAATTTCAGAGTTTAGGTGGAGACGTTAGAAATATAGAGTTGATGTAGAATTTAGAAGGAATATGAAAGACAATCTTAAAGAGGAAACAAGGGATAAATTTCTACTTCTGTTAGAAAAGACTGGGGAGTTGTGTGAACCAGACGATGGTCGAACCTATCTTCTGGGGGCTGTGTTCCTTCAGGACTTGGCGATCATGGCCCTTCAGAAATACTTATCTTTTGTAGCACTTATATTTGTCTTATTATTCACTACTCCCTGTTCCGCCATCCGTTTAGGTGGGTTACTGTCTACTGTTACCAACCCTGTCTCTCTTACCTTCGGTAAGTCTTGTGGGTGTCGAGTTTACCGAGAATTTTTCTTACAGTATATGTCCTAAAATGTCATCTATTTCGGATTCTAAGTATAAGTGTCCGTTATGTTTCTGTTTTCTTTAAAGATTCTTAGTTAATCACATTCTGCGCCAATGTATTCTCAGTATCCTTCTGCAGAAGCACATTTCTGCTGCCTTAAATTTTCTCTTCATCTCCGAGGAAATCATCCAGCATTCTCTGTCATATAGAATGAATAATATTACACAGTTAAACTTTTTTCTTATATATTTATAACGAATATTTTGTGTATTTTAATATTTTTCAGAGCTTTAGGGAGGTTCATTTGTTATTTCCATGTACTTCCTGATTTTTTTGTCACATCAGATTTTTGGTAAAATATTTAAATTTTGGTACTTGCATATTTTGAGATCTCCAATTCGTAGCTCAGGTCAGCATACAAAGTAAATATTTTGATCAACGATATTCTGGATTTCATTCTTCCATATTCTAGAATTCTTCCGGATTACATTCTTCTAAATTCTATATTTTATTCTCCTATATTCTAGATTTCTTCTAAATTTCTTTCTTCTAGATTTTGAATTACTTTCTTCTAGATTTTAGAATTCTACAGGATTTCATTCTTCTAAATTCTAAATTTCATTCTTCCAGATTGTAGATTTCATTCTAGATTTTTCTAGATTTCATCCTAGATTCTAGATTTCATTCTTCTAAATTCTAGATTTATTCTAGGTTTTATTCTAGTTTCTAAATTTCATTCTTATTGATTTCTTCCAGATTTCATTCTTCCACATTATAGATTTCTTCTAGATTTCATTCTTCTAGATTCTATATTTATTCTAGATTTCATTCTTCTAGATATCCACACGAAACAAACATTCAAAATGTTCTAAATCTATATTTACTCTATTTTCTAACAAAATCTCACCCTCATAATGAGGAAAGATGGTTTTGAAAATCTGTTATTCACAGCGAAGATTGAAGGCAAGTGGGTCATTAAATATTAAATTATTGTGGATTTATGTTCGATAAGAGTACTGGTAGTCTATAGCGTCTGTGTAAACAATAGTCTTCGAGAAACTCCTGCTTCACATATAAGACATCTTTATCCTATTTAGGAAAAGGCATTTTTATCCAGTTTAGGAAAGAAATAGATAATATATGATATGTAATACAGTACGTAAGGCGCTATACTAAGTACATCAATAAGCAGAGCCTAACGATAGAAACAGCATTAATTAATGCAGAACAAATATCTTATTAGTCAATACACAACATGTAAAAAGAATCCACAAAAACTCAAGTCTAAACCCAGCAAAGAACTGTGTCAAGCAACGAGCTTAATGCACATCAAGTCCTTATCAATTCGCGTTGATCCAGCAATAAGTCCCTACCAATTCGCGTTGATCCAGCAATAAGTCCCTATCAATTCACGTTGATTCAACAATAAGTCTCTATTAGTTTACACATTAATCTTTTCGATAAAAAAATATACAGTGTCTAGTGACCGGCTCAATGCACCCCTTTAAGGTGGTTCATCAAAAAGTCCTTGTCAATTCATCCCATAATCTCATAGATCAAACAACATACAATGAAAGTTTTCGATCACATTTTAGTTTCCAAAGAAGAATCATCAATATTACTTGGCGGCTCGGCTTCAGTCTCTTTCCCACCGCTGTAAGGTTGCCTCTCTGTGTCTTTTCTATAAATACTTTCATTTTAATTGTTCGGATGAGATTTTCGCTATGGTACCTAGATTTTTGAATTTAAGCGCAGTACTTGACTGACGTCGAGATCTTATCAATTTACAGTTGAGTTGGCTAGATGTAACCCTAAATTCTATGTTAACAGTTTATTTTTTCACACTTCTTGCTTGTGGAACAACATGCTTTCCAGCCAACTTCAATCTACAAAAATTTATATACAATGTCAATCGCTATCTACTGTCCTCCCGATTACTTTTTCCTCTTCTGGCTCATTTTTAATTGTTCCCTTTCTTAATTCTTCCACACTCTGTAGCCCCTTGTGTCTTAGTGGCTTTAAAGCCTTGCAGAGAGTGATACCGATTAAAAAAAAAAAAAGCTGTGTATGTGCGACGGATCTGTGGCTCTTTTTATGTTTGTCCATCAAAATTCCCCATCACTTCACGCACTAATCTCATGGATAAAAATATACAGTGATAAATTTAGATCAAAATTTAGCAAATAACTGTGTCTAGCGACTGGCTTAATGCGTCTTTTAACCCCAATTCACACATTAATAGCATATTTCAAAGAACATACAGTGAAAATTCGAGATCAGATTTAGAAAAGTACTATGCCAAGCAACGGGCTTGATGAGCACTTGTATGTTGTTCCATTAATAAGTTCCAATCATTTAATTACGTTCCATTATTCGCATAGATCGAAGAATAAACTGAAAATTTCAGATCACAATTTAGGAAAGAAATGGGTGAAGCAACGGTCTTGATGCACGCTTGTACGTTGGTCCCTCAAAAAGTTCCTATCCGCCTATTAATCGCATAGACTAAAGAACAAACAGTGAATATACTCGATCAAAATTCAGCGAAGTACTGTTTAAAGCGACGGACTTGATGCGCCTAACATATAAAATGTTAGGCGAATCAATAAACTCATATCAACTCAGTAATCCATCGCATAGATCAAAGATTAAGCCGCAAAAAACTTAAAACAAACTTTCAGCTAAAAAACTGTGTCAGACTTGATTCATTCTCGTATTTTTGGAACACTGTCTTCATAGTAAAAGGAACAAAGGTAAGTCTGGCCTTTTTTTCCAACATAGAATTTTGTCATTTCATCATTCAGAGATATGATGTTATCACAAACGCTTTGATGAAAAAAATTTGTGATAAAAATAAGAGATGATATAAGAAGAAGTTTGCTAACACTCATTCAGTACAAAAGTCTTGTCAGTCATGGGTGGGCACAATTCTCAATGGCAAACAACAGAAGCGATTGTTGTTCCTCATAGACTTTACAGTCGGCCACACTTATTTTCTAATTCGTATCAGCCGCTGACACCGCTTCATAGAAACCACTGACCTTTCTGCCAATTAGTCATATCTATTCTTCAGAGTTACGTTTGATATTTTCTGGTATATTCCAAGGGAATTTTGTTGAAAAGCAAATATAAACAATATGAAAATAAATATTTCTTGTGTGAAATAAATCCTTTCCATATAATAAGCTATTTAATATTTGCAGTTTAAATAATAATAATTAAATCATGAGTTGTTTCAGTTTTTTTAATCATAGTTCAGTATCAGGAATAGAGTCACTAGGAAATCATCTATCTATCTATCTATCTATCTATCTATCTATCTATCTATCTATCTATCTATCTATCTATCTATCTATCTATCCCAGTCTGTTCATATTTCTATCTATCTATCTATCTATCTATCTATCTATCTATCTATCTATCTATCTATCTATCTATCAAACAATATGAAAATAAATATTTCTTGTGTGAAATAAATCCTTTCCATATAATAAGCTATTTATATTTGCATTTAAATAATAATAATCATAAGTTGTTTCATTTTTTAATCATCCCAGTATCGGGAATAGAGTCACGAAATCATCTATCTATCTATCTATCTATCTATCTATCTATCTATCTATCTATCTATCTATCAAATAATATGAAAATAAATATTTCTTGTGTGAAATAAATCCTTTCCATATAATAAGCTATTTAATATTTGCATTTAAATAAAAATAATTAAATCTATTGTTTCAGTTTTTTAATCATAGTTCAGTATCAGGAATAGAGTCACTATCTATCTATCTATCTATCTATCTATCTATCTATCTATCTATCTATCTATCTCAGTCTGTTCATCTATCTATCTATCTATCTATCTATCTATCTATCTATCTATCTATCTATCTATCTATCCCAGTCTGTTGATCTATCTATCAATCTATCTATCTATCTATCTCAGTCTGTTCATCTATCTATCTATCTATCTATCTATCTATCTATCTATCTATCTATCTATCTATCTATCCTATCCCAGTCTGTTCATCTATCTATCTATCTATCTATCTATCTATCTATCTATCTATCTATCTATCTATCCCAGTCTGTTCATATCTATCTATCTATCTATCTATCTATCTATCTATCTATCTATCTATCTATCCCAGTCTGTTCATCTATCTATCTATCTATCTATCTATCTATCTATCTATCTATCTATCTATCCCAGTCTGTTCATATCTATCTATCTATCTATCTATCTATCTATCTATCTATCTATCCATCTATCTATCTATCTATCTATCAAATACTTTATATAAAGTTGTTTTAACTATGTGTTAGCATGGCCCTATTGGAAAACAGTAAAAGTGTGTTGGTGATCATTTAAAGCCACTTCCGATATGGAATTACTAGGGAAACAAAAAAGAAGTTTCGACTGTCGAAATTTTTGAACCACGTAATGAGAAAAGAGGGCTTGGAAAAATTGTCACTCATAGAAAATATTGAAGAGTTGGACAGAGGAAAGCAGCTCATAATCTATTTAACGAGCTTGTGTTAAATCGTAACGGGATAGGTATTACGAGATATAGCAAAAACATGAACTTAACTAAAGGCGACAACGGACACGAAGTTGTGGAGAACTATGATCGACCACGTCTGGAAAGGTACGGCATATCGAAAGTATATAACACGCAGGGTTTATATATGTGCATGACCTCTAAATTTCTAATTCATATATATAGTTGTATATTTAGGCAGCAATAATTCTTTTATGAATGTTTCATTAAAAACGATAGACAAGGTATTACGGTTAAGCTTTTTATTTAATTTTTCTTGTGTTCTGACATGAGCTTTCTTTTCTGGACAAAGGGTGTGTAAGAACTGTCCAAATGTTTTATATTTCCGATGTTTGTTGGCTGCCTGGTCGTGTAATTTGATAGTTGTATATTTAGGCATGCCGGGTCGTGTAATTTGATAGTTGTATATTTAGACACCTCGGAATATATATATATATATATATATATATATATATATATATATATATATATATATATATATATATATATATATTGTGTAGGTGCGATGGATAAATTATACAGAAAATGCAAAATGGAAATGACACTGATATCACATTTTATCAAAATTACAAAAAATATCTTGAAATACTACAGAGTAAATTTGTTCAATAGAATCGCCCTTGGCTTCAACGACGACCTGCAAACGACGAGGTTTCTGCATCTCTTCTAAACGACCTCCTTATATAAGTTGGTGAATGCTGCCGTAACATTTGCCTTCAGTTCCTTTTGGGTCTTACAATGAGTTTTGTTGGTCTTTGGTTTAACTGCGCCCCATGAATAATAATCAAGGGAGTTGCAGTCTGTGGAGGTATGTGGCCAATGTATGGAGGGGAAATATACGCACGCATATATACACGCATGCTGACAGGAACACACCAAAATGGAAACAGATCCAAGAGCACATAGGGGTCACTAAAACATTAAAAGATAAAATGCCGATAACTACTCGCTGGACCAACCTTAATTGTTTTATGACCCTTCGCGCAGAACTCTTCATTGACAATTCTAGAAAGAAATTTGGATTACCAACACACACACAGAGAATGTCTCATATCGAGAATATTTCACATTGAACATGAAGAAAAATTAATTATTTTTAATAATATGTAGAAATCTCCACTTTTACCTGAAGACGGTCGCGAGACCAGAAACACGTGTCGTAAAATTATGTAAAACAAAGCATAATATTCTTTCTAAATAAATCCACATTACAACCAAAAACGTTAACGGCACCCCTCTTCTCTTCTTTTTAATATACATATAAATATAGATAACTAGACTCGTTTCGACTCGTGGTGTATCTATCTATCTATCTATCTATCTATCTATCTATCTATCTATCTATATATATATATATATATATATATATATATATATATATAGTGTGTGTGTGTGTGTGTGTGTGAGAGAGAGAGAGAGAGAGAGAGTGCGATGGATAAATTGTCCTAATGAAAATAAAACTGACATCTCATTTCAACAATATTACGCAAAAATATCTTGAAATACTAAAGAGTAAATGTATCCAGTAAAATCGTCATTCCCTTCAACCAGAGGCTCTCTTCTGGACCGTCTCTTTGTATAAGTTGGTGAATGCTGACATAATCCTAGCCTTTTGTTTAACTTTGAATATATCCAGCAGTCTTGTTGGTTGTTCGCTCAAATGCGTTTCACACATAATAATCAAGGAGGTTGCATATATTTTGAATACAGAGTTGTCCTTCTCCTAGACCAGTTTTGAATGGCCGAGTCAAACTCCTATATGAGTGTTGAGTGATAAGCTAATAAAGATATATTGTTAAGTGATAACCTAATTCTATACACAACAGCCACTTGCGTTAATGCAAAGCTATTCAGTAAAATGAATGGAGCACTCCGGCTGATTGGCATTTGGTTACATTCGTAAAAGCAATACGCTAAATATAGCTCAGTCACTCTGCCGAATAAAGGTAGCTCAGTGGTAGAAGTTTTGACTGACAGCAAATCGATTGGGTTTCGAACCTGGTTTGGGGTATTCAGATATTTAGTCACAGCGAAACAGTACTGTCTGCGAATGATATATATATATGCCATTCACAGATATTCGTATATATAAGGGGAAATTATTTATATTTTATTCATTCAAATTATTTAAAAGAAGAAGAAAAATAGACCACTTCCATTTAACTGGCTTAGAATTGTAATTACTTCTACAGAATTTAGATGATAAACATAGCAAAATATACCAAGAACTCCTTGAAAATGACTAATAAATTGTCTGAAAGCATTTTTTGAAAATAATTACTACGGACATTTTCGATAGTGTCTTAGTGCTCACAAAAGAATACTAGAAGAACATTCGCAAAAACTGAGTGAAAAACTTATAAAATGTTCATTGACAGCTAGATTCAATGAAATACATATAAAAGAAATGTTAATGCTTAAAAATAATATATATATATATATATATATATATATATATATATATATATATATATATATATAAACACATATATATGTATCTATATATTTATATGTATGTATATATGAGTGTGTAAGTGTGTTTCAGCCTGTGTTTGTGCGTGAGTGTGTGTATGTGCGTGAATAGCTGGATAGAAGCATATATTAATGGAATCTCCGATATAACCAAATAAATAAAGATAATTGCGAATCTTATTTGCTTCAATCTAAAGAATTTTAGGAAAGCAAATTAACATTTGCCACAGTTAAATGACATCGATCGAATTACTTTGTCATGAATTTCGCAAAACACGATTGTCTACTTGCAGTTGTATTAATCAGTTCAGATGACTGGAAATATTTTATTAGATTTTGAAATCTAGAGAAAAAAAATCATTAAGCCCGAGTGACTCTCTCTTTCTCTCTCTAACATCGTATATTGCAACAGAGAGAAAACCTCTTTCCATTTATGTCGATTAAAATGAGCATCAATTCTGGAAGCATCGAAAAGACAGAAATCAAGAAAGAATTAATTTCGTACGAACAATGTGAATTTCGTTTTTCTTTTCAGGAACTGGTTATCTAGAATCTTGAAGAAAGAAATCAAGAAGAATAAACTCCGGAAGAAATCTAGAATCTAGAAGAATGAAGTCTAGAATCTAGAAGAATGAAATCTAGAATCTAGAAGAATGAAATCTAGAAGAATGAAGTCTAGAATTTAGAAGAGAATCTAGAAGTAATCAAAAATCTAGAATAATGATAGTATTTCTCACCAGAATCTTACTCGTTTATAAGTCTATCATACATTGAATATTGCTGTCACATATAGTCTGATGACTCTACTATGTATTTAGAGATTCTTGATAACATCCAAAAAACATTTACAATGTTATTGGTCATAACATGCTCACTTCCTCACCGCCGTAACATTGCTTCTATATGCCTGTTGTATAAATAATTTCATGCTAATTGGGCACCTCGACTTAATGCATTGGTTAGCAAGCTTGTCTCGCTAGAACCATTACGAATATATAGTGAGTTCGATCCTCACTGAATGCCCTACGCTTTTGGCCTTGTGCCACATCTAAGCTACGCGAAGAAAACCACCATATTTCCATGAAAATTTTTCTGATGGACTTTATGTTATCCAGACTTTACAAATTTAAATACGATATAATTGACAGCTAGGTCTCATCATTTTAAAGTTGAAATTCATAGATGTAGTTATAAGTTCTATCCTAACAGTTTCTTCCCTCGTACTTCTCGCTTGTGGAAAATTTTTCCAGCTTCTTGTTTTCCAGTCAACTTTGATCTTAAAAAATTTAAATGCAATTTCAAACGTTATCTACTGTCTTCTTAACACCTGTTCTTTTATTGCCTTCCCTCCTTAATAATGTTTTTTCACATATTCTCTCACACACAGTAATCTCTTGCGCCTTTGTGGCTTTGTTGCCTTGCTTGGGGTGAAATGATTAAAAAATAGGAAAACTATATAAATATTATAACTACATAATTATTATTGTGAAAATTATTCGTATTCAGAATAGTGGCTTCAAACTATAATTGTTTACAATGCATTATTTTTTACTTTTTTTTATCATATAACGTGTTTAATTACGTAAAAACATATAATTTGCTTAAATGCCTGAAACCATATAATTGAGCACAAATATTTGTACTAAGATAATTACTTTAAGCTATAATTGCTTAGAATGGATTATTATTTAAGTGAAACCATATGATTGGCTGGCATTCTTGAAACAATACAATTGTGTGCAAATTATTTAAATTAAGAAAAGTTACTTTAAGCTACCAATACTTGCAAAGGATTATTACTTATAATAATAATAATAATAATAATAATTCAACGATGCTGTTGCAGATCGACCGCGATCGAAATTCTCGTGTCGTTTTAAACTACATGATTTTGTCGATGGCTACAAGCTGTATTGAATTCAGAACTGTACTTTTCCTTGAATGCTCTTCTATTTAACCAATAGGTGGGGGCGATATTGATTCATACTTTTCCCTAGTTTATTACAGGAATGTGAATGTATCGAAATAGGACTGAATTCGAGTTCAGCTTGCCAGCGTTTCGTTCCGACCCGTTAACTGTTACAACACTTGCCCATCCTGGTTCCTGGTGTCATGAATTTTATAGCAGTATTTACTTGAAATCATATAACTACATGAAGTACTTGAAACCATATAATTGTATGTAAATTATTACTCTTAGGAATAGTTACATGAGGCTATAATTGTTTACATGGGGTTATTACTTAACTGAAACTATGTGCCGTGTTCATTATCATGGAACTCCACAAACCTCTGTTCTTTGTAGGTTGGCTGATTGATTTTGTCTAGTGACATATCAACCTCTATGGGTTATTTAATGCCTAAATCTATATATTTCGAACACAATTTTATGGCTTCAACTAATGCTGGTAAAATTATTATTAATAGGTAATGTTGGCAAATTTACTATAAATATGTATTGTTGATTGATTTTGTTTAGCGGCATATCGACATCTATTAGTTATTACTGCCGAAAGCTAAATAAATGTATGTAATTTTATGCTTTCAACTACAGTTATTTTTTACATAATTCTATACTTTCGGGATAACTGTATGTTTTTTTTTAGATATATAGTTTGTAGATGATAAAATGTATTATTGGTAATTTTACTATAAAAATGAATTTTTATATTTTTTTTAGTGTTGCATTGATTGTCATTTTGCTATAAAAATTTAAATTCTATTGCTGTTCATTTTATTATATATATAAAAAAACGTACTGTTGACTTTTGTTTGAGGATTCATTCTATGCCCATAAATGAGACCCTAACAGGTGCTAACACCCCCGGGTCAACGTGGGCGTGGGAACAACGGCAATTAAGAGGTAGTTCCACGCTCCTCAAAATGCCCAGGCTCCTGATCAGAGGCCTTGATGCCGGGTGTAGTTTATATTAAACCCAAGACAAACTTAGCTTTGTCGTTTTTGCTGTCCGTCCAAATCCCTGTTCTGTCAACCATTTACGCAATCTCTTTACGTTGGTTAGTCGCCAGATTCGTCCCTCGCTGAAATTTTCAATATGTACTGGGAGTGCCATAATCTCTAAACCCTCTTTTTCAAGAAGTTTTAACTCTCAGTTTTTATGCGTCATTTTTCGTAAAACTTCCTTTGTTAATCACATGATCAGTCAATGCTATTCTCTGCTTCCATCTGTAGAGCCATCATTCTGCTGCTTTAAATGATTTCTTCGTCTGTGACGAGATTGTCCAGCATTCATTGCCATGTAGGAGGATCGATATTACATAAGAAGAATTACTTGAAACAATTCCAACCGTATAGTTGAGTACAAGTTATTTGTATCAGACTGGAATACTTGTAATTATAGAACTGTATGTAAAATATTTGCATTGTGAAATGTTACTTAACGCTCTAATTGTTGGAGAAAAGATAGACTTAAATATTAAATCTCCAACAAGGATTAAGATGCTGTAAAACGAATCAACTGGACTAAAACTGGGAACAATAGTTCAAATGAATCTAGTAAGTCAAAATAAATTCTGTGTGATCGTTTAGAAAAAGCGGCAATTTCTATGTTGGCTTGACAGGAAGTAATCTAATCTTAAACGTCATTTTTGTGCCTTCGATCTTTACTGGGTATTCCATTATTGGGCTCTTGCGTAAGAATAATCAAATTTAAGAAATAGATATTCACCATAACTAGTGGTTCATGACTAACACTGATTTACGATGACGAGCTTCGCTTGTATCAAAATACATTTAATTTGGTTGAAGAAATACATCTAACTCTTTGTGATTTCCTTTTCCGACAGATATCAGTTTCGATAAAGTAGTTAAGAATCCTTCGAGACTTGTTACACGTAATGAATTCTTTCATTTTCAAGAAAAAATTCCTTAACGTTCTCATCTATGCGTATTTATACGTTCAGTATGTATTACTAAAATTACAAAGACGTTGCTTTGTTAGTAATTACATAAGTAATGTCCACATATTATAATCTTGATAATATTAGCCGTTTCCTTACAAGTAAACATTCGGTACTCATTAACCGAGCTTCCAGTATAACAGTTGCTTGAAATTTATAAAATACTAGCAGTACAGCCCAGCGTTGCCCGGGGATGTAACAGTAAGAGATAGATCAAGTATCGACCATCATAAAGACTGAAAAATAAAATTGACAAAGATTATTGTTTAAGGTTGACGGACACGCATGTCTCAATTAGTTTTTTTTCTTTTTTCTTTTTTTTATGAATTGGTCAAACCCAAACTCAAACAAAAACATTGTTTTCAATCGTTATGAGTCTACCGATTGAATAGAATTTTATTATAAACAATTGCCTTGTATATGGAATTTTTAAAGCATTCTGAATGTAAAAATAAAGAAAAAAAGTGTGCAAGACAATAAAAAACACTATCTGCCAAAAAAAAAGTGAAGTTTTGTTGAAATCGGTTGAAAAATGTAGGAAATCCGCTCCCATATATAAACGAACACACACACACAAACAAACAACCTGGGTTTTATAATAAGTATAACTCGATATGAGTTGTTTCCATTTCATTCTCACGACAGCGATGCCTCTTAATCGTGTTTTCAAATTGATTTCGTGCACTGTCAGAACCACCGCAAGGTAATTTTACGTAGTCCTGTGAAGTTTTGTTGAAATCGGTTGAAAAATGTAGGAAATCCGATCCAATATATAAACGAACAGACACACACACACACACAACCTGGGTTTTATAATAAGTATGATTTCTCTTAAAACGTTTTTTCAGGAAAATAGGTTTCTCATGTTCGGTAGATGTCATCGTTCTTTCCAGTATTGATGGGGGTTTCCTTCCTAACCTTTTCTTTGAAGTAGTTTGGAATATCAGCATCTTGTGTCATTATTTTCCCCTCGAGTTAAATGTGATATCTATTTTAGCTGTTGGTGCTGTTGGAAGTTGTCATGTAATGTGGTTTCCGTTATTTGTGACAGTTCATTGTTGGTGATTCTGTCAAGGACAGAAGAAGGATAAATAAAAGCCATTTTTAACCAGTGATCAGAGAAAGCGAATGTATAGGGTGTTCCAATAACTTGAGTCTATTTTAAATGTAAATTACGTTTAAGCGTCAAATGACTTTTTTCTTTTTTTTTTCAGATTTAACAACTTAAGCCTTTCGCAATTTCAGCTACGGAAAGATTAACAATCAAACAACGTTTTAAAGTTATCGAAGCCTATTACGAAAATGGACGTTCAAACAGTAAGGTATTTCGTGCACTTCGCGATTTTTTGGTCAACATAATCGACCAACTGAGAGTGTAATTGGAAAAATTGTTCTTAAATTCAAACAAACTAGGTCGGTGGCAGATGTAGAAACACCATTACGTGCTCGTTTACTCCGTTCAGCTGAAAACAGTGCTGCAGTGTGCGAGAGTGTGGTCGAAAATCCAGACACCTTTATTCGCAGGGATCGAACTTCTCCACAACAACGTTACATCGAATTTTGACAAAAGAGTTGTCTCTACACGCTTACAAAATTCAATTGCCACAAGTACTGAAACCTGCTGACCATTTGGATTCCGTGCATTCTCCAATTAGATGCACAAGCAAAGACAAGCCGATGAAAAACTTTCGCAAAAAATCCTCTTTAGTGATGAAGCCCATTTTCATCTTGGTGGATTCGTTAATAAGCAGATTGTCGCATTTGAGCTGATGAAAATCCAAGGAAGACTGTTGAAAAATCATTACATCCACAAAAGGTCACTGTCTGGTGTGCATTTTTTTACTAGTGGAATCATTTATAAATTTGACAATGACATAAGTTGTTAAATCTGAAAGAAAAAGAAAAAAAATCATTAGATTCTTCGCTTAATCTTTTTCTGGCTACCTTCACTCTTCGGTAATGTTTATTGTTTTAAAAAGCGATTATTCAAATTGGAATAAAGTCTAAACCTGATAAAATTGAATTTATACATTTTTTGTTCTTGATAAGTTACAACAAAAATATTAAACACTATTTAAGTATTATATTTTTTATTTACAAGAATACGTTTATATTTACAATATTCTAAAAACTAATAAAATTAGAATTAATGCAATGCAATATTTATCCTTTATCAATTTTTAAATAAACATATATGAAAACAATTTTGATTCATAAACATTTACCAAATTATTAAAATATGTGAACCATCTATAAAGAAATCGTTATTATTTGCCATTTTATAAAGGTTGAACTAACTGACAATTAGTCCATGTTTTGCCAACCATTCTAATCAATAAGATAATAAATAAATAGTGTAAATAAACAATCTAAAAAATAAATAATGATTATTAATTTTTTTTGTCACTTCTCAAGAAAAAAGAAATGGTATAAATTTAGTTTCAGATGTTTAGGTTTTATTACAATTCAAATCATCGCTTTGTAAAATAAACATTGCCGAAGAGTTAAGGTAGTTAAAAAGTGATGTCATATGGAAAAAAAAACATTCTTTTAACACTACGTCTTATAGAGGGCACGTTTGACCATGTTTGAGAAAGTGTCGATATGACATGCTTGTTTAAGAACATGACAGAAGATTATAAAGTAATTTTATGGTTTTCTAGTAATTTACGGAGTAGGGCGAAAATACCTTTAAGTCCAGCCTGTTTTATGTTCAATTTCGTTGTCCGGCATACAAAATTTGTGATGACTGATACATACACCGAGGTATTTGAAGTATTTACAATTCACTAATTCCACATACTGAAATTTCATAATGGATTCAGGGTAAGTGCCGTCCCTACTTTCATTTCAATTCCCAATCATCTTTTCTGTGTTTTTTTTTTAAGATTTAACATATGATTAAATGTGGAAAAAGGAAGAAAATGTTTATAAATCTAATGTTTCGTTATTTATTTTGCCTTTTGGAAAGGAAATAAATATTAATTCACATCGAAAAGTTTCATATTAAGCTAAATAAATAGAGAAACTTTTTACACTTTCAGTAGTTTTCTATTTTTCCCTTATTTAATCATTCTGTCGGATTTAGTGAATATTTTCAAATTACTATAAAACACACACACACACACACACACACACACACACACACACACACACACACACATATATATATATATATATATATATATATAATATATAAAAGAGAGATGTGTGTATCTGTTTGTGCATTTAGATTATGTGTTGATATTCTTCAGAAAAAAAACATAAAGCAGGGGTTGCCAAACTTGTTTAATGTAAAAGCCACATACGATAAATTTCAAATGTTTGAGAGCAGCAAGTCATGGAGAAAATTTACACATACGTTTTGTTATATACACATTTTGTTACAAAATGTTTACATTAAGAAAATCTTGGATGCAATAATATTTATTCATGCATGCAGTTTTTTTAAACTTTTAATTTTATTGGTTCCAGTAATCATAAAGTACACATTTATATGCCTCCCTTTATTCTTTCCCTCAGCACTAAAGAACACTGCCTCACTCTGATCTTGCATTAGAATTAGAATTTAAATTCTTTAACATTTTACTAACCAAGAAATATTAAACCATTTTGAACATTAAACTTGAAGGGGAAAGAAGAAGAAGAAGAAGAAGAAAGAGGAAGAAGAAAGTAAGAGGAAGGACGATTTGAAGAAGAAGAAGAAAAGAAGAAGAAGAAGAAGAAGAAGAAGAAGAAGAAGAAGAAGAAGAAGAAGAAGAAGAAGAAGAAGAAGAAGAAGAAGAAGAAGAAGAAGAAGAAGAAGAAGAAGAAGAAGAAGAAGAAGAAGAAAAGAAGAAGAAGAAGAAGAAGAAGAAGAAGAAGGTAGAAGAAGAAGAAGAAGAAGAAGAAGAAGAAGAAGAAGAAGAAGAAGAAGAAGAAGAAGAAGAAGAAGAAGAAGAAGAAGAAGAAGAAGAAGAAGAAGAAGAAGAAGAAGAAGAAGAAGAAGAAGAAGAAGAAGAAGAAGAAGAAGAAGAAGAAGAAGAAGAAGAAGAAGAAGAAGAAGAAGAAGAAGAAGAAGAAGAAGAAGAAGAAGAAGAAGAAGAAGAAGAAGAAGAAGAAGAAGAAGAAGAAGAAGAAGAAGAAGAAGAAGAAGAAGAAGAAGAAGAAGAAGAAGAAGAAGAAGAAGAAGAAGAAGAAGAAGAAGAAGAAGAAGAAGAAGAAGAAGAAGAAGAAGAAGAAGAAGAAGAAGAAGAAGAAGAAAAAAAAATATATTTATAAAGGTAAAAACAAAGTTCCTGTCTGGCAGATTAAATGTCAGGATGGATTCTCTGAACTTAAACTGTCATTAGTGATTCTTATTAACACCGTCAAAGAAGAGGATAACATTTCTACTCACATAATTCACCCTTTATATAGCAAAACTCAGTAATATTTTCAAGATCGTTTGTGGGTATCATAGGTTTTACATGTAGCAGGTATTTACTAGGCGGTCAGTAAAGGCTAGGAAAACTTGATTTATTTGTGAAATTTACAATAATCTGTAATATTTACTGGGAAGTTCCACCTTCACACGGAATCAAGAATTGAGAACTTCCACAAAAATATAAACGTGCGTAAAACAGGGTTGTGTTATCAAACCGATTTTATAAAATCTGTACAGCAGTCAATGTTAGAGAACTAGAAGTTTTAACAGGGTTTATTATTGGCGTATATTGAAGTACACAATCTTAAAGACGTATGGTTCGCAGATGAAAATATGTTGAGAGCTACAGAAAGAAAACTGCGAGAAATCCGTGACAATGTAGTAAAGGAAAGCTAGAATAAAGGACTAACCATCAATTGTAAGAAGACAGAATGTCTATTAGAATCATGGAGAGTAAAAGATATAAACCATTGATTGGAGATGGCTGAATTAAGTAATGGAAAACAAACAAAGGAAAATTTGGACATTAGAATCCAAAGACGCGTTATAATAGCGAAAGGAAAAGAACATTGATATCGTTTTGTTGTTTAATAACATAGGCAATTCTCAAATTTTAACAAAATACAGGGGTTGGACAAAATAATTGGAACAGGTGCAAATTCCACTCCTATATTTCAAAGACCTATTATATTAAGAACTTTAACTAGAACTTCGTAATTTCAGGTTACATCTATTGTAAATACTTTTATTTATCTAATTTACTGTCTTTGTCTTATTTATTTTTAGAATTTAGTAAAATTGAAGCTAAATCCGTGACCTCTCCGAGTTCGAAAAAGGGCAAATTGTTTGAGCTCATATGACAGGAGCCTCTATCACTAAGGCTGCTAGAACTGTTTGCTTTTTCAAGAACTATGACGCAATTCGAGAAACAGGGCAAAACCTCTAGCAATTGTAGCAATTCGGGACAGACTTGCAAACTTACTGACAGGGACCGACGTGCATTGAAACGCAATGTGGCAAAAAATCATTGTACTACTGCGGCCAAATGATTGCTGAGTTGAATAATCATCTGAATAGTCCAGTTTCTACTAAAACTGTTCATTGTGAGCTCCATAAGGCTGCATATCATGGAAGATCCACCGTAAGAAAACCTCTTCTCTCCACTCGCAACATTCAGAAGAGGTTGAAGTGGTGAAGAGGTCACCAATACCTTGGTCTGCAGACCAATGGAAGCAAGACACATTCTCAGACGAGTCCAGTTTTTCACTTTTCCCAATTTTCAGGCGATTTTATGTGTGGAGGTAGCCCAAAGAAGCTTACAACCCTGACTGCCTTATTCCAACAGTGAAGCATAGTTTGGATCAAGGAAATGTCTCAGTCCAATAGTTGCCCTACATGGTAGAATCAACAGCAAATACTACCTGAACATTTTGGGGGATCATGTTCATCCAATGGCCCAGACTTTATTCCCTGATGGTGACTGCATCTTCCAAGACGATAATGCTCCAATATATACCGCTTGTGTGGTTAAGAATTGGTATGAAGAGCATGAAAGTGAGCTAGAACACATGGAGTGGCCTCTCCAATCTCCAGATATTAATATTTGAACATATTTTGAACATTTGTGGTGCATTTTGGAGCGACAAATTAGGAGCTGCTATCCTCCACTGGATGAAGTCAGGAAGCTGCATGATTCAATTTCTAGATGTATTAAAGCTGTATGTGAGGCTAAAGGAGGACCAACTCCATATTAAATAAATTTTCTTTGAATTTGACAAGTGTTTCAATTATTTTGTCCAACCACTGTATATAAAATTTAAGTTGACTGTGCGGACTTATCTCAATGAGAATGTAGCAGGAAGATGGATTGGGCAATGCCAGTGATAATGACAATGTGACGGTGAAATGGCCACCAGGTTCACCTGACTTGTCACCTTGTGATTTTTTTTTCTATGGGGCTATGTGAAAGGGCAGGTCTTTATCTTGAAGCCTATTTAATTTCGTTTACCCGGGGCATGCAGTTACTCAGATATTTACATTTTAAATGATGTCAGTTTGGGTGGGGGGACATTCTGTATTAACAGACAGAAAAATAGTTAAAAAGGAAAGAGTGGGAACTGCTATGTAATGCCAATCCTTTTATATGGCTGTGAATGAGATCTGAGATTTGACGCAACAGAAATGTGGTTCTACAGAAAGATGTGGAGAATACCTTGGACTGAATATGTGAACAATGAGGAAGTTTTAAGGAAATTCGAAACAAAGGGAGATTTATACATAGAATCAGAAATAGTCAAACAAAACTTCTGAGACGCATAATAAGGAAAGATGTTTTGGAGAATTTATACACACACACACACACACACACACACACACACATATATATATATATATATATATTAGAAATTTACCACTTTAAAAATATGATTCCATCGCTACACAGGAATTACCATATTTCAAAAAGAGAAAATAAAAACTTCAATTTTAATTATAGAATTGAATTAAAAGCTGTAGTACTGTTTCACTTTCAAGCGAATTTTGGAATCAAAAATTCCAAAATCCGCTTGAAAATGTACTACGGATTTTAATTTAATTCTGTAATTAAATTTGAAGTTTTTAGTTTCTGTTTTTGAATTCCTGTGTAGCGATGAAATCATATTTTTCAAGTAATACATTTATATTTATGCTCTGCAGAATTGTATTTTAATTCTAACTGTTTTTTTTAAAATAAAAACAATTAATAAGAACATCGGATTATAAATCTGACTGTACTTTCTTTTTATTTTGATATATATATATATATATATATATATATAATCAAACTACTATTCTCGTTCTACCGCTTACAATACTGGATGCAGGTGTGTGGTCCCATACTTCTGCATTCGGTGGTCGGGGTTAACTCCACGTCAACTCCCTGGTGCCTGGTGTGGTGAATCTGGAGCCATGCCTATTCCGGCACAAGACCTACATGATCAGAAACATCGTAAAGGCTATAACGTTAAAAAATTCTTTAATGAATCTTTAAACTTTCCTATGGATTTTGTATCAATTATTTGTGTTTTGATTTGAACATTTCATTTTATATTATTCGGTTTGTGTTATAAATGGAAAATTATTGAGTTAAATGCATTGACAAGAAAGATGGTTATATCGACAAATTTGTATTTGTTCTGTAAAAATCATCTCTCATAAAAGACTCCTTCCTAGCTGACACTAAAATTCATGAGAGTGCATCGTTGAGCCTTCTTGGGGTTACATTATCGGCTGACATGAAGTGGAAAGATTATATTGAATCCATTGCTAAGTCATCATCATCATCATAATCATTATCGTCATAATCATCAGTTCCATGACCGGTTGTGGTCGTAGGGTTGCTGCGCATCTGAGCACTTGAGCAGCCTATATGTTGCGGTTGTGTGTCAATCTGCGGGTCTTTTCGAGTACATCCAGTAACGTTCCCTCTCTGTCTGACCTTCTCTTCTTTTGCCTAGTGTGGTATCTTGTAGGATAGCTGTGGACATATTGTTGGCTCTTCTAATATGTCCATACCATTTAAACTGTGTCTCTTCTTAACGGTAGTCATGAGGCTTTCCAAAGAAACCTGATTCTTCAACATCTGTCTATATTTCTGAGATGAGGTATTGTAACAATTTACACTATTTACATAAAATTTCATATGAATCTGGGTCGCCACTTATGACTTTTACTCGATGTAGTAGGCAGCGAGCGATACCTTTCTTTAATGGGTGGTGGGAGTTGAAGTTGCGGTATTGTCCGATGAATGTTGGCTATCGGTATCCGGATGTCTTGAACCCATGCTTTGTTACAGATATTAGTATATCCAGAAATGTGAGTTTCTTCTCGTTTTCTCTTTTCATTGTGAACTCTGTCGATGGTCTTATGGGCCCCGTGGATAAAAGAGGTTGTTGAAGTAATCCAAAAAGTAAATTAACCCAAAGAGCTGTGAGTTCAATACCGGCAGAGGTGAACAAAAACTTGAGAGTGGGAACAAAGAATTTGGAGGGATGAGTTAAAAAAAAGAAATTAACTCAAACTGAGATATCCAGAAAAGGCCTGACACATGGAACTAGAACAGTCTACCCCGGTGGACAAAATAATGTGTTCAGTTCGATAATTCCAACATATATCACCTGAAGAAGTCCGAAGCTACAGTCAAAACAATGTAAATAGTATAAATGACCTGATTCTTGTTTGATGGTGTTTCACACTGCGCCATTGGTGATTCGGTCTAGAGGGAACCGTCTAGAAATATTCTGCAGTATCTCATTTCTAGGGTTTGGATTCGTTGCTGTAATTCTGCTTTTAATCATTAAGATTAACATGTATTTATTGACTATCTTATATAAGTGGCAGATTAACTTCATATAGTGTCAAAAGATTACAACACCTATGTTACTTAGGTATACAATCCACTATCATTTTTACATAAGGTCATATATTGGTAAGTTTGTACGGACCTACTTAACGCAGTAATAACGTTTTGGTATAAATTTCATATCAGATTTCAGACGTATTGTAAAATTGCTTTGCTAAGACCGCTCGAATTTAAAATTCTCTTTTCCGATCAAATGACAAGGCGGGGTAAGTTAATCTCTTTTTAGAAGTGGACATTTTTTTTAATCGCTTGACATTCGTGCTTAGATTGCAAGACGCGTGCTTGGAAGGATTTCTCTGACACTATTCTCTCTAATTCAGTTATATCGAGGGCTTTCAATTAATGGAAACAAAATCAAGCCAAAGAATGCAAATACATCGCGCAGACACGAAATCACAGAGAGCCACGGAATGTTTTTCTTTTCTTTTCTTTTCTTTTTTTTACATATATTATTATGCTACATCCCTTTAGAGCAATTGAATTTCATATCCAACTCTCGTGATTCAGGTGGGAAAATATTGGCAGTTCTTTCCTTTGCGCACGCAAGCGGTCAAGAAAGTCGGCGCATCTGCGCATGCGCATAAGTATTTGCTTTCGTGACGACATTCGGTCAGAAATTATAATCAAGAATATGATTTCTTTTTCTTTTTTTTTTCTTTTTGTTTTGCTGCTATATTCTGTTTATTCACGGTGGTTCCATTCGGAAAAATGACGTTTCTTTAAAGCATTTTGAAGTAATTTCTTTTTCAGATGTTCTTCATTCATCTCTTTCAATAGATCCTCGCTTTTACGTCGGCTTAAAATAAACTGTTTAATCAAACGAAACTTGTGGGTATGTACACACTAGTCATGACAGACCGCAGGGACCAGATGTCGCCAATTAATTCACCGTCTCTTGCATTATCAATGCTGTCACTTTTTTGTCCGTTTTAACTGATAGTGTGATAATTATTTTTTAGTTTCAGTTTCTTTGACTAAAAGAAAGAAAAAAGTAAGCAATGAACCTGCATTAGACGCATGCACCAAATGAAGACACACACTATATGAAGACACATTCAGTATGAAGACACACTCAGTATAATTGTGATATGTAGTGTGCGGTTGGGGGCGATTTTTTTCTGTTTGTATTTACCGATGTTGAAGAAGCTCAACCTTTTAAAATTCATCCCAGGAGTTGTACAACTCAAATTTTACAACACGCATGAAAGAGCTGAAAAGCAGTGTATTATTTAGTGTCCAAGTCACAGACTACATTTTTTCATATTTTATATATATATATATATATATATATATATATATATATATATATATATCTGTGCGTCGATATGTGTGGTGGTAAAATGTTCTCTGACCAAGAAAGAAGCCCTTCGCAAATCAATCTGTTGATTGATTATTTTGATAGAATAAGCAAAAAGGGGAAAAATTTTAAAATTATACTATTTCGCTTTTTATTTAAAATCCATCAGAACTTTTTGGGAAATAAGTTATCGAAGAGAAAGTTACGGTAGGCATTAAATACACTGACACTACAAGACCTAAAAAAACAAAATTATTTCTAAAATCCAAACTCGCGTGCGCACACATACACACGCACACACACACGCACACGCATGCGCGCATACAGATTAAAACAAAAACGGGAGATCAATCTGACCTTTGATAAACAAACAACACAAAACACAAAACACGTACACATTCTCTTCTAAAACGAAACATATTGAATATAACGAAACATATTAAATCTATAAACATTTCCTTTTTGTTCCTTATTTTATCATTCTGTCGGATTTTAATCCATATTTGATTACAATTCGCACACAAACACACACGCACACACACAGTTTACAATTTTCAACTAGATAAAGGCACGTTTAATCAACTTCTCTAATGGTGACGGTAACTGCAATTCTCTGACATGTAAGCATTATATATAATATCTCCAGTTTTTATTTGGTATTTTTGTGCTATGTTATATATTCTCATACGACATGATTTTATAAAATAAAAAAAATATATTTTTGAAATTGGTAATCTGGTGTGTTTAATCGAGTAAAATTACTCCAGATTAAAATTTGTTTAATTTTGTTTTTATATCACGATTGTTTAAGCACTCCAGAACATGTGAACAACGAGGAAGCTGAAAGGAAAACGGAGACAGAAACAGAACTTGTAATCTAATTTGGACACATTCTGAGTAAGGAAGGCTCGGAGAATTTAACACTCACAGGGAAATTAGGTATAAGGAAATCGTGAATAATCCATTTAATGAATTTGTGTAAATGGGAAGCAAACTAACTGGAAGAGGTACCAATGTAAGGATTATTGCTTAGATATGAAAAGGAGAGGAATTTGAGGAGAGCCATTAACACAAGTCTTTTAAGCTAAGCGGGACTTAAAAAAAGCCACAGACAATTTCCATACCGGGATATATTTTAACTGTTTCTATATTACTTCAATGGGATAAAGCAGTAAGTATATAATCTGATAATAATAATTTTGGGATGAGCCATCAACATTTCAGCATCACTTCATATATATATATATATATATATATATATATATATATATATATATATACATACATATATTCCCTGACGATCCGCTCAGATGAAACATTGGTAGTATTGTCTGGCTCTCTACATTTGACTAGATCTGGTCTACTTTTGTTTGTATTGAGCACTTTTAAGTTAGCTGATTACTCGTATCGGGTTTTTTTTCTTTGGGCTTTAGACCTGTATGCTGTACGATTATTTTCGACAGACGTTCATGTTCATAGCTCTTTCTTGTTTTAAAACCTTTTTTTTTTTCCTTCGAGATTTATTTGATCATTAGCAATTCAAGAAACCGAAGGTTTTCCGAGACGAGTGTAGTTACCTATATATATATATATATATATATATATATATATATATATATATATATATATATATATATATATATGTAGTTGTGTAATTACCTATATATAGTGTAGCGAGTGTAGTTACCTATATATATATATATATATATATATATATAGCGAGTGTAGTTACCTATATATATATATATATATATATATATATATATATATATATATATATATATATTATAAATTAATTGATTTAAAATTTTTTTTTTTCATGAAGAAAACCATATTTTTGCGAAAAAAACATATTTTAAATCAATTAATTTATAATATTAATGCTCTGTAAATTTACATTGAGCACTATTTTGTAAAAATAAAAAAAATATCTATAAGAACACCGGATTATATATCTTACTGTTCTTTTCTTTATATTTATATATATATATATATATATATATATATATATATATATATATATATATATATATATATAGGAGTGTAACACCAAAATTGTCCAAATCGTGTAAATGCATAGGATCATTGTCCATCCTACGAAATGTTTAATACATAAAAAACCCATTAAACTAAATGGGTTTCTTTTATCTCGGTTTTCAGATAAGATGTTTACACATCTTGACACCGTTAGTTGTAAGAATCACTGAGAAAAAAACCCCAAAAAACCTTTGAGTTATTCTGCTAGAAAGAGAAAATGTTAAAATCATTTTGTGTCAGCCCTACTATGTCTTTCCAACTGAAAAATATGGAGAAGAAAAAGATCATCAAAGCCTTCAGTAATGTTGCGAACATTCATACTCTGGCTTCTATCTTCAAAGTCCTTTTAAAAACCATCACGAAAATGGTGAATAAGTTTAAAAATTAATAAAACAATAGAAAGGAAAACTGGATCAGGAGGTAAAAAAAGCAAGAAGGATCATCATTTCAACTTTGGGTTAAATACATACTTATTGTTCAAAGAAGAGTCCAATAGATTTATAAAAATCTCGGAGTATCTTTAATCTTTTCTAAAATATAATCGTTCAGAGCTTAATCTAATAATTGGGCAATTTTACTGTTACATGATTTGCACAATATATTGTCTTTACGGAGAATCTTAATTGTTGATAACTCAATTTTCATTTCTTTTCAGATTTAAACCATTAGAAATAATTACGACTGCCAGGATATAGTTTGAATATGCTACTGCTGGAAGTTAGAAAAAGAAATTGAAGAGAAAAGAGCGTTCAAAAGTGTGTTTCAAACAGATCAACCTTTGAGATATACAATCAATTGAATTCGAGATCAGCTGGAAACAGATGAAACTGTTCAGAATATCCACGAGAAACGTTCCGGGATTCGCGGATCTTGGTGTACTCCAGAAATGCTACTAGAAACCTATTAGCAGAGTTCAGGATGACCAATAGAATAACCTCTATATTTACGACGCTTCACATAAAGAGACATTTTAAATTCTTTGATATCGAAAGTGTACAGTAAAAGGCAAATGTTAACGAGTGTCGGCAATTTTATGATTTCATTGTATTATTTTTCAAATCATTTCCTCCAACTTTTTGTTTTATTTTGATTGTGGAGAGTCGATTCGATTAAATATATTATTTTAATATCTGTTAGGGAAAGAAACAGTGGCTCGAAAGTGTCCATTTTTAATCTCTCTTACAGCACTGGTACTTCCTAGGTCAACACCTCTGGTGCAGAATAATGTTAGAAACTATTAAGGATGCATATAGAATATGTTAACTCGGTGAATAACATTAAGAGAAATATGGAAATGCCTTCTAATATTTTTTCTCTTTCTTTATTCGCTTTTCATTTTCCCGCCTTCATATCCGATAAAATTACTACGTCTAATGCTGCATCTGACTACCTTCATACTATTACGCTTTACGGATTACACATTAAATATTATGCTTTAAGTAGTACGCTTTAATATTAGGCTTTAAGTATCATGCTTTAATTATTATGCTGTAAGTATTACGCTCTATGGATTTTGCTTTAAGTTTTATGCTTTAAGTATTACGCTTTAATATTATGATTTAAGTATCATACTTTAAGTATTACGCTTTAATATTATACTTCAACATTACGCTTTAAGTTTTATGCATTAAGTATTATGCTTTAAGTATTACACTTTAAATATTACGCTGTAATTATTACAATTTAATAATTATGCATTAAGTGTTACGTTTGAAGTATTACATGTAAGCATTATGTTTTAAGTGTTATAGTTGCATTTTAATATTATGCTTAAAGCATGATGCTTTAAGTATTATGCTTTATGTATTACACTTTAAGTATTTTGCTTTCACATCTGATAAAATATCTAATGGTGCATCTGCCTACCTTCATACTGTTGCGCTTGATGTATTACACTTTAAGTATTATGTTTTAAGTGCTATGTTTTAAGTATTACACTTTAATATTATACCTTAAGTATCATGTTTTAAGTATTATGCTTTAAGTATTATGCTTTAAGTATTACGCATGATGTATCATGCTTTAATTTCCATGCTTTAAGTATTACACTTTAAGTATCAGGCTTTAAGTACTATGTTTTTCGTATTATGCTTTATGTATTACGCTTTAAGTATTATGTTTTAAACATTACGCTTTAACTATTATGCATTAAACTTAGGTTTTAAGTATTACGCATTAAGCATTATGCTTTAAGTATTATGCTGTAAGTATTATGTCTCAAGTATTATATTTTAAGTATTACGCTTTAATTATTATGCCTTAAGTATAACGCGTTAAGTATTACGCTTTAAGTATGACTAAATGTGCGAGAAGTTGGTGAAAGTTTCACAAAATATCCTCTTCCCAAAATCAAATTTTTAATGAGCAATCATAAACATTTTGCGAAATCGATATTTAATTTTAGCAATACTCTCGGAAGTAAATATGTAACCCAACGTTGAAAAATACATTTATTTTACGTAAAATATATTCATTTTCCACAAAATCTCCTTTTTGACATATGCACTTATATCAATATAGATTCTACGCCCTTGTCAAAAATCACGCTTCTTTGAAGTCTGGTGCTACATAATCAGAAACAAACAACTGTACCAAAGAAGAGAAACTAATTCACTTGAGTGTTACTAGGCGCAGTAACAATTAAAAATGGATAACGCATGTAACTTGAAGAGAAAGTAATGGCATAAGCAAGATGATAACATTCCACACCTCATTAAATAGAAAGTTTCGAAGGAAAACACCAAACACTTCAAATACCTAGGCGTATGGATCAGGAAACTGAAAACAGAATAGGCTGAGCCAATGATAGTTTTGCCCAACACGGCAAATTGCTACAAACTAAAACATCAACCTGAAAACATGTATCATGTTCTTAAATAGCATTGTCATGCATGGCGTCAAACCAGTTCAGAAATATCTAAACTGTCAGCTATATACAACAGCTTTCTAAGTTCAGTTGTTAAAAATGGGTTCGAGTGGGTAAAGCCTTAGGGTCTTGGCAGAGATCATCCTTCTTTGAATATTGTGGACTGGCACTACAGATTGACAAACAAAGAACTGTACCAGATAACATAAAATATATCACTTCAGGACTACCAACAGCAGCAATAACTATAACGGATAGCACATGTAAGTAGAGCAGAAAATAATGACATAATCAAGATGTTAACATTCCATACAACTTGTTTGGAAGGAAACTGGTAAGAGCGATAAAAGTACTTGAGAAAACTATTTTTCGAGAAAAAGTGTTTTAAGAGAAAGATTTTATAAATTTCATCCGAATGCAGAACTGATTTCTTGGCCAATGAATGCCAAAAGTTTTCTTTTAGGGAAAGGATTATTATTACCAATACCATTATATGTTACATTAGAACATTTTAACTTTGTAATGATTTTATTGCGATAGATCATATGCAAAATGGTATATGATCTATCGCAATAAACGAAAACGAAGTGTTAGATTAAATATTTTTATTATGGTTGAGATATAGCTTCAATTTTAATTTGATCTGCTGTTTAATATTTAATCTCTTTTATGGCAATCACAGATGATGATGAGGCTTGAAACGAGATATGGTTCTACTGACGGATGCTATGAATACATGTGAGGATGTTTCATGGAACAAGTAAATTTATACTTACAATCAGAACGAAACAGAATCAGTTTCTGAGACATATAATTAGGAAAGCGTTCCTGGAGAACTTAGCATCCACAGGGTATAATGAATGTAAAAGCAGCAGTCGTCGTTTTCTGATTTGGGCCTAATGCTATCATATATTGGACACATATTGGTCGCATTAGTTCTTCTTTCATCCTTGGCCTACATTGTATTAGATACCATCTTTGTACAACAAAGATGTTTTGCATTTCATCGAAGAAATTGGCAACATTCCCACCAACAGCAAATTGTATACGTTAATCTGTTCAGCTTATGTGTTCGGCATTCCCCCAGTTTCTCTTCTGTGTGAGTAGTCGCTGAAATATTTAATTAAAACTAAACCAAATTTATTAATCCCATAGAATTAATGAGTCATAAAAAATATTAATCTTTGAAAATTTAGAAACTTCCGTAAACAAATCTGTCATTTGTCTCTTTTTCATTTATTTTATATTTAAGGGAAACTTACTTTCCACAATTTCAGTTTAAAAAAAAAAAAACAAACAAAAAAACGAAAACAGCACAAGCTAAAACGACACAAAACCAAGCCACTAAAAAAGGATACAAAATACAAAATACTGAAAAATAAAAATAAAAATACATGAAAAGAATGTAGTAAAAATTTGTTTTAATTAAACTCCATCAATCAATAAAACTCTTTCGATGAAGACACGAAATAGACTTTTTGCTTTGTCTTTTTATTTGAAACCGATGTTTTTTTTTCTAAATTTAAAATAAAGCGCGGTACAACAATAAAAAAAAGTACAATCGACATTACAGAAAACTAAACGGACCCAAATTCATCACATAAAAAAAAATGGAAGAAAAAAAAAAAACTTCATTAAATTTGCATCATTTTGTAGGTGCCTTCTTGTGTCTTGCTTTTTCAGTGAAGGAGGCAGTCTCTTATTTAATATCTTTCGTTTATTTTTTTTTTTTTGTAATAAAATAAATTTTTCAATTTAGAAATTAAAGAGAAGCGAAGTGAAGCATTAGTCAATGTACGTGAGATGTAATGGAATGTGCGTATGGCTCGATTTCCCGCCAGACTGCTGGTCGTTCACTCAGCAAAACCAATTACCGGTCATAAACAAAAACACCAGGAGGTCAGCGGTGTTTTGTGCTTTTGTTTTTGTGCTTTTATTATTAAAAAAAATGTCTTTTTATTATTGAAAGCCGCCATATTTATTGTGAGACTTCACCAAGCAATGGATATCGTACATATACTTACGTATAAATATATATGAACTAATATGTATATTATACAGTTTTATTTAGGAAGTTGTAATTTTGAAGACATGTTTTAATTAAAACATATTATTTCCTCTTTGGAACATTCCTACCGATACATACATACATACATACATACATACATATATATATATATATATATATATATATATATATATATAGTTAGTTAGTTAAACCTAGAGAGCCAGACAGTGCTCTGCTCTAGGTTTGCTCTACTCATTGTATTGAGCAATTTATTTAGTTGTTTTGGGTACTCGCATCGGTTTTTTTTCTTTGGGCCTTGAACTCGTATGCTGGACGATTATTTTCGGTTAACGTACATGTTCTTGGTTCTTTCATTTTTTATACCTTTTTTTGTGTTGGCTTGTTTATTTGCACATCAGCACATCGAAGGTTTTCCGAGCGAGTATAGTTTCATATACTTATAAGATCTTTAATAATATATATATATATATATATATATATATATATATATATAAAAGTGAACATAGAAGTCAAGTGTTGACTTCTATGTTCACTTTTTATTTTCTATCACTGATATTGAACACTTTATCCCATAAATATAGCACATTTTATGATATATATATATATATATATATATATATATATATATATATTGATGTATAATGTGTGTGTGTGGGTGGTTGGTTGTGTGCATGTGTCTGTGTATGTATATATATATATATATATATATATATATATATATATATATATATATATATATATATATATATATATGTGTGCCTACTCACAGACACATAGGCACACAGGCACACACATGCACACAACCAACCACCCACACACACACATTATACACACACATATATATATATATATATATATATATATATATATATATAGTCATAAAATGTGCTATATATATATATGTAGGGGGAGAGAGAAAGAGAGAGAAAGAGAGAGAAAGAGAGAGAAAGAGAGAGGGAGCTAAGGAGAGAGAGAAAGAGAGCTAAGGACAAAGAAAGACATGAATGTATTTCACATCACTGTCAACGAAGAATATGGGATCGGTGAACGGGACGAGTTCAGATTCTAGACGACTCTGTTGGATTCACTTCGCATTAATGTCCTTGAGAAAGACATGAATACATCTATTCAACTATGCGCTCTGTAGTCTTGGGTGATAGTATGGTTTGGAGAACGACGAGTCTAAATTCAACAGCGTGGAGAAGGTAGCAGGAAACTACTCCACTACTTCTTCCCTATTAATTATGGCCATTTATAGATCTGAAAGTAGAGAAACTGATGGTCAGCCATGAACGACGTAGCATTTTACAAATCACCAGAAGTCGGGTTTTGTGTTCAGGCGGACATGTGGGTGTTGTAACCAAAAGAGACTCGGAATGAGAAATCGAGTTCAAATTGCAGTTGTGTTCGTTCGTTACATTCACTTACGCGCATACACCCATAGAAAAAGGTATGAATTTATGTCCCTCAGTTATAGGTTAAATAGTAGGACTTTTATCTGAGAAAATATTGTTATTCTGCCAAAAACATTTAATACAATATTCACTCAAAACAAGAAAAAAAATATGGTTAAAATTCAAAATATGTTTCAGATTTAAATAACCTGCAAGGGGTGATAACCCGTAAAAAACAATCAGTCACTCAATCGTGTTCAGTTAAAAAAAACAAAAAAAAACCAAAAAAAAAACAAACCAAAGGACCAGAATTTTGAAAATATATATATATATATATATATATATATATATATATAATGCCATATGCTCGCCAAATAATGTGTTATTCCAGCAGGAAAATGCAGCGCGTCACGGTGCCTATATTTCCTCTATTGCTTTGAGAAGCATTCTGGACATTCCCGAAGAATAGTGTGGTTGCCACATTTACTCGATATGAGCCGAATCAAGTGGTTATGGAGAGCTGTTGACACACGCACGATCCGCCATCTTTAGCTAGCAGTGAGCTGTGAATAAATATTGAATTATTCAGCACCTCTCCTGAAGTCTTCTTAAATACGTGACAGGTATATATGACGGATGAACTCCTGTGTTTACTCATTGGCGATCTATGTCCAAACTCAAGTGTCAGCAGCGAGACTTTATTCCTATATGACATTTACATAACCTGCCCTCGACAACTAACACACAATCCATCTCTAAAACACCTTATTAGTTGACAAACCAGAGTCATTGTTCCTTTTGACATAACGCTTAATCTGAGCATGCCTGAAATATTCCTCGTCAAAGGCGTTACATCTCTCTCTAATAAAGTGCCTCATTTCTCTACGATTTGACTTCACATTCATATTCAATAAATTCAGATTATCCTTCAGATTATCTTTAAACATCTTCTTAGACTTGTCTTGTGGACGTTTTCCGGCTTTCAGTCCCCTATAGAGAAGTTGTTTGGAATTCCTGTTATCCCCAATTTTCACAACGAGTCCTGACCATAGCTTCTGGATGAAGAATATTATTGTTTCAATGCTGTTGTATTCAGATATTCGGCGAACAACAGTATCTGAAATCAAAGATTGCTATTTGATGTTAAGTATGCGTCTCTGATACTTTTGGTGGAATCGCTCAAGCCATTATATTGGGTTGGTTATCATTATCAGTCATTTTAAAACAATATTTATTATGAAGAAAGAAACATAACAAATCAACAATAACATTTTTAAATGATTATTCCTGAGCGTATAATTATCGACATACATTTTTATAGCCTGAAAATAAAATAATATTTTTATTAAAAAGAAGTAAACAAAACAGAAATTTTTATTAACAAATAATTTGCCTACAGAAACACCTGATAATTATGCACCAACCAACTATATGCCACCATTATGTTTTTCCATATTTCTGAAAAATACAGCCGGGGTTTGAAAAAACATGCCATATACACATTTACTTTAGTCTTGGTATCAATAGCATTATCTGATCAAACTCTACTTTCTAATTTACCAAGCACAACACTTGCTTTCTGGACATATACATATACACAGTGCTGTTCGATAAAAGTGACTCATATGATTTTTTTACTAAATTTTCTCTTCTCCGATGAAAGTTATGGAGCATGTTGCTCAACTGCTTTCTCGAGAGCCTGTACTTTATAATGCTTCATAAGTTTTCTATGGGGTTGAGGTCAGGAGATTGGGGCGCCCATGTCATAACACTCACCTGCTTCTCATCAAAGTATTCCTTCATCAATTTTTATTTGTGACAGGAAACATTATCCTGCATAAAAATGAGCTTGGTGGAGTTGATTTGCACCCTTTCAGCAGAAGGGAGCAGACAAGACTCTAAAATTCTCTTGTACATCTCGCTCCTGAGGGTCTTTTCAATAGGTTTTAAGAAACCAGTTCCATGAAAAGAAAATCATCCCCAAAACATTATACTGACAGGATGTTTGACAGTACTTACTACTAACTTCAAAGAGCTTTCAAATCTTCTTTCTTTGGATTTTAGATCGCTTATCCTTTGAATTTAGCTCAACTTTCGTTTCATCGGAGAAGAGAACATTTAGTAAAAAAAAATCAGGTGAGTCACTTTTATCTAACAGCACTGTACCTACACTGAAAGGGTAGTGTGGTTAAAGATACACAGAAGCCAAACTGGTAAAATTTATCTTCTTCACATAGGTATCTTTGCACATTTTCTGATGAGAATAAATAAACAAATAGATACAATTTCTAAGAAATCAGAGGTTTTCCCGTTTTTTGGGAAACTTAAGAATATCAACTAGTGTAATTCATTTCGAATGCTTTAAAACAAGATTTAAAAAAAATTCTAACTGCTAGAAGCCATTATAGTCATACACTACTAAAGCTACCTACGTCAATCTGGATCTCATACATCAAAGTCTGACACACCTGCCACCAACGTAAGTTATTGTTCATTTATTTACTCATATAAGGCTTGTTTTTTTTTGTATTAAAGTATAACATTTTACCTTTAAATATATTCAATATTTCCAAAAGTTGCATCAACTTAAAATAAAATTAATAGTTTACAATATAACAGAACTTTTCTTGTAAATTTATAAACTAGGGAAAGTATTTGAGTTTGTTTACCTATTGGTAGTTTTAAAAACAATCCACATTGTAATTCCAATATATATCTTCAGATCGGTGATATACTGGACGACCCTTAATGTCCATTTGACGTGGAATACTCAGAAATTAGTTCACTTTCTATACATTTTCGTCTTAACAAATTACATCATTTAATTAAAATACATACTTTAAGTTAATTTTATGTCATATTCATCACGTTGAACGAATATGCATTGAATGTGTTGTTTTGTAAAACATCCCTTTTATGTTCATGTTTATTTTATTTAAATTTCTAGATGTTTCACCTCTATATTTCTTTCGAAATTCTGCTTCAGGATGTAGTTAAATTATGAAAGCTTAAAAATCGAAAAATATTTTTAAAAATTCACTAGAGAAGGAATTCTGAATTGATAAAAAACAAACAATGATAATCCGATAGGGCCGAACCTGTTAAATATACAATGTGAGGAAAAATGTCTTGCCTCAGTAATCATTTTTCTTCACTTGAGTCCTTTATCCTAAGAAGATAACGGCTTTTCCGCCATCAGTTTTACCTGCCTTCAACAATTCGTAACATATTCAACATTTCATATCCAAGCAAATATAGAACAGTAACGTTTGTTTTTAAAACTTTGTGCTTTTTTTATGCGGCAAACAGTCGTGGATTCTGATTATTAAAACGGAACATATTCTTAATCTCTAACGGCAATATTTCACAAAACTTTGTTTCCTATCATAGAAAGAACTGAGGCGCCATTTAAATCTTTCTTCTGACATATATGAAAACAATTTTCTTCTTTTTTTGAATCTTTCCGCAATACTTTGCAAATGTCTCCCAAACGTTGAACGATCGACGCAGAGTTTTTCAGCCAATTCTAATGGTGATCGATTGGGGCCATCACCCAAAAGTGCCTGCAACCCATCACTTCCAAATTCTGTTCCGCGTTGTTTATGCTGCCAATCCATTTCACTTTTCTTGATTTTCTCAAGACATTGCTGAAACATATTGCTACCAATGGAATCATCTCCACAGTCCTCATCAATCATCTTCTTCAATTCTGCTGCAATTTCATACAGTTTGAAAAGGAACAGCATGGACTGTTGTAGGTTCATCATATACACCGCCATTTCTAATTTCATTATCAGTATTACTGAATAGAGAATACTACAGAAGGTTTTCAATTGTGTACTATTTGTTTTATAACAGATTTTCATATGAATGACGACCATTATAAAACGAATGTCAGTGAAAGTATTACTGAATGAAGTTGCATTTTTACTCGAGTGTTCAGTTCTAAGCCAATTTAAATATCCACCCGTTTTCTTTAGAAACCATTATGGCATTGAAATCAGAATTTTTATAACCTCGAACTACAGAATTTAGTCATCTGCATGACTACCTATATGAATACAGGTCATGAATTTTCAAACCTACGTCAAATTCCCCTGGACCTCTTTTCACATCTTATGTCTTTGAAATTCCAAGTGTCTCTTTTTATTTCAAGTACAAGTTTCTTTTCCCTTTTCATTTCTCTTAAAACTTCCACATTTTCCCATGTTCAGTCCATAGTATTCTCAGCATCCTTATGGAGAATCACCCCTCTGTTACCATCTCGTCATCAGTGGTGCCCTGACTGTCATATAAAAGGATTGATATCATTTGGCAGTTCTCTCTATTTTCTAACGTCAATTTCGAAGTAGTAGAAACATTTAAAAATAATTTATTTTGAAATTAAATCACGTTGCTTCTCGCTTAACGAAAACATGGAACTGAAAATTCAGGGAACTGTGACGTAATTATGTAAACCACATTTAAATTTAACCAGTAAGGGAAAGTAGTTCGTCGAAGAGGCAACCTCCAAAATAAAAACTACCAACGTTTCACCATCGAACAAATCCTAAATTTACCCTAATTCTGATGAGTGGTTCTAGTCTCGAATTTCTAAATCTCACACAGACCTCAAATTGAAATCGTATATTGATAACATCTCTAAAGATGCTGGAAGAATGGTCGTTTTCTATTGTCTACTTCACCTCGTGTAGAGTTGAGGTTTCTGATCCGCGTAAACATGTCATTGACCACCGATCGCTAAATTGTTCTGCATCAAGACCTTCTGAAGCCGTACATAAACTACATTTACCAGCAGTAAAATGACCATAATTGATTTGATAATATTTCCGAAGACTTACAAAGCATAGTACCGTCTCCACGTTTAAGAGCCAAAACATAGAGCAGTAGACGCATTCAAGATCTTGTACCGTCTAATATCAGTGACCTGTGAGTATTGAGGCAATATGGCTCCCGAGGTCGTCAGAAATATTTATGAAATCCAACCGATCCACGACTAGGCATATATCCATGACTTTTGGCACGCCATTTTATATATTATATGATAAAGACAAAAGATTCTTTTCCCAAATATATTATGGCTTTTTGTATATATATATATATATATATATATATATATATATATATATATATATATATATATATATAGATATATTATTCAAAATTATTCATAAGAAGGCGTGTACATTTGCTATGGCTTCCTTTACATGACTTGAGATCATTTATCATGTAAAGACAATAGGCACGTATGTACACATATTTTGTATATGCAGACGCAAACTCGCTTGCTTGACACCACAGAAGTCATTCGATAAACGTATAATTTTTGCATCCAACTGGTGTTCTTTAAACAAACCAAGAACAAAGGAAAGCATTAGCAGTAGAATTAGAAATCTACAGATATAGAATATTTACCAATATGAAAGTAAACGAATATGACCATAAACGTTGATATATATATATATATATATATATATATATATATATATATATATATATATATATATATTCGTTTACTTTCATATTGGTAAATATTCTATATCTGTAGATTTATAATATATATATATATATATATATATATATATATATATATATTATTGGGTACGGTTGATTTGTCAGGGTGTTATCGGTTTGGAGTGGGGTCGAGCCCAGCGTGCGGCACTTCTTTGGAAAAATGCCTGAAAACCATACCACGGGTTGACCCAAGCCTTGTGAGTAAAATTGGGTAGATGGAAGCCTTGGGGCCGTCGATAGATGTGCTGGGGCTAGCACGAAGTCACAAGTCATCGTGACCGAGGGTTTGGGTGTGCTGGTGTTGTTCAGATTGTTGATCCTTCTATCTAGAACACGCTCTCTCCCAGAAACTATAACTAAGGTCTGTTCAGCATAATTGCAGTATAAACCAAAGGTTGGCTCTGTGGATGTTGAACAAACATATATGTGCCTGAGCGAGAATCTGCAATAAGGATTGGCTAGCCTCCCTAATAGACGGGTATACTCGAATACGAGTGGCCAGCTATATATATATATATATATATATATATATATATATATAAAAAGAGAGAGAGAGAGAGAGAGAGAGAGAGAGAGAGAGAGAATGAAAGAGAGAGAATGAAAGAATGAATTAATACGAGGAAAATTTTTGTTACTTAACTGATTGATGTTACCTTCAGCATCCCGACTCCAGAGTTTTGTTGACGTATCCTCCGGGAATCACCCCATCCACTTGTCAGAGGTGTCAGCTATTGATTGTTTATACTTCTCAATTTTTCTTTTTTACATGCACTTTTCCTTGATGCAAATTTTTCATAGTGTACGTGTGCATGCGTGTGTGAGCATGTGTGTGCGTGAGTGCCTATGTGTGCGTTCCCGTCTGCGCGTATGTGTATACGTGTAGAATGCGGTGGTTATTTCTTTCTCTTCGTCGTTTTCCAAATCAACTGTAAAAAATCGTTTGTCCGAATAAGACAATAAGATTGAATTCAGTTCCGCGTCTTTTCAGGATCATGGCTCTTCGTAACGTCCTATCCTCTGTAACTTTTGGGCACTTCACTATGCGTCCGAACGCCTTACACTGCCAATCATTTACGTAAGTTTATTCACTGTTTCTGCTACACTTCTCTATGTCATGTCATCATAAAATTCTCCTGGACATCTTTTCGCATTTTATGCCTTTGAAATTCCAAGTGTCTCTTTTTAATTTTAAGTACAGATTTCTTTTTATTTTCTATTTCTCTTAAAACTTCCACATTTTCCCATGTTCAGTCCGTAGTATTCTCAGCATCCTTTTGGAGAATCTCACCTCTGTTAACTTAAGTCTTCTCGTCATCTGTGGTACCCTCACTCTCATATAGAAGGATTGATATCATTTGTGAGTTCAGTCTATTTTCTAACGTCATTTTTTCAAGTAGTAAACTCGCTTCATAACAATTTATTTTGAAATTAAATCACGTTGTTTCTCGCTTAACGAAAATATGGAACTGAAAATTCAAGGAATAATGACGTAATTATGTAAACCACATTTAAATTTATCCAATAAGGGCAAGTAGTTCGTCGGAGAGGCTACCTCCAAAATAAAAAAAGAAAAACTACTAACGTTTCACCATCGAAAAAATCCTAAATTTGCCTTAATTCTGATGAGTGGTTATAGTCTCGAACGTTTAACTCTCACACAGACCTCAAATTGAATTCGTATATTCATACCATCGCTAAAGATACTTTTATTGCATCAGGAAATGTCTAACTCGTGCTGCCATGCTCTCTCTTTACAAGAATCAAATTTGACCAAGAACGTAATATTGCTGTCATATCTGGGCTCATACGACCCATCCCTCATTATCCAAACTCACCAGGATTTAAAAAGTGATCAAGGAACTCTATGGCTATTGAATAATTTCCACCTTGCAACCCTTAACTCACAGACGAAAGTTGTTGGTCTCCCAGTAATCTGACGCTATTTCTATGGCAAATGTTCAAACCAGATACATTACTTGGTTCCACCAGTTCAGACTTTCACAGTTAGGATCCGCCATGCCATCTTTGCGGGGTCAAGTCATCTAAATTCCCTTCTTATTACTGTGGTAAGGTGTAAGTTCCACTTGAACAGCTTCTTCCCAAGAAAGGCTGCTTTGTGGAACTAACTCTCAAGAGGATCCTTGCCCGACCACTACAATCGTAATCTCTTTAAACTTCCAACATATACCACATACCCTCATAATATGCCTTTCCGCTTCTCTGTGGACCTTACAATAATCTCACTTTACCTTTAATCTGCTTTACTTTGAGTGGCTCTTAGACTCTGTGTTGGTTGAACTGAAATAACAATTCAGCATACTTCTCTTTGTTTCTAACGAACGATTACTGTTTCATAATACTTTTTATTTAGTTTTTGCAATACAATTTTTACTATTCCATATTTCTCAAGTATTTAAACTTCTATACTAGTTTGAATTTGACATCTTCAATTCATAGTTCATATATTGGAATGTTCCACTAGCAGACAACCATAACTCTTTTCTTTTTACAAATGATGCTTAGTCATTTCTTTTGACTTTATCTTACTAATTTCATCGAGTCTTCTATCTGTGTCTGCCATCAACACGATGTGATCTGCATAACTCATAAATCCATAAAAATTAAATATTTACAGGAACTTTGAAGTTTTGCTCAGATAATCTGAAAATTCGGATAATGCTACATTATTCTAAAGTCTGGTTATTGAAATACTAATATACATGCATTCGGTTTGTACAGATATTTCCAGTTTTTATTAATTAAAACGAGTTAGTACATAACATTAAACATCAAATTATTGCCGTTGCCTATCTCACGCCATTGTTCTGGGAGTTTTTGAACACCATCTTGATTAAATAAACGCAAGTGTCAAAATTTTAAACACTGAGATATATTTTTTTTTAAATCACTAAATAAGGAATTCTGTATTGCCCGCCGGCCAAAAAAATCAATGATAATCCAATCGGGCCAATCTTTTACATATGCCACGTGAAGAAAATGTCCTATCCTAAACTAATCGATTTCTTTCCTTCCGTTTTTGCCCGTTTTCGAGCAGATTAAATCCAAAGATTCCTTATACCGTCTCAACAGCCATTTTTCTTCACTAGCATCATTCAACCTTCGAAGATGACAACTCTACTTCGCTGCCATCAGTTTCACCTGTCTTCAACAATTCGTAATATAGGATACATTTCCTATCCAACCAAATACAGAACAGTAATTTTTTTCTTAAATGTGTTTCAGACAGTCGTGGATCCTTCGCTGGTTTTCAAGAATTCTGTTTATCGAAGTGAAATATAGATTTAATCTCTAACGGCAATATTTCACAAATCTTTGTGTACCACCTTAGTAAGAACTGAAGCGTCATTGAACTTGTTCTTCTGACATATATGTAAACAATTTTCCTGATTTTTGAATCTTTCCGCAAAACTTTGCAAATGTCTCCCAAACGTTGAACGATCAACGCAGAGTTTTTCAACCAATTCTAACGTTGATCGATTGGGGCCATCACCCAAAAGTGCCTGCAACCCATCACTTCCAAATTATGTTCCGTGATGTTTATACCGCCAATCCATTTCACTTTTCTTGATTTTCTCAAGACATTGCTGAAACATATTGCTACCAACGGAATCATCTCCACAGTCCTCTTCAATCATCTTCGTTTCTGCTGCTATTTCATACAATTTGAAAAGGAACAGCATGAACAGTTGTAGGTTCATCTTATACACCGCCATTTCTAATTTTATTCTCAGGATTACTGAATACAGTACACTACAGATCGGTTTTCAACTGTTCATGAACAGCATCTAAAATACATAATACTAATATATATATAAACTTAGTGAGCCAGACAAACCTACCCAGGTTTCACCTAAGCGGATCGTCAGGGAAAGCCGGTTTTCCCTGACGATCCCCTTAGGTGAAACCTGGGTAGGTTTGTTTGGATCACTAGGTCTATCTAGGTCTGCTCTACGGTTGTATTGAGCTCTTTTGTTAGTTAGTTGTTTACTCGAGTCGGGTTTTTTTCTTTGGGCTTTAAACCTGTATCTCTGCGATTGTTTTCGATAGACTTTCATGTTTCTAGTTCTTTCTTTTTTTTAAAACATTTTTTTACTTCGAGATTGATTTGATTATTGGCAAATCAAAAAGTCGAAGGTTTTTCGGAACGAGTATAGTTACCTATATATATATATATATATATATATATATATATATATATATATATACTCGAAGTACTGACATTTGTTTATCTTAATGAGGTAGTAACAATGTATCACGTCGGAAATATCACCAAAATAATTGTTCAGCTAATGGAATAGAGTGAATATTCTCCCAGTTGCCTATCTCCGATTTAGAGCATTATTATATTCATGGTATAATAACACCTTATTTCCTGGACGGAACGGGATAGCTGAAAGAAAAGTAATGACAAACATGCTTTGTTCTCAGGAAAAGTTTTCTGCCTAAACTCATACACATTATCATATATATATATATATATATATATATATATATATATATATATATGCATTTATCCCACACAGAGAATGTACAACATAAGTTTTACCAAAAAAAAAGTGTGAAAAGGTAATTTGCAATAATACCCAAACTGAATTGGGTCTGTCATGGATTCTTTTATGTTTCTGGAGAAGCCATATTTAGGATTCCAGAGGACCCGCGAGGCAGATTTAGCCTCCAACTTTGCCAGGCAAAGCTCTAGTCCCTGCTAAAATAGCAACTACTCGGTTTGACCGCTGTAAACTGACAGAAGGACTGACCACTGTCGTCACACTATGAAGCGATGTTAGTATGCGTCCGTGACCTACGTGATTTCATTTCGACCATAGGGAGATAATCGATTTTTGTGTCCCGACAATTTATTAATTTACGGAGGTAGATCAGTGAATAGCAAAATTGGAATATATATATATATATATATATATATATATATAATGGCCGGGCAAACGCTAGGGTAGTTTGTTAATCCGTGTCGCGGGAACCTGCTCAGGCATACTTATGTTTGTTCAAAATCCACAGACCCCCACCTGCCGTTTATATTGCAGCTATGCTGATCGATCCATGATTACTCTTTTTCAGAGAGACCGCATAATCTGGCGTGATTAACAGATTGAACAAGAGGAGTAGGCTGAAAAACCTGGCCCCGAATTGTGATTTTGTGCTAATAGAACTCTAAATGGCTTTCGAAGAGTTCCGTCTATCCAATTTCAGTTAAAAGTCTTCGGTCAACGCGTGGTATAGTTTTCTGTCACTTTCCAAATGTGCCGCAAACTGGGATTGCTTTTCGAGACCGATAAGTTCAAGACCACCTTCCTGACTAGTCAAATGGTGAGATTCGAACCCGGGTCATGTTTGGGATGCGAAAATCTTAACAACTCTTTACCGATATGTGCATACATAGATACATACATATATAAATACGACACATTATAGAGAACCACTCTCATCTCTTTCGTATTCCATTGATGAGAAGTACGTTCAACTGAAGCAGCTTCTTCTCCCGAACTTTTCTTCTGTTGAACCCACTCACAAGCGGATGTTTTTTCCAATCATTACAATCTTAATTTGTTCATGTTTAAGGTTAACTGTTATTTTTCAAACATATCCTCATAAACTGTGCCACTTACTCTATAACACTATACCACAAGTGACTTCCTGGCATTGTACATGGTGAACCTAACTGCAAAAAAATATTTACATGATGATAGCTCTGCCTTAGTTGTCGAATACGACCATCATACTATTCATTGAATAACAAAGTATGGCTTTGAAAGGATGTGGCTTTTTAATCTGGACATGGTGTTGTCATAATGTCTTCTTTTGTGACTATCTTTTTAGCCCATCAGTTGGCTTGCAAACCTTTCTACACACAATACTTAATGCCATTTCCTCGTTGCTTGGTACTCTAGTAAGACGGTATGTCTAAATATTCTTGATTTACTCAAGCAAAGCCTACCACAAATATCGCCAATGAGATCATGCCTTTCGCATATATATGCACGAGGATTTCTACTATCAATACCTTTTCGGACATTTCATATCAGCTTTTCTTTTGCAATCGGAGAAAATCTCTAAAGCAACCATTCTATCATATACCTCCTCTCGCCAGGTGGTACGATCATTTGCGTGGAACTCCCAGTCATATGGACTGATCTTTGCAAGGTGCAGTGTTACTTTCAGACCATCTTTATAAAGCCTCACTGGCCTATGGGCTGGTCGCTTTCCATTAGCAATCTATCCATAGAAAGATGTTCTCACTCAAGCAAAGAACTTTCCACTAAAATGCAACTTTTATTTTAGAATTCCTGTTGTACTGACTTAGCTCAAGGTATTGTACATCAATTCTTAAGTTGATTTCAACTATTCGACGTACGCATTGTTGGCGAAAGCGTTGATAAGTTGTTTCAAGTAATCGCAATAGACAACGTGCATTTCACATGCATAACGGTTCATTGGTTGATTTTGTTTAGCGGCATATCATCCTCTATCGGTTATTTAATGTCGAAGTCTAAATATTTTGAACACAATCGTCTGCCTTCAGCTACAGATAAAATGTATTGTTTGTCATTCTTACTAAAAATATATTGTTGGTAACTTACCTTTACAAATATATTCTCGGTAATTTTCGTATAAATAGGTAGTGTTGGTAAATATGTAAAAATATATTGCTGCTATTTTTTACTATTAACATGTTTTTATACTTTCATAGAGTTTTAGTTTTGTCTAGGAGTTCACTATTTGCCCATAGCTGGGGAGCTAACAGGTGCTACTACCCCAGGTCTGGGTGGACATGGGAAAAAACAGCAATTAAGAGGTGGTCCCAAACTCCTCAAAAATATTTTGAAAGTGATGCATTAAAGGAGGTTGAAAGATGAAAATAAAACCCCTAAAGTGAAATGGAAAATTTTAAAACTGTGGACGACATGTAGATCCTTATATGAGATTATGGAGATTATCACGTTCGTGGACAGGGATACTTTATTAAATCAAAGATTTGAATTAACGGTTAATTGTAAACATACCATAACTTTGACCTTACAATGTTGCCAAACTTTGAAATTTGATAATTGCTTCTTCTTAGATTTTAGTTAAAACTTGTTGCACCATATAAGGCTTATCTTTCTGTCAGTAAGATCAATTTTCACGTAGTATAATTTTTATATTAACCTTCTAGTAGTGTTGGTAACATCTAGTATAGATGTATTGGCGTTCGACTGATATTTTAAAATTTTGCATTGATTGCTTTTATTAACACCCTGTATAAAGACCCTATTGTTAACAGCTGCATTTGTTTGATTTTGTATGATCGATAGGTTTAAATAACTTTGTTAGATCTATAAGTTTAAATAATTTTGTTTGATCTATATGTTCTAATAAGTTAGATCTATTTGTTTAGATATTACATTGATTTCTTAAAGGACTGGCTTATTTACCTACTATAAACATGGGATTTTTTTTAATTCACAAGATATGTAGTTTGTCGAGTGTCTTGTTAAATTACCTTTCATCTTTCAGAGAAAATCACATTGTCTAATGTATAAAATTGAAGCCATTTTACATCCGGAACCATATATGACGTCTGGATGTCGTCTACGATTCTACATCTGCAGGTCATGACCTCTTACGTATGACTGCTTAACTTTCATTTTTCCCCTTAATTTCAGGCCATTCTGATGGGTTGATCTGATTAAAAACAAAACAAACCCGGCAAATATCTCTTCCATCCGCCTTTTCTATAAATATTTACACGTTAACTGTTCTGAAGAGCTTTCCTCTTTTGTATCAGGACTATGAATGTAAGCACAGTTCTCGATTAACGGCAATATCTCATCTTTTTACGATGTAAATATCTAGCTGTAACCGTAAGTACTATGCTAACAGTTTATTTTCTCGCACGTCTCGGTTGTGGAATTCTCTTCCGGCTACTTGCTTTCCAGTCAAGTTTGATATTTAAAAAATTAAATGCAATTTCAATCGTTATCTTTTATTTTCTTAATTCCTCTTTTGTTATTCTTTATTGATCCCTTGCGTCTTAGTGGCTTTTTCTCTTTCTAGGGGTGGAATCAAACATTCCCTGTGGGCTTACCGCACTCCCACCACCGAACACCAACCCTGGTTTTTCTATATTCTGCTTACAGGCTCGCTTAACACACGTTATATATATATATATATATATATATATATATATATATATATATATATATATATATATATATATCGTGACCTGACTCGCCTCTAAGTGTTGATTCTATGTTCACTTTTATATTTACACACGCTCTATGTCTGATATAATCAAATCAATCTCGAAGGAAAAAAAAGGTTTTAAAAAAGAAAGAGCCAGGATCCGCTGGGTAGGTTTGTCTGGCTCACTACGTTTGACTATATATATATATATATATATATATATATATATATATATATATATATATATTTTGGTTGGATAGATGTGAGTTTGTGACCCTGGGTTTCACGCTTTTAGCGATCGTCAGACAAACTGATTAATGTTTTAAAAATTTGGGTTTATGTAGATTGCGTGTATTGGTGTTATTGTGGAAGTGGTGGGGAAATTTCGTCGTTTTGTCATTCATCGTACTAACGCAAACATCGATATATGCAGACACATATACATACTTGGTCGTCTGTCGGGACTCATACATATATAAACATATGTGGGCAGTTTCGGCTATGACACATGTATGTATACGGATTGTGTTATATCTATACATACGCATTTGTATGTTGAAATGTTGAAATCTAAACATTGGAAGTGTGGCGGAAATGTCTCGTTGATGTGTACATGTCAAATGTATTTTCCAGCTGGAAAATATTTCCTCGCATGTATGTATATGCGTGTGGTCGGGTTCGTGTAAAATTATGATAGGTAAAGATTATTATTATTTATATTTATTTTTAAATTTTAATATTCAATGTGCTGGGTGAGTGGGTAGTTCAATTTAATAACGGGTTTATATGGTATGATAAAATGTTAAAATTCGAAGAGGACATAATAAATATAGTTAGAACCTTGAAATTCAAAAGACACTTGGACAATTTCCAGAAAAAAAATCATAGACGACAGGAAAAAAATAATCAACTCCAACAAGGTATTCATTTTTGCTGACAAAACCACAAACATATATACTATAGAACCTACAGCCTACAATCAACTCTTAACCAACAAAATTACACAACTATACAAAAAAACAAACATGAACACAATAAACATTATAAACCAAGAAGCCAAAAATATAGCCACCAAATTGAATATAGATGAAAGAGTAAACAAACTAGCTGAACAACATGCTTTCATCACGGCAAAGGACCACAAAGCCAGCTTCATAGAAAAACCCACATTCAGACTAATTAACCCGGCGAAGAGCGAGATAGGATAAATTAGTAAGAAGATCCTAGAAAATATCAACACCACCCTAAGAGAAAAATTAGGTCTCAACCAGTGGAAGAACACCAAAGCCGTCATAGAATGATTTAAAACGATGGACAACATGAATAAATCCACTTTCATCCAATTTGACATTGTGGATTTTTATCCTTCCATTACAGACAGCATATTAAATGAAGCCATACAACTGGCACAGCTAAATGTAAAACTCACGGACGGTGATATAAAAATAATCAAGCATTGCCGCAAATCCCTGCTGTTCCACAACAATGAACCATGGGCAAAGAAACAAAACCACAACCTGTTTGACGTAACAATGAGCAGCTACGATGGAGCAAAAATATGCGAATTAGTAAGCATACTCATCCTATCATACCTGGCTAGAATCCTGGAGAGAAAGGACAGGATTATACAGAGATGACGGTCTTATCTTAATAAGGGAATCCAATGGCCCCAAAGTAGACAAATTCAGGAAGAAAATACTGAACGCCCTACAAAACATTGGATTCAAAATAGAGATAAATACAGGCACAACAATAGTAAACTTCCTTGACGTCACTCTTAACCTGATCAACAACACGTATGAACCATACAAAAAAGAAAATGACACACCAACTTACGTACACACATCCTCCAACCATCCACCTTCTATCATCAAACAAACAAATACCAAAATCAATCAGCCGCAGACTATCTGAGAACTCATCTAACATACACATTTTCAATAGTAAAAAAGCACCATACAACGAAGCACTAAAAGCAAGTGGTTACACACAACAACTACAATATATACCTCCACAGCCAAAACGCAGAAACAGAAAGAGAAGCATTATCTGGTTTAATCCACCATATAACAAAACTGTTAAAACGAACATGGGAAAAAAATTCCTAAACTTAATAGAAAAACACTTCACTGAAGAAAACAAATTATCAAAAATATTTAACAAAAATAACGTAAAGATCAGCTACAGCTGTACAAAAAACATAACAGAAATAATTAAAATCCACAAC